>JADLZK010011441.1:0-219370 GCA_015847255.1 Hyparrhenia diplandra | reverse complement strand
CGGAAGCACTGGCAGAGGGAGAAGAGAGAGTGCTCTCCTAGTTTCCGTATGTTTTTTTTTTTTTTTTTTTTTCTGTCAACTGTTTTGAAGCCTCGTTGCAATTGCATCAGTGTGACTTCGTAAAATAATTGTGTGTTTTGGATTGACGGGCATATCCAGGATCAACTGAACCTAAATACAAACATGAATTGTCTGTAGGTTTGCATCCTTGAACCGATATGTTACCAAACCCATCCTTCAGTCTTCCCTGATAGCATAAATTATTTAGACGGACTGGTCGATTAAAAAAAAAAAAATCGTTGGACAACCAACTCGCGGTTTCACACAAATGATGCTACACGTACGTCCATTACATGACTGACCCCAACATTTGACTTGGGAAGTAGTCTCTACCCGCTCAGTTGTATTACATCCAGATTCAAGTGAGATGCATTCGTTGGATGTGAGTCCTATTTGATATCTGTGCCACGTATGCAAACTACTGACTCGTGGATCATCCCATCCGTTCATCTTTACGTCACTTCACATGTGTCCGCTCTTTTTTTTTTTGGGGTCTCCGCAGAGATAGATACTACTCCAGCAAAACATGCAACCATGGGTTGTGTGCCAGAAAAAAATAGTTCACATTTTGACCAATGCAAGTTTCTAGTAAATAAATAATATTCATATTTATGGCTCCAAATTAAGTTATTATGAATTTCATCTTCTTGAAAAATGTATTATAGCAAAAAAAAAAAAAAAAAAATCAAGAAGATGGATCTCACTCCTTTGCCCAAATATTTTAATCGAGCTATCTAATTTACATGCTCTGATTTCTCTATTGGTATCAACTAATAAGGAGTAAGATAAATTAATTAGGCATGGCACATGGATTTTTCATGGAGCAAAGCTTCAGAGTATCAACATCCTTGCATAGTCCTCAAGGACAAGAAGCCTTTGTTCCTTGCTGTACGAGTACATGACGCTGATCATTCTAGTGATGTTCAAGCAGGCCTGTGTGAAGTTAGAGGAGAAGGTCCTCCTGCATAAGCACTCCATATTGAGCTCCTCCCACTCCATTGCGATCAAGCTACGCATATGTGCTTCTGCCTCACTAGGGCCACATCTAGGGTTCTCTATGAGGTAGAAGTCCCTATAAGATCCATCAATTCCTTCTTGAGCTTCATCCTGCAATGTCCATCAAAGAGAACTGCTAAAGCTTTGCTGCTAAATATAATTATTGGTAGATTGGAATTGAAATTTTGATCCACAAAAGGTGGAAACATTGAACAAGTATAGGACTGACCTTTGCACTACCCATGTCATCCCAAAGCCTAAGGATCTTGGCAGGGCAAGAGATAACCGAGGGCATGTGGTCAATGAGTATTTCAGTACTTTGATCACATCCTAGCATGATGAATATGTGTACAAATGTAAGCGGCAATCCTGATGTGAGAACACCATTTCTCAGGTAGTCCTCTGCGTTAGGAACCTGATCGGTTGCTAACCATTTTGCCTCAACCATGAATGCATCAAACAACACCACCCACTGCAGAAAGTTGTGGCATTTCTATTGTTAGCATTGTTCACCATGATTTAATTTAACAATAAATTTTATTATCAATTTAACAAATTTTAAATTGGTAAATTTGTAGACTTAGCTATTTAAAGTGGGATCAGACACCAGAGCTAGAATTTTTATTATTACTACTTGTGCAGATAAAAATGAAAAACTATATGTGAGATAAAGCTAGATGGAGCTAGAGTAACATACTGCTTTCCTGAGATGATTGACAGGGTTCCACCCATGCTCCTTTTCTGCTATCTCTGCGATCTCATTTGTAATGGTGTAAAGAGCCCTGTAGCATGACCTCATATCACTGGGGAGTGAATCAGCAGCAGCCGTATTCCACCTACCAATTGCATTTTTCAAAATCAGCATCACTTAAATTAACTATATTTAATATGACAACAAAGATTAGTACATGTCATTTACTTACATTTTAACTGCCTCGGTGAAGAGGGAGAGTTCATCTAGTGTGCCAACAAGGTCAAATATGTCATCCACAACATAGACAAGCGCGATTATCTTTGTGATCTCAACCCGGTATCTGGACAAGGAACATCCTTGGAGGGCTGTCATGGACCACATGTACCATTTCAGCACCTGGTCCCGCACAACAGGTATTTCTTGAACCAATCCTAGGTCCGTCCACCATCTGCATCACATAAGCATTATATATAATTCTTAAATTACACTCACTCTGTGCAAAAATAGGTGGGACCTAATTTTCTTTTCTAAACACTTCTACATAAGTTACTGAAGTCAACTGGTCTAGCAGAAGATCAGCACTAATACAAACCTTTTAATCTCTTGTATTTCTTTTTGATGCAGCAATTTGTTGCGATGAAACTCTGCATTTGCTAGCTTCTCCATTGCAGTGTCTCTGATGGGCAGGCTCTGTAGGTAGGTGAGGTGATGCCTAGCTTTGTACTGCATTAGGCTTATGTGGTAGGGGTGGTCCAAGGACTGTCTCACATACTCTGCAAGGCTTGGCTCCAAGTATCTAATGGCAGATGCAAGGTGCTTGCTTGAGAACTCTTTTGCCTTGTAGAGCAACGCCTCTCCTCCAATGTTCAGGTGAGACATGTCATGCAGGTTCAGGAGCCCTCTGATGTCCTTGGCAAGAGAAAGCTTGAATTCGCCGCTGTCATCAGTGAACCTCTGTAAAACATCATCTGTTGTGCAAACATGTTCATAGACAATTTTGACATGAATATTATTATAAATGTTTTGTAGGAGTAAAATGATATATATGTGTTTACTAACTTGCTGAAACATCATGGCCGGCCTCTCTTAGGAGCCTGAATGCAAGGGTTGCATCGAAGAAATCATTGCTGTGGACGAGATCCATGCAAGAACCCATGGCGTTCTCTATCTCTTCCTCAAAGTAGTGGTCGATGCAGAGGCGCTTGAGGTTATCGATGGTGACCATCGTCTCCCGGGCATTCTTCTGACGTTGATGCAGATTCTTTTGGACGTCCATAGTCAGGCCCTGTATATATGTATATTTCCAAACATGAAAATTTTAGACCTGCTACAGTTAACAATTTCATCATGTCATATTATACTGTGAAGGAAAATGAAACTAAAGTTAGGGTTGATCCAGAAATAATGAAAAAGAAAAATCAAACTGGAGCTAGGGGCTACCTGGATATCAAAATCATTAGGCAGCAGCATGTTGGACGTGGACGCTAGCAAAGGGCGGATGGAATCGCCACGGTGGCGGCCTTGGCGGCTGCTGTTTCCAGCTGCCGCCGGCGCCGGCGAAGCTGCAAGGAGAATAGGCTCCACAGAAGAGAAGGAGAAGATGACGCGTGCAGGTGCAGCAGACATTGCTCCTGGTAGAGAAAAAAATCTGCAGGATGTGGTATGCATCATATTCATATCCCGGCCTGTGTATAATTAAATTTGCGCGCGCTGGCTAATGATGCCAATGTATATGATTTTGCTGTGAGTTCTGCCTGATTTTGGTGAGTGATATGCATCGAGGTGAGCCTCCAATTTAAAGGGCCGGGGAGGAGACTCCATCGTAGTTGTAGCACATGTATGCTAGCCAGCTTCCGATCCAAGAGACCTGTTAAGCATCGTAGATGTATGCAGATGAAGCTTCAGAAGCCAGCATCAAGCTGCAGTCCAAAGACTCCAAATGTTGTCGCATGCTCATGTCTTGGTTTGTTCTCTCACATCAGGACATATATACATCACCTTCAGCGAGTCTCTATTATCGTCCCTGTGTAGTGCGTGTTTGAATCATCTGCTACGTACCGTGTGTGTTGCTAGCTGCTCCAATTTGCTGCACGTGAAAAACAACACTAGTTCAGTCTCAATCACATGCATCTGGACAAGTGCATGATCTGACTAGCGAGCAACCAACGGCCACGGGAGACCACTCAGCGAGCCACAAGCAAGGATGACCGCACGACTGGATCTGCAAATGTGTGCGTGATGACACACAACTTTCCTTGACGAATTAGAGCACTAAAAGCCCAACCTTTTATTTCAAGATTTGATTTTCTTTTCAATTCTTTCCTCATCTTCTTCTAAATTCTTTTTTTTTCATTTGAAAGGGTAACCAAGTCATTAAGCACGCTAATCAGCGGCAAGGGCGCAGCACAGGGCGCTGGCCCTGTTATCGCTGATGGGCTGCTGCCTGCTGGTCTTCGCCCAAGCGAGGAGAGGGCTTTTGACGAACTATTCCTAAGATATTGGAAAATATTATCCCTCCCCCATAACTAAAATACTGCACTAGTGCGATGGTAACTCTTCCCCGAGTTTAGCCCACCGCTACTGTTTCAAAACCTGTGGGAGCTAATTTTTGGTTTTTATTCCGTTTGCTTTTTACTATTTGCTATTTCTATTTTATTTCCCTTTTTTTTTTTTGGACTTGTTAGTGTGTGAGAATGGCAATAATATTCTAATGACTTTGTGAAGGTGAAACTACAAATCCCACATATTCAACTACATATCTCACTTAGTCACATTGAGTATATGTAAGACATGTATGCTTCACTAGGATGCATACTACCACTATCCGGCAAGCATCTGAAACTTTACTAGGGTGTTTATGGATCCAAACTACGATGTTGTGTGCATCCATTGCAATTTTGAGCAAGTTTACCTATTATTGTAATTATTTGTTGATTTACTAAAAATAAATGTTAAAATACCCTAATCTAGCTAGAAAAATCTAAAAACTTGCATGGACACACCATTTTGCTATATAGTCATGAGAAAAAAGTTTCAATTGATTCTCGATAAAGTGGTGGTGCACATCCTCTTAAAGGCATACATGGCTCACGACGAATGTGACCGTGAGAGATGTCGCCACATGTGAGATATGTGTATCACCGGTATCTCTAAATCATCCGAAATTTTTAATAGGTACTCCCTCGTTCCAAATTATAGTTCATTTTGGCTTTTCTAGATACACGCTTTTAATATGCACCTAGTTATACACTATGTCTAGATGCATAAAAGAAATGCATTTAGAAAAGCCAAAAACGACCTACAATTTGGAATAAAGGAATTGTTTGGGTCTCGAAGAAATCTGAAATCTGGTAGCTTTTGTTTTGGTCGGAAGAAGAGTTAGTCAATTACTTGAATTGATGCATTAAGTTTTTATTCTTCATGCATACATCAATTGATGCATTTTGACTAAGACAATAGGGAATTTCAAAAAGGAAGGTCGAAGACCTTGGCAAGATTTAATAACCGGGCCAATATATAGTCACGCATTTGGCGCTTTTTATCGATGCATTTGGCCAATATATAGTCACGCAATATGCCCTATCAAGATTGTGTACCGAAACATCGGTATATATAGTCTCAACGCACAACTTGTTCCGGATGTTACAAGTTACCACTACTGGATTACGAAGTCGAACCCAAGTCATGACGGTAATATCCATGGCACATCAAAACTCGGGCAAACAAAAAACTCGTTTCAAAAGGTTCATTCAGGGGCTAAATTCTCGATGCTGTCATAACAACAACGCTGTCCCGAGGCGAGGCATCACACTCCGTCGTTGGATATAGCTGCGGCCGCAAGCTATTTCCAGAAGAAGAAAAAACAAAACGTGACAGTTTTCATCGACCAAAAATTCCTCTACATCATGTTCCTTGTGACTGACATCTTTCTTCACATGATCTCACTGCACAAAGATATGTACTACTCATTATACTTGAATAAATCTCTGATACTCGACTATGTTACAGAAACAAATGCAATGTATGTATTAAAATACTCTGTGGGCAGCTGCTGTTGGTAATATCCTGGATGGCCTGTCTGACCATAAGTAGGATCCTGAGGAGACCAACCGGCAGCGATCCGTCCGAATCGTCCGTCATTGCTAGTCCTTTGAGCCTGTCCATAATTGTGCGGGAAGAGTATATGCATGTAAACAAACACAACTTGGATGGATATTTAGCTTCTAGTACATAGCAAATTAACAAGCGACGGAAACTACCTGCTTGTCAACAGGACGGCGAGCTAATATCTTGAGGGTCATATTGCTTAACACTAGCCATAGGCCGATTACATGGCGTTGTTGGTGCCATCATGCTGAACTTCTGTTCTAAACACGTCGGGGTTCCCTTTGTGGTGATTTCAAATCCCATGCCGAACTTCCTTGACCTTGCTTTTCCCATGGTACATTTAACCGGGAACTAGATGTGAGCTAACCGAGTTAACATATAACAACACTTTACGAAGATAACTACAAATCACGACATGCCTGGACAATCACATATACCAAGGGCAATGCATGATAAGGTGAAGTGAATAGCAGAATTCTCTGATGCAACAGCTAACTGAAACAAACAGGCTTGAATATCTGCATCTGCTATTTGAACATCAGTCAAACTCGATCGGCATTCCACCAAACAGTTTTGAAGGCATGAAGACAAAAATTCCATTCTTCTCGAGAACTGAAAGACGAACACGGGCGGCGGCGTTGTGTGGCCCATGGAAGAGTGGATCTGAGGGCGGGGCGGCGGCATGGAGGTGCCCGCCACGGCGCTTCCGCGGAAGTACCAGCGGTCTCACGCCCGCGGCCTCGACCCGCAGGCGCCCGCCTGGGCGGCCGTCGCGGGCCGACATGGACCGACTCCTTGCGGCGGCCGAGCGCATCTTCTTTGCCCAATCGACTCCTCGGTGCGGCAGCCACCGATGCCCGCCGCCGGCAGGCGAAGTCGAATAGGTCGGTTAGCCATGTCGAGAGACGATGTCCGAGTGCCCGCTTCCCTCCACTCTTGGCATTGAGAGGCCTTCGAGGCGCGGCGGACTGCGGCGGGCCAGCGCGATCCGCGACCAACCGGCGGCGAGGAGACTTGACGGACGAATCGAACCCTAGAACACTAGAGCAGTATTTTTTTTTTGAAAAAAAGTTATCCATCTAACTATATGACTTATATTATCTCGCTAACTATACTACTCAAAACGATATTTTGGCACTTATGAAGTTACCGTTTTGTCCTTGATAAAAAAATGAATTACAAAAATGCAATTACCGCCGGTTTTAATCCCTACATTTGTGGGAGGCAACGAAAATTTTTGCCTCTATGGCCCACCGTCATAGACACAACGGGAGGCAATTTTGCCTTGTCTTTTGCCTCCCATTGCCTCCTATCTTTATTGCCGTCGGATCGGTTGCTTCCGGTCGATGTGAGTCATCGAATTTTCCCCCAATTATTGTAAAAAATTTCTTATTTACAACAAAAACAAAGCCCTCCAAGATGAAAGTCTCACTTGCCTGATGCGGCAACTTTGTGAAGCGTTCAAACGAATGATGGGCGACCTTATTTGTTGAGATCCACATCCACCTCCAGTTGGTCCCCAAAACAGTGCAAGAAAAAAGACGTTTTTTCCTCGGATGTTGTATGATGACACATACTAAGCTGGCGTCACTGTTTGAGTCGTCACCGTTCTGCCTGCAGCACGCTTTTATCATGAGAACAAGCCGCCTGGGGCCATACATATATATAGGAACGAACAGTCGTCTATGATGGTGGTCAAGTTTGGATTTTGTAAGATTTTGTTATATATATAAAATCCTCCAGCTATATATACAGAGATATTGGCAAATTATTTTGGAGCATATATATATACGTCATATCATCTCCAAGCAATTTTTTTTATCAGTACCAGTCCTTAGCATGCATCTTACAACAATTTGCATATAGTGGGATCACATTCCTAGCATCCAAGGAAAGCTCTTTGATGAATAAGCTCCAAATTAAGTACGTGTGTTCGTATGGGGTGAGTGTGCGTGCATTGTGAACGTCCACAATGTGCTGTGTAATTTTGGAAACAAGAAGAGAGAAACTCCTTTTGAAAGAAAATATTCACGACGGATGTTCAGGGGATCCTAACATGTTTCATACATCAGTATAGCAGGTCAAGTCAATTTTGGATCTTCGTGCTCTGCTAGTTTTTGTGGCTTCAGATATGAGAATTCAATCTGAATTCAGCGATGCAGCTTTCATCGATATATCACGATGGATGTACTGAAGCCGCAACCAACTACGGGTTTCACACATATGATGCCCAGATGCCACACATCATGTCCATTTCATGACTGACCAAACTATTTCCTTGAAACCTCGTCTCTACCACTCAGTTGTACTAGATTCAAGTGCGAACGTTTTGATGCACTCGTTGGATGTGACTCTTGTTTGATATTTGTGGCCATGCGCTTGTTTGGTTCATGACCTGCCAGCTTTAGCTTTATTGAACACCATATCATTCCTAGTCAACCATATCGCCCAACAGCGCAGCAGCTCCTAACCAAATCAATGGCTTGGAAGCTAACCCTCTTGCCTGGCCGCTAATCCGAACAAGCCCACAAACTATTGATGTCGCTTCATCAGATCAGTCATGCTTATGTCACTTTGCATGTGTCCACTAACACTAGTGCAATAAGCATTGCATTAATAGAGATAATGGGCAAAGTATCTTTTCAAAGGACGGGTTACATTTGCGTTAGGACCCGACTACGTGTTATAATTTTTAAACTTAGGGACTCCCCATTCCCATTCACTGAACAAAAATATATCATGTCATACACAGAAAAGGCAAGACAAATCTAAAGATAAGACAAGAGACACAGTACCCAGCAAGATCAAAAGACAACAACAAACAGACTGCACTTAACCCTCAACGCAAGACTACGTGTTATATAGCTTATGGAAAAAGCCCCATGTAGGATACACGGGTCAATTTGTTAAAAACAGAAAGATTCACGAGATCTCTATCCTTCCTATTCTTAAGCTACAATATAGGATCAACAACCTAGGTACACTACCGTACAATAAATCTACACCAAGGGAATAAGCCTATACTTTAAGGGAATAAGCCTATACTTTAAGGGAATAAGCCTATACTTTAACAGGGTGCTCGCCCACCTCTTTACTACCGTACGTTCATGTTAGTTAGAGAAAAACAGATATCACAAGCACGTTCACCTCTATAAATTAGGAAAAAACAAAGGAACCGCCCTGAGCCTAGTACGAAAGCTCACTAATACTAGTGAGTGAAAATGAGCGGCCGAGAGCGAACCCCCTCCCCAACCCCCCCGGCGTCGGCCCCGACGCCGCCGGCCAAATCCAGCCTCCCCCCACCACCGGAGGACCTCCACGCCACCTCGGGGCCTTCCCGCACACCCATCCCTGCCCAGCTCACCGACGGTGAAGAAGAGGTTGAAGTTGTTGATTGGGGGTACTCCGATGACGCAATGGGCATGGAGGAAGACGAGGAAGCTACCGGCCACGGTTAATGGCACTGCACAAAGACCCGAGCAAGACACAACCGGATCCGCAAGCCGGCAACGGATCCACTACAAGAAACGGGTATCCCTTTGTCCAATCCGCCCGATCTGGATTCCGCCGACTCCATCTTCGTGAAGCGGGGCCTCGGTACTCTGCGTGCAGGAGCTGCCCCATCTGCCATCGATGCTGGCCGTGCTCCACCTCGTCGTCATACGCCATGGCGGCGGGGGGATCTACTCTGCCATCCGGTGGGCAGGCGCCGACCATGGACACTTTCGTGAAAAACCGCATGGCGCTTCAGAGAGCAGGGACAGCTAGAAGGCACAAGCGGGTCTGGAGGAAGGTGGATTCGCACACGTGGCCGCCCACGCCGACGTGGTCTGTGGCGCGAAGAGCTCCCATCTCCATGGCGGCGCCGCCGGCCGCTTGGGAAGGCCAAATAACTCCACCGAGCCCCTCACAAAGAAGGGGCGTGGCCGCCTCCGCCGTAATTGCTCCTATGAGGAGCCGATTTCACCAAAGTGGCAAGTTTGCTGGAGAAGCGGCTGGTGGCGCAAGGATCGGCGCCCGGCGGATGAAGATCCTGTGAAGACGACTAGCTACCGCACGGGGTGTGCTCCGGCAGACCCCACCCCGACGACTATAAAAACCGCCTCCACGGCCTCTGCTTCCGGTGTCTTGCCTCCGACCATCCGTTTGCCCAGTCGCGAGACCCTCCGCGGTGCATCCGGTCTTTGGGAGTTTGGGCACACCTCCAACGCGTTGCCAGGCGGCCGCCCGGCAGATCTCCACCCACCTCCGTTCAGGCTGAACTTTCCGGTGGGAGCATCCTGGCACGCTTAGCCTTCCCCGACCTCCAATCTCCATTAACACACTCTCCACCAACAACACCCAACCCAAACCTCACAAAACCCCTTGACCCCGGCTCGTCGTCGCGCGGCACCAACCTTCTTGTGAAGAACCAAGCTCCAACCCGCCCGGTCGGCGAGATCTGGCGCTACCGGGCCGGCGCTTTTTCCCTGCTTTGGCGCGTGTCGCCATCGTGTCGTCGGATGCCATGGCGGAGGAGGCGGGCGCTTCGGTGCATCTTTGTCACCATCTCACGTCGGCCGGCGGCTACTCACCTTCTTCCATTGAGGTGGGTCGGGCCATTGCGGTGCGGTTTGCAGGTGCCGCGACATTCCTTCCGTGTCACCGGGATGTCCTCCGTCTCCTTTGTGGCGGATTTCGTGTTAGCGCCCGGAAGGGGACCGCGCCGTGCTCGAGGGCTCCATCAACATCAACGGGTCCTCGATGCGGTCACGCCCCGGCGGCCGGCCGGGGCAACAACGGTACACATGGTGGTACCACGCCAAGGTGACGCTGGAGAACGTCCCCTTGGAGGCGTGGAACGAGGGCGGTCAGGTGATCTGGGCGGCAAGGTGCATCTTCGGCGGATTCGGCGGCGCTCCACCCCTGTGATCGGGAGACATCCCGCTCACTGGCGGGTATGGATGGAGAGGCTTGGAGGACCTCCCCGGGGGCCATCGACTACCTGTTCTTGGCGCGGCTGGCAAAAGGCGGAGATGATGGGTCTCGAATCACCGCCAGATGCCGCACGCGCCACCGATTGGCCCACGTGGGGACCGCCATCTGGTGCACCTTGCTGGGTATGAGGACTGGTCCCTGCATCACCCGGACTCGCCGGACTCTCGGACTCCGCCGGACTTCGGGGGACCTCCCTCGGGCGTGGCGGTTCGAGGGCGGGGCCGCGTTCATCCCCTCCCCCCGGGGCGGGGTGCGTGGGCGGCGCCGCGAGGAAGGCCGATGATCCCGCGCGCCAACGGCGGTGCGACCCCCCACGGAGAGCGACACGCCCGGGGCGCGGCCGGATGGCGACCGCGACGGCAATGACGGCGTGGCGCCGCGAACTTTGCTGCCCACAAGGCATCGGCGCCGCGCTGCTCTTCCAGGGATGCTCTTCGGGCGGGCGGTGCGCGTGTCAAGATCGCCGCACCCTGCGCGAGGGCGAGTGGGCGGGGAGGCGACTTCGAGGGCGACGGCAAAGAATGGCCGATTGGCAAGGAGGATGGGCGGCGAGAAAGAGATCCCACGCCTGAAGAGTGGGAACGTCGGCCTTCGCGCTCCCGGCCCGCTACGGGGCCGGTCCCACGGCGCTCCACACCAACACCGGCTGGACCCCCCCGCGGACAACGTGTACACGCCAGCCGGAGAACAACATCGGGAGCTTTGACCCGATGGCGGCCCCGGCGTCGTTCGGCGACCTAAGGCCTCTGCGCTCCCCGAGTTATTCACCTGAGGGCGTCGGGGAGGTGACCGTTCGCCACCATACCACCCGTCGTGTCGGGCTGCGTGGTCGGGGAACAACGGTGGGATGGGGATGGGGCCACGGAGGGAGATAGTCTTCGGTCCGGGAGTGCAAAATGGGGACACCACCAAGGAAGACAAACGAAGGCGCGGCCTCACCTCCCCATGACCATGTTGCGGATATCTACGATCCGGTGACCGGGATGGAGATCGACCCCCGGAGGATGCACCGGATGTGGAGCGGTGCGATCCCAAGAACAGGACCAACGACCGCTTGATCGGGAAGGGTGGATCCATGCATTGGGGCGTTTCGTGAGCTCCAGCGGTTTATTTTGCAGGTGCGGTTGAGATGGCAGCCAAGACCCAAGGCGTGAAGAAGAAGAAGAACATGGCTCCTACACGCTCCGACTGCGCCAAGCCTCAAGGCCGTCTGAGCCTTCCGTGGGGCGAAGGCGGCGCAACCCACAAGCTCATGAGGGAGCTTGAGTTCGTGGGCTCCAGCAGCCAGCAGCGACGACAATGGTGGCGGACTACATCGACAGGCACCTGCCGACCTCCCAATCAAGGCGGTGGAGGCCCTCAAGGCGGCAACCAAACCGAACAACAAGAGGTCTGTCCAAGGTGCCGCAGTAATCGTGCAAGAGGCGGATCGCGGTCGAAAGCCGAGGTCTAGGAGGGGTCTTTCGCTTTCAGTTCCTCGGGTTGTGTTTTTAGTTCAGTTAATGTTAGGTTCAATGCCGGCACCGGCCCGCCTTATGCCTGGAGAGTTAGGGATTATTTGGCGGTGGTGAGTTGCGATTAAAGAGTGTTGTTGTCTCGCTTGGTCGATGGCGTATGTATGAGTCCCGTTAGGTGTGTTTTCAGCATTTGCTTAGTTCTCGAAGGGGTGGAACGAATCGAGGTAGAGTGATTTGGCACGTTTTGGCGGTGAGGGCTTGCTTATTAGGCCATGTATCGGTTCATTTATGCTTAATAGAGGTCTTCGGTTTGTCGGGGCTACTTGCATCCTCTACTGTTGCTTGTCATGGTTTTTAAATGATACATAACGAAGCAAACATCTTATGCTGGAATGTACGGGGCTGAACAATGCGGCAAGAAGAGAGGTGGTGAAGCCGATGGTGGGCAGCTCGAGGCCATATATGATATGTCTACGGAAACAAAACTCGATAGCATTGATACGAAGACGTAATGGAGTTCATGGGCTACAATTACCACTCAACCTTTGATTACATTGCGGTGATGAAACCGTAGGTGGCATCCTTTTGCCCGGCATAAGGATTATGTGGAAGCCGATCAAGTAAGCAAGGGGACATACCGCTTGTCGATGAGGGCAACCATGAAAAAGCTCAAACTCTTCTTTCAAGATCACAAGTGGTGTATGGGCCGATCGAAAAATTCAGAGAAACAAGCTTTCTTAGCGAGAAATTGTAAACTGTCAACCCGGGGTCTCGCCTTTGGATTTGTCTTGGAGACTTTAATCTCATATACGAGGCTCAGATAAGAACAATGGCAACATTAACCGGGCACAAATGAGAAGGTTCGTGTAAGCTTTGGATTCCAAAGACCTTTACGAACTAAGACCGCGAAATAGAAGGTATACTTGGAGCAATGGAAGAAGAAACCCGACGTTGGTGAAATTAGACAGGCGTTCTCGCAACAAGGACCTGGAGGAAATTTTTCCAAATGCGAGTCTAGTGGCCCTCAGTAGTTCCTTATCAGACCACTGTCCTCTTTTCATAAGAAGTATGCAGCCAAGACATAGGAAGGCGTCTTTCAAATTTGAAAGCTTCGACGCGGGTACCGGACTTCAATGCAATTGTGCAAGGGCATGGGCACAAATCGCCGAGGGAACAACCCAATCATGATCCTACATAACAAGTTGACCAACACGGCAATGGCGCTAAGGCAATGGAGCAAGTCATTGTTCACCGGGGCTAGGGCCGCAAATGGAGATGGCGAATCGTGATTTTGGGCTTAGATACCGGCCCAGAAACGAGAGAGCTATCACAAAGCGAATATGATTTACAACGCCAACTAAAGCACCACTTGTTGGGATGGGCGGCAATCGAAAGATCAAGGAAAAGACAATGCTCTAGAGTGACCCAAATCAAAGAGGGAGATGCATGCACAAAATACTTCCACCAATGCAAAGGGTCGACGCAGCAAAACCTCATACCATACTTAAAGAATAGTGATGGACATCTAGAATGGGGGCATGATGAAAAAGAAAGCATCCTAAATAACTACTTCAAGGAGGTACTAGGGTTGAGGCGCATCTAGAACCCACACCTTTGGATTGGACCTGCCTCAACCTCAGCTACGATTCAGAACGGACTTGGGCCAAGACCCTTCACTGAAGAGATTAAGCTCACCATTGACAACATGCCGGGCCGAGAAGGCGCCGGGACCTGACGGGTTCACGGGACTATTCTACAAAAAGATGTTGGGACACAAATAAATTCGATGTCATAGCAAATGATGAACTCTTTTCACAAAACCGCTCTCGGGACCATTGGAGAAGATGAATGGTGCAAACATTGTCTTAATTAGGAAGTCCGAGAACGCTGAACCGCTAACCGATTACATGGCCAATCGCCTTGATCCATTCCTTTGGGAAGATAATTACAAAGACACCGGCACTACGCCTTGGGCCTTACATGGATGCACTTATCTCCAATGCTCGAGTGCATTCATCAAAAAAGGTGCATCCAAGACAACTTCCTATACGTCCGAATCTCGCGCGTGCTTACAACAAGAAGAAAATACCGGCCACGCTCTTTAAGTTGGATATTTCAAAGGCCTTTGATACCGCCTCTTGGGAATATATGTTGGAGCCGCTAGAGAGGAGAGGCTTCAAAGGTCGATGGAGAGAGTGGATGACAACAATTTTCAAAACTTCATACTCCTCTTTGCCGCTCAACGGTACCGAGGGACCAAGGATCAACCACGCAAGAGGTTTGCGCCAAGGCGACCCCCCATATCCCCGCACTGCTTATACTTGCCATTGACACTCTACGGGGGCCCGCCGACTTAGCAAATGCGAATGGCGATCTCGCCTCGCGAGGAAGACAAGCAAAGCCGCGCCTTATCTATGTATGCGACGACGCGGTCATCTTCATGAATCCGCACAAGGATGAAGTTCGGGCACTATTCACAATCCTACAACACTTTGGAGAGGCCACTGGACTAAAACTCAACCTGAGCAAATGCACGGTGGCACCTATAAGATGTGGAGATCTGGATTTGGATAACATCCTAGAACACTTTGGAGGTAGGAAGGTCGCCTACCCCATCTCTTACCTCGGCATGCCTCTCAACCTGGGAAGGCTCAAGATGGCACATGTTCGCCATTTTGTTGACAAATCACATAGCAAGCTAACATCGTGGGAAGGGCGCCTCACGAACCAGTGGGAGAAGAGAACTTGTCCGCTCGATGCATCGAGCTCGATGCCGTATATTTGCTCACTTCTATCAAGGCGCCAAAACAATTCACCGATGAGGTTGACAAAATTAGTAGGAGATTTTTGTGGGCCGGAAATCAAGAACTAACCGGTGGTAAATGTAAAGTGGCCTGGACAACAATGGCGAAACCGATTGAATTTGGAGGTTTGGGAATCATAGAACTCACCCGATTCAGCAGGCACCGAGGGTGAGATGGCTCGTTTCAAAGGGTGTGCCCGAGATAAACCTTTGGGAGGATCGAGCTACCTCTCGACCAAGATGATCTAGCTCTTTTCAATGCGGCAACAAAGAGTGACCGCCGAGAACGGCAACAAAGCATCCTTCCGAAATCTAGCCGGCTGATGGGCGAACGCCGCGGCTTTGTACCCAAGGTCGTATGAACACGGAAGAGAAAAACAGAATAAAGGCGGCAAGCTATGACGTGACAACAAGTGGATCGCTGATATCTCCAACGGCTTGGCGACAACCTCATCACGGATTTCTTCAAATTGTGGAAGGACATCGAGGAGGCTGGTATTAACATGGATGATGACGAAGAAGACTCAATTGTCGGACCTTTAGAAAGCTCAGTGTTTACTCACCAGATCAAGATACAACATTCGGCCACGCAAATTCGGTCAAATTTCAAAAACTGATTTGGAGTGCATGGGCACCGAAATGCAAGTTTTTGTATGGCTACTACCCGTGATAGATTATGGACGGGCGGCAAGACTGCGCAGCTTAAGAGGATGGGAGAATAACTACTTTGTGGGCTATGTGAAAGAAACCTAGAGACAAATGCTCATTTGTTCTTTGATTGTCCTTTCTCAAGATCAGGGCAACCGCTAGCAACCTGGGGAAATTGTCGCCGCTGAGCCAACCGCCTCGCATCAACAACCGGGTATGGAGGAGTGGTTCTGTCAGGCTTTAGGAGCAAGCAAGAAGGAGCACACTCTATTGATTCTTGGGCCGTGGACTATCCGAACGCGAGGAATGCGGCAATTTTCGCAGAGAACGATGCACACAACAGACGTTCTCGAGAAATGAAAGATGAGGCACGCCTTTGGTCCATGGCGGGATGTCGCCCCTCGGGCCTTTGTTTGTTGATTATTTTGTTAGTGAGTAATCAAATTATGTAAACAAGCCCGTCGCCGGCCTAGGCCGGTTCAAGGGAGGGGCGCGACTTGCGCTGCATCGTTGTTAATTTCTCCCTACCTTATTAATATATGCCTAAGAATATGTCGGATCTTTCAAAAAAAAAAAAAAAAGCTCACTAATGCGACCATGACTGAGCCCACCTTTCTAGTCTGCCGCTAGTTCCAATCCCCTACCATGGTGGATGGTACAGGCATCTTGGATGAGAGACAAGTGAGAGGCATTATCTAGGAGAGGTGTCAAGTTAGGGTTTTGGGTAGTTTTTAATAGGTCATGGGCTTTATAGAGATGGGTATATATTGATAGAGGTAGTCATGTTAGAAGGCATACCAATGTAAATCAGTTTATAGCCCAATAGTTTGTCTACATAAATGTTCCTATCACCCTAGAAATGCACTAGCTACTTTAGGAGACACATAATATTTAGACCACCTCTTTAAACAAAATAAGAAATATCTTAAAAATCATTTTGTGTAGTGGGTGATGCTAACCTTCGACGTATCATGATAACTATGCAAGAAGTACTTGCAAACACATTGTTGATTTAGATCAAATGTGTTTAGTTGTGTGATTGAATGATTGTCAACAATCCAACATTTTGCTTCTATTTCCCTTTATCTTTTATGCTTCGGCTTATGTTCACCGCACACGGGAGTGTGTCGAAGACATATCTCTTGGTTTGTGTTGTATAGGTGTGGAACTCGAGATGGTAGCCGACGGCGAGGTGAAGGGGCCAAGGAGGACGTGCCGGGCCGACGGACCGCTGAGGTGAAGGACGGATTTGAGGCTTGGACCGAGGGACCGATCGGGCCGGGTGGCTAGCCATGGTGGTCACATCCGACATCGACGAATGCAAGAGGACGGGCGGGACCGTGTCGATCGGGTCAAGACGGCGAGCATGCAAGCGCAGCTGGCGGCTCGGATAACTTGGCGACTTCTGCAGTCAAGACCGGTGGCATGCGCCGACGCTTGGTGGTTTGGACCTCAAAACACCGCAACGGGCCAGGTTTGGGCCTCAAACCACGCACGCGTGGGTTTGGTGGTTTGGGCCTTAAAACCATCACCGAGTTTCGCGGGTTTGGGGCTCAAAACCCGGCAAAGTTCGTGGATGGAAGGACGGCGTGTGGGCGGCTTCGGGAGATTGCGTGGAGCAATGCTACAGAATTAGGGGGCACGGTGGCCGTCGGATCAGAAGATATCCAAGTCCGACCATTATGCCCCCGGCTAAGTGGTTTCGGCAATTGTATTGTATCGCAGAGGTAGGATGGTCATTGTGACCAATACTATAAATAGAGAGGGCAGCCCTCCACCTCAAGTTGCCTATAAATAGAGAGGGCAGCCCTCCACCTCAAGTTGCCTCTCCGCTTTCAGTTCTAGTTAGGGTTTCCTAGTCCTGTAATTTCTCCGAGTGGGAAAGGTCCAAACAACTATTTTATGAATTGTTTCAGAGGGAAGCACACCCCTCGGTGTGTGCATGCCCTCTAGGCTTTTTGGGTCAAATCATTTCACATTTTGTGATTTTGCTATGAGTTTTTGTGTTCTTGTGTTCTATTTTCGTAAACTTTTCTCCTACCCTCTCTTCTAGTGATCGATTCTTTGTTTGTGGTCCGTTTCTCATGATTCTTGTTGTTTCAGTTCGTTCACAACCAAGAACCTAAGTGATTCACCAAAGGAATTTGGTTGAATCCTCTTGTGTCCACGGATTCAAGCGATATTGTGCTCGTGTCGCTTCTCGGTTAGGGTTTGAACGTGATCCGGATTTTCTCTCGACTTGCTTGGTGAGATCCAAAATTTCCAAGGGGGAAATGGTCACCCACATGTCTAGATCATCTGGACTTAATTTTGTGACCTAGGATCGAGGTTTGATCGAGTTCTTGTCGAGTTTGTGGAGAACCGCCATCGCCGGCGTTGTTGTTCGTGATGTTTCTCACTAGGCGCGGACAAATCCGCCCTTGCCGGCGGACAGTCCGTGTCGCCCTCAGATCAGTTCGAGGCCGGTTCGCTTTTGCCACGTGGACCGCGGACAGTCCGGCTCTTTAGCCCTGGACGGTCTGATCCTCTCGCAACAATTTCCAAGAGGGTCGGTTTGCGATCCCGCTTTTTGGAACTTTGCCACGGGGACCGTCGCCTCCTTGCCCTGGACAGTCCAAAGTGGTTTCTTCGCCCGCCTAGCAGCACCTTCGATCCGCTCGGTCCACCTTTCTTAGCCGGGCGACAGTCCGACGTTGTCCGTCAGTCGAGCCCGCGGATCGTCCGCATTCCCAGTGCCCGACGGTCGAGTCCCGCTTTTGAAAGGCCGCAAAGGTTGTTTCACAAGTCCGTGCTCGAAAATTTCGCTGCGTCGGACCGTCCGCCGATTTACTTGTTGTGCTGATTTGCCTTGGTTCCGCTTCGGTCTTGTGTCGATTTCTTTTTCGGTTGTTCCGCTTATGCCTAGAACATCTTGCAACCGCATCCACCCTAGTTACCTAGGTCGTGATCTTCCGTGTGCGTGTGTGGTTTGCTTTTGAGGGGACGTGGGAGCTACAAGTTCGACAATTCGAAAGAATTTTTCGAGGCTCCTATTCACCCCCTCTAGTCGCCTTTTCGGTCCTTCGAGACTAAAAAGCCTAATTGATGGACTAACACCTACAAGAACATAACCTTACTACACCAGAAAAATATTTCACAAGACCATACGCATTCTTGCTTTATTATCTATACTAGGACCCACCCCTTCCTCTCTATAAAGGACTCATGGTAGCCTTAAGATACCACGGTAACCTTGCCATGCCTCATTTATGGTGGGCCCTACACAACTATTACTTGCATTTCATAGTTCAACATTAATTTTTTTAAGAAGAAAATCGTATTGTAAATATTATATATTATTTTTACAGCTCTAGAGATGGATTATATCTTCCTTTGCCCAAATATTCTCTAATCCTAGCTATCTAATTTACATGATGTGATTTCTACATTGGTATCAAGCTATCAACTAATAATATGGAGCGACGGATTCTCATGGAGCAAAGCTTCAAAGTATCAACATCCTTGCATAGTCCTCAAGGAGAAGAAGCCTTTGTTCCTTGTTGTATGAGTACATGACACTGATCATTCTCGCGGCATTCAAGCAAGTCCGTGTGAAGTTAGCGGAGAATGTCTTCTTGCATAAACACGCCCTATTGAGCTCCTCCCACTCCCTTGCAATCAAGCTACGCATATGTGCTTCTGCATCACTAGGGCTGCATCTAGGGTTCTCCATGAGGTAGAAGTCCTTGTACGATCCATCTAATCCTTCTTGAGCTTCATCCTGCAAAGTCCATTAACAAAAGTGATATAGGTAATTTGCTGCTAAATATTATATAGAGACTGGATCTGAAAATTTTGACATACAAAAGGTGAAAATATATTAACAAGTATATGCTTGACTAACCTCTGCACTGCCCATGTCATCCCAAAGCCGGAGGATCTTGGCTGGGCAAGAGATGACAGAGGGCATCTGGTCAATAAGTGCTTCGGTACTTTGATCACACCCTAGCATGATGAATATGTGTACAAGCGTAAGCGGCACTCCTGACGTGACAGCACCATTTCTCAGGTAGTCCTCTGCGGTAGGAACCTGATCGGTTGCTAGCCATTTTGCCTCAACCATGAATCCATCAAACAACACCGCCCACTGTAGAAAATTGGGGATTTCTAGTGTTAGCAGTTGTTCATTATGGTTTCGTGTAACAACAATTTTTATTTTGAATCATTTTAACAAGTTTTAAATCAGTAATCTTCTTTACACTTTAGCTTAGGAATTTATACAGGTAAATAAAATTCATGAAGTATATATAAGATAAAACTATTTGGGAACATACTGCCTTCCTGAGAAGATTAACAGGGTTCAATCCATGCTCCTTTTTGGCCATATCTGCGATCTCATTTGTAATGGTGTAAAGAGCCCTGTAGCATGATCTCATGCCACTGGGGAGTGAATCAGCCGCTGCCATATTCCACCTGGCAATTGCATATTTAAAAATCAGCATTGTTTAATAAATTAAGTATTTTTAATATGACAACAATATTACATATCATTTACTCTATGCACGCTTACAGTTTGACTGCCTCGGTGAAGAGGGAGAGCTCCTCTTGTGTACCAACAAGGTCAAATATGTCGTCCACAACATAGACTAGCGCGATTATTTTTGTGATCTCAACCCGGTATCTGGAGAAGGAACATCCTTGGAGGGCTGTCATGGACCACATGTACCATTTCAGCACCTGGTCCCGCACAACAGGTATTTCTTGAACCAATCCTAGGTCCATCCACCATCTGCATCACATTATATCAAATAATATCTCATCATTATAATCATAAATTACCACTCACTCTATATGCAAAAAAAAAAAGTGGAATAATATAATTTTGTAAAGAATTTTACATAAGTTACTGAAGTCAACGAGTGGTCTATAGCACACAAGATCAGCACTCATTTTACATACGTACCTTTTAACCTCTTGAATTTCTTGCTGATGCAGTAATTTGTTGAGCTGAAACTCTTCAACTGCTAGTTTCTCCACTACAGTGTCTCTGATGGGCAGGCTCTGTAGGTAGGTGAGGTGATGCCTAGCTTTGTACTGCATTAGGCTTATGTGGTAGGGGTGGTCCAGGGACTGTCTCACATACTCTGCAAGGTTTGGCTCCAAGTACCTAATGGCAGATGCAAGGTGCTTGCTTGAGAACTCTTTTTTGCCTTGTAGAGCAACACCTCTCCTCCAGTGTTCAGGTGAGACATGTCATGCAGGCTCAGGAGCCCTCTGATATCCATGCTAAGAGGAAGCTTGAATTCACAGTTGTCATCAGTGAACCTCCGTAAAACATCATCTGCTGTGCAACCATGATTTTTTTTTTTTTTTTGAATGATGAGTACATTTTCTAGAAAATTAGTGTGTGGAAATAGAATTATTGTTTGTGTTTACTAACTTGCTGAAACATCATGTCCAGCCTCTCAGGAGCCTGAATGCAAGTGTGGCATCGAAGAGATCATCGCTGTGGATGAGATCCATGCAAGAACTCATGGCGCTCTCGATCTCTTCCTCAAAGTAGTGGTCGATGCAGAGGCGCTTGAGGTTATCGATGGTGACCATCATCTCCCGGGCACTCTTGTGACGTTGATGGAGAATATTTTGTACGCAAGTCAGGCCCTCCTACAGCAGGTGCATATATATGTTTCATGTATATATAAAGAATTCACATATTTGCGTATTAACATGAATCTTTTTTGGACGTACGTGCTACAGTTTGTTAATCAAGTCATTCAGTATCAAGAAAATCGAACTAGTTACCTGGAGACCATAGTCTTTTCGGAGCAGCAGCCTGTTGGCTGCAGCCGCCGCCGCCGAAGGGCGGATGGAATCACCACGGTGACGGCCTTGCCGGCTGTTGTTTGCGGCTGCCGCCGGCGAAGCTGAAAGGAGAAGAGGCTCCACGGAGGAGGAGGTGGAGAAGATGCGTACAGGTGCAGCAGACATTGCTCCTGGTAGCTAGAGAGAGAGTAATGAAACAGCTCGGCTTAATCAGAAAATGAAGCAAGCTACCTAGTAGCTGGTGATAATAATGTGGGAGTGCTGTGTCTGTGTGCAGTGTGTGGTTGCTGCCTGCTTGTTAGTGATATCCATCGAGGTTTGCGCAGGCCCTCCAATTTATAGAGGGCGATCGAGCCTAGTAGTAGCACATGTTTCTCAGGAAAGATATTATATATGTGATCCTTCTATACCGTGTTTTCTGTTGTGGTGTGGTGCGTGCGGTGTTGCATGCAGCTTCTGAAGCCACCATCATATAGCTGCAGACAATTGACCTGTATTCTCTATTCCTGTGTGCGTGTGAAACCGTGGATCTGCAATTTAATTTGCTCTGAGGCCGGCACATGTGAAATTAACACTGCTCCCTCCGTCCTAAACCCCCAAATAAGTGTCATTTTTGTTATAAATTTAGATAAATGTTTGTCCAGAATTATAGATAAAACGACACTTCTTTTTGAGACTAAGGGTGTCTTCAATGGTGGCCAAATAGCCAGTCTAGGAGGAATTCAATTGACTATATATGAACAACAATTTGCAAATAGCTGGCTCACATTTTCATTGGTCAATACAAGTGTGAACAATTTACAACTCTTGTGATTTGATTAACAAGATTACAAGTGTGATGTACTGGTGCAAAGCCCTATCCATCCTATTGCAAGCGATGGATTAGGTGCATCCCTTCGACGAGGTGGCAGCCGGTGTTGGCCGGATCTGTCGCTGCACATCAAAGTGGCGGTCAGACTGCCTCTTGCTCTTGTCCCACCTCGTGCCCTCCGCATGGAAGATACCTCTTCAAGGTTGACGGGATACACGTCGCTGTCTTATTTGTCCAATGGAGCTCACTTTGATGTTGTCGACGAGTGAGCTCAATTGATACTGGACACAGGCGACCTTTAGTATGATTTTCGCTGTACTAAAGTTTCTCCTTTTTTCTTGTAATAATTAGGCTGTGTGTGGTAGTGCAGAGACCGAAAGGTCGTGTGTATTACTGCAGAGGCTGGAATGTAATTCCTTTACCTAAAAAAATAGAATTCTTCTTAGCTAGCTATTTGACGACCATTGAAGACACCCTAACTGACTAATATATGGAGTATTCGATCATGAACGAAACGCCATGGTTAGAATAAGCCACTCAAATGTGCCCAATGCCCTGTATATTTGCTACTCCCTTTTGGTCCTAAAAACAAAGGAATTTTCTTTTTAATTTTTATTATTATGAGCCAAATAATTTTTACATTTCATTAAATCTATATAATGAAAAAAGGGTTGTAACAAAGGTAGTACATGCTTAGTTGGCAGGTTCTGTAATCGCTTTTTGTGATGTTTCAGTTTGTCGCTAGCATATGGAAGCGTGTAAGCGAACAGAGGTCGTTGAATAGTAGTGGCACGCCTACCAGGCCACAAGCACTGTCGTTAGAGTATGTATGGAACACATGATAATTCTTTTCAGGAAAGAGTTATCAATCCACATTTGAATAAGGCCAAAATATACGTCAATGTAGAGTATGTATCAGTATGTTCAGTTTGATTACAGGTTAGTTATCTCTTCATTCATTGATTCTCAAATAGACCAGTTTTTTAGGGAAAAAAAAAAAAAAAAAAAGAAAGCAGGTTTTGGCCACTAATAATTATTCACATGAATGGTGGTATGGGATTTGACACATGAAAATGGAATGAAAAGGCTGTCCACAGTTTGTATGCATTATCCTTAGTTTTAGCAACTTTCACTTACAAACAGTTTTTAAAATTGATGTTTAAACTTGCGTGTGTTACTTTCTCCTTCCTAAATACAATGGAGGATGTAATAAGTTTATCCTAATTAACCCAGACGTTAGATCCGGATCCCGTGACCTTAATTGGAGGTTGCATAGCTTGCACACCTAGGCGGGTTGCATAAGATATGTTGCCAATTAAGTTTGACTAAGTTTACAAAGAAGAGTATTAACAGTTGCCACATCAAAGAGATAAAATCATGCACATCTTATCTACTTAATTATGCTAATCTGAAGCCGTAATTATTATTACTTTCTGTATAAACTTGGTCAAAATTAGTCAGCGTAAGCATGAATCCTTGTTTAAAGAATCAAAGTCAGTGCAATTTTTTGGTCAATAATTTGCCGAAGGTGAGCAAGGAGTTGGTGGCTAGAGTTTATTAGGTTTTACCCTCCGTGTTAACGTGTACTCCGTGTACCGTGTTTGCGATATCCCATATATATTCATCCGAGATGTGATGGTCCTGTTTTCAGCTTAGCCAGATATAATAAGCCCGTCCCTGACTGGTTCGCGGGTACACACGTAACATGCTTCCCACTGTTCCAATTCGCCGAGCGGCAGCCGCGACGATGAGGCTCAGCTAGATACATACTGACGAAAATATAGTGTAACAAGCCAGCACGTGAAAACGTAGTGGGTGCCCATTGTACGTAGGGATTCTCATGGTTTCGGACACAAGATAATTAATGTCTGTCAGACTCTGCAATATTTAGGGGTGGTTAGTTGGTGAAATATTTTGGGTTCGCCGCTATAGCATTTTTTTTTATCTATTTGATAATTTTTGTCCCACCAGGTTTAGAAGATTTGTCTCGCACCAACCGTGCATAATTAGTTTTTTTACCTACATTTAATGTTCCATGCGGGCGTTAATGGGCAAGTGTTGAGCATGCATGTGGAATGCCATAATCATCCAATAATTATGGGCTGGTGGAATACTAGCTAGGGTTTATTAGGATTTACCCTCCGTGTTTGCATATTCATCCGAGATGTGATGGTCCCTGTTTTCAGCTTAGCCAGGATATAATAAGCCGGCCCCATGAACAGCACATATCGCCCCTTCTTCACTGGTTCGCGCGTGGGTTCAGACGTAATATGGTTTCCAATTCGCCGATCGGCAATATTATCGATCGCGACGATGATGAGGCTCAGCTAGATACATTTGAGCTGTTTTACAGTGATTGGGGGTACTTCCCGGTTACTCTCGGTTCCTAAAAAAATTAGTACTAATTATTTTTTTAAGTGGAATGTTAGTATGGTAATTTATCTTCCACCATCACAGGACTCTCGTAGCAGCAGGTTCACGCATTATGATCAAGATTCGTGGGCCCGAGACTCACGTAGCTGCAAGGTTCTCGCATGCACGAGCGAATCGCGGCGCAGCGTAGTGTGGTCGTCGGTTCACAGCACAGACAGTCAGTCAGGGACTGAAGCACACAACTGACCACTTGCCACTGTGCTCGCTCGTGATCAGCCGAGAAACATGTTAGCTCAGTTTATTAGCCCGTCCAAAGAGGATCGGAGCAGACTGTTTCAACTGTTCCGTCGGCGGTTCTCTGCATCGTCGCCGCAGCTGCCAGCAGCTCTAACCTCACTGTTAGGATGCGGGACACCGCGCCATCATCGCAAGCTCGCTCGATCGGAGACGAAGGTTCGCGGGATCGATCGATCGCACATGTAGGACGCGGCCACGGCGGGGCAGCGCGACGTCTAAGTTGGACTGGTGGAGAGCCCACGCGAGGCACGCCATGGCGGCGCGACAGCGAGGCGATGGAACTTGTTTACCATATTACCCTTAATTACATAATTAAAATTTAAAATCAGAATTATTTTAATTTTTTGTTAGGTCAATTTTAGTATGCACCTGGTGCATATGGGCCCACCATTTAATACACGCACTTAGTGTTCTCCCTGCATTTTAAAATTGGTTCCTCTGTTTTTTTGCCGTCGTATCGGGACGTCGTGAGCCATCCATTTTTCGACAATCATTCTAAAAAACACGATGCTGGTCTCTGGTCATCGAGAGATCGAAAACTAGGAGGAAAATCCAAATGGCAAGGCGCACCATGTCGGGATTCTCTCATGGTTTCCGACACGGTACGGGGATTCTCACATGGTTAGTTTCCGACACGAAATCATTAATGACTCTCAGGCTGCAATATGGACGTAGTACGACGACCCCTAAGCTAGTGTTCTCAGTCGTCGTGCGTAAGCGATGAAGGTAGCATCGTTTGATTGTGTCCTTGTTGGTCCTCCGGGTCTGGTCGCTTAACATGTTCATCATGTAATCGCTTTAGTTGACTTCGGTAGTTATGTTTTGTTTTTGCTTTTTGCTTTTATTTTGTCTTTGATGTCCACTCGGCATCTGCGGACTATGTTTGTATTTGGATTTGGTTTTTCTCCTCTTAACGGATGAATCGAAAAAAAAAGGTAGCAGCAATGGTGACCCCTCCCTCTTCTTCTCTCCAACTGAATCACAGCATGCTTTTCACCAGGGACGACAACAATCGTGGACTGACTTGACCATCATCAGTGTGTACACGCCAGACGCACGCATGGTCGGGAGAACGTCCTTTCTGGTTTCTGCCGCCGCGGGAGCAGTCGTAGGTCACGATCATCAAGGTCGTTTCCTGCGGCTGGCCTGTACGAACCTCTCGTTCACTTAGGTTGTGTTTGCATTTAGGGATGTGATCGAGCTGGTCCGTTTGTGAACCTGCAAATAGGTTCAGTTTCAGTGTTTTTCGGATTTATCTAATATAATATAATACAGAATAGAGTTTCATTAAGATTTAATGAGCTGCCAAATAAGCACTTCTGATGATCTAGGTAATTAAGTTTTTTTTTTTAAAAAAAAAGAGAAGAAGTTTGCATCATGGAGACGAAACTCTCTTAGACACGAATGTCAACTCTCTATGAGTCATGGAATTAAATCTCTATAAAACTATATATTTTTCTAGATCAGGTCATTCACCCGTATTTCATTAAAAGAGAAAACCAAATCCAAACAAATTACAAAGGCGATGCCGAGGGGACATCGGAGAACAAACCTAGGATAAGAAGACAACAGCCAAGGCTAAAGGCCTAGTAAGAAGGGCAGCAACACTAGATTACTGAATTTTGCTACAACGATTACATAGAGAAACCTTGCTGCGACCAGGAGGGGAGCACGGCGACAAGGTCGTGAATCCTGCCTGCACCCAATCTTCAGCGTCCCGCACGATCCTTGCTGCCAAAGAAATCACTAACGCCGACTCGTTCCTGAAAACTCTCGCGTTCCGCTCCTTCCATACTGACCATGCTAGTAGCAGCAGGAACGAATCAAACACAGGTATGTGCTCCTTGTTCAACCTTCTCCGCTGACGAATCCACCAAACAGCAATGTCGACCTCTCTCTCCGGTACCAATGACTGAAGCCCCACCGGGGCCAACAACAAGTACCATAGCTGCCGGGTCACCATAAAACTATATATGGAATAAAACTCTAATGTGTAAACTCTTACACACAATCCAAACTTGACCACGTACGCCATCATGGACGACTACGTTCCCCTGACCCCAAGGTGGCCCGTTCTTCTCATTTAATGAAGGTGACATAGCCAGCAGGGATTCCAACAGTAACACTTGCTTATTATAATGTCATACAATAAGCCGAGGTTAAAATATCTTTTCATATGTCCCACGTCGAAGCACAAGTTGAAAGTTTCTACATGGGTTACAATGCCAATGTATAGATGAGGCATGGGTTTAGAAATTTTCTCAACCAAAGTGAGAACAATGCTCCTAGGGCCATCACTCTTCACATGCGGAGTCTTTTCTAAAAATTTCTACGGTAATGCTCCTGCTGGAGCGTCCTACCGTCAACGGACGCGTGTCGCGGCCCAGCCCACGTCTCGCCATGCGCCCACCCACGCACCTACCAGTCTTTCGCCTCTCACCCGCTCCCACATCACGCTCGCGTGGTGCTCACTCTCTCCCCTACGCACTCTCCCCCTCTCTCCCGATGTCGCGCTCACTCTCTTCCCCACTCACCCCCTCTGTCTCTTCCGATGCCGCACCGGGTCGGGCTCCAGTGAGCCCCACGCCGGCGAGCTTGGTGAGCTCCTCAGTGGCAGCCCCCTCCTCTATCCTTGCTCCCCGAGCTTCCCTCCTTTTTTTGTTGGCGGACGCACGCGGCTTCGGACATGGCGGAGGGAGCCGGATCCAGGGGTGGCGGTGGATCCGGGCGGATCCGGGCCAGACAGGCCCGTTCCTCCTCCTATCTCCGTTGCCTTCCTCCCCCTCCATCTCCAGGGCGGAGTTAGGGTTCCAGCGAGGGAAGGGCCGGATCCGGCCATGGCGGTCGTGGCAGAGGCTTATCCGGCGGCACCGGTCGCGTATCTGGTTGGGGCGATAGTAGACCCTAGTGGATCTAGCTCGGCAGGCCTGCTCCTCCTCCGTTTTTCTCTCTCGTCCGTCTCCTCCATCTCCGGTGACGAGCTGGAGGTTCCGGCATGCTCATGCTTCCACCTTCTCCTCCTCCACCTCCTACTCCTCCTCCCCTCTGAATCTAAAGGTTATGATGTATGTTCAATGTTGCAATTTTGTTGTTGTTGTTGCAAAAGGCATTTCTCTGATGTTGCAAACAAAGATGTGAAATGTTGCGGGCGAGTTCATGTGATGTTTCTCCAACTCCGGTTGGTTGTTTCAACTACGTTTCTTTTTGGTTTTGTTTTCATCTATTTTTTCATGTGATGTTTCTCGGGTTCTCCGACGAGCTGATGCCTCCCGCCCCATCCTTCCTCCTCCTCCTCGTCCACCTCCTAATCCCCCTCTCCCTCTGGATCTATGGTTTTGGTGATGTCTAGGGTTCCGGCAAGACAGATCTCATCGTTTTGTTGCGATGATGCATGTTCGATGTTGCAATAGATGATGTGAAAATGTTACAATAGTGCCTTTTTTGGCTATTGCAATAGGCATTTCTCTGATGTTGCAACAAATGATGTGAAGTGTTGCAACAGCTTCTTTCTCCTTGTTGCAACAGATTTCATGTGATGTTTTTTTATGTTGCAAGTTCACATTTTCGTTTGTTTCATTAGTTGTTCCCCCGATGTTACAATATTTATTCGGTTGTTTCACCAATTTTTTTGGGTTGTTTCATTTAGGTGTCCTTCGATGTTGCAATAAAACTTTTTTTTGCCTTCTTGAAACTTTGGGGATGGATATGGTGGTGAGCTGGTGGCAGGGTGGATGTGTTTTGGGGACGACGAGGTGGGGGATGGGGCAGATCAGGAGGGGAGCAAAGTGCGTCGGGGATGGAGGAGGAGGGGGGGCAGACATGGTAGTGACTTGGTGGCGGGGGCGGATGTGCCGAGGGACGGCGAGGTTGGGGGCGGGGCGGGGTTGTGCCGAGCACGAGGCGACAACGGAGGGGAAGGGGGTTGTGCGGAGCGGAGCGTTGACCGGGGGAGCAGGGTGTGCGGAGCGGAGCGGGGAGGTGGAGGTGGGCCGGGCCTTGTGGACGCGGGCGTCTATTCGATCGGACGTCCAAGCGCGAGCACGACCAAAATTAATTTCTATGGTTATCTCCTAAATCATGTTATTCTAAGCTACATATCAGCTCAACAGGCCCTACTCACCCAACAACCCATTTGCCTCTATACTGTCCCACGGACTTTGGATCATTCAGGCCCATTGAACTAGTGCCAACAGGGCCCGGGTTTTTGTCACTCGTCTGTCCTCACCTCACGTGAGCTTGTTCTGTGTGCTTGCATTGCTTTTGTCTTTTTAACGAGGCCTTATATTTGATGTCGGCACCAAACTTTGAGATTCCCCGTCACATCACCAAGATTCCCCATCACATCGAATCATGTTTTGAGTGCCAAATTCAGTGCCACAATGCCAAATTCAGTACTACAGTGTCAAATTTCTGTACTACACCACAGTGCCAAATTCAGTACTATAGTGCCAAATTCAGTACTACAAGGTTGAATTTCAGGGTAAACACATTGTGTGCTACTTTACGTCAACATCTATATTGTTTTTATTCCTACCGATGTCATTTTCTTTGTACATGTTCATCATCGAAGACTTGCCATGTTAATTCGCAAAAGAAGAAAAAAGATTCATCTTGATACCATCCACGACGAAAGCAGAGATCCAAACGAGAAAAGGAAACCATTGCTCCGTACAGGTACAAATTGGATTAAATCTATCCTCATATCTCCTCCTTAATCCCTAATCTATATATCCCCATGCATGCATGAGTTCTCATCGTGTCATCGATGATGAAGATGAGCTGGAGCAATAGGTTTCAAAGCAGCAGCATCCTCATGTAGTCTTCAAGGACGGGGAGGGGGAGCCTCTGCTCCTTGTCATACATGTACATGACGCTGACCATCCTGGCGGCGTTGAAGCAAGCCTGCGAGAAGCGCGATGAGAAGGTCCCCCTGGAGAAGCACTCCCGGTTGAGCTCCTGCCACTCCCGAGCGATCATCCTCTGCATGTGTTCTTCCACGTCGACGGCGGCGGCGGCAGGATGCTCTCTCAGATACAGCTCCCTGTATGACCCATCCAACCCTTCCTGTGCCTCATCCTGAAACAGAAAACACACCAACAAAGAGATGCATGCATGAGTTTGTTTTATTGTGAAAGGTACACTATACTAATCTACTAGCAACTAGTTCTTCTATGCAGAGTATATTCTTGTCAGAAAAGAAATAAAACTTATTTATTTATTTATTTTACGCTATTTTTCAAAAACTATTGCAATCTTTCTGACCTTGGCACTGCCCATGTCATCCCAAAGTCTAAGAATTTTGGACGCGCTGACGATGGCTGGAGGGATGCTATCACTGAGCTCTGCGGCGTTACCACTCGCTGCATGGTGGTGCCCTAGAAGGAAGAGGATGTGCACAAATGCGAGCGGCACTCCTGAAGTGATGACACCATTTCTCAGGTACTCATCTGTAGAAGGGACCTGATCGGTTGCTAGCCATTGTGCCTCGACCATGAACCCATCAAACAGCACAGCCCACTGCAAACAAGAGAAGCAATTAATATTTCTGCAGAGGCAATGTTCTGAATCTTCTTCTCGATTCAGTGTCCTTGTAAGATTCAGTAATTAACTAACTACGAATCACATATATCTACAACATCTTTTTTAGGAATCATATAGAATTCGAAGGTTGATAACATTTTTTTTAGATAAGGGAACAAACTTCCAACCTCTACCATTCGGAAATGGTACACAGCTGAGCATTACAATAAAAAATGTTTTTCTTAAGAATCACAATAAAAAATTTCATTAGGCAAACACAACGCTATAAGTAACACACCCAACTGGAAACAAAACAGAGTTCATCTCAACTAGTGAGGTTGAAGCCAAAAAGATAACTCTAAATGCTAATACGGTTTGTGAATTTCCAGACAACATTTTGATATAATTTGGTTTTATCATCCAAATAAATTTCTGGAGATATTATACATATTATCTATATTTGCGTGTGTAACTTACAGATTTCCTTAGATGATCAATAGGGTTCAGCCCGTGCTCCTTCTCAGCCATATCTGCCATCTCATTTGTAACTGTGTAAAGAGCTTTGTAGCATGACCTCATGTAACACGGCAGTGAATCAGCAGCTTCCAAATCCCACCTACAAAATGTGTTATATAACAAATAAGTTCGAAGAAGCCTGTATCTCAGAGATTGTGTATATGTAGCATTGTTATTTTGCAAAGAAGCATGCATATCCAAGCTTACATTTTGATTGCCTCGGTGAAGTGGGAGAGCTCCTCTGGGGTGCCAACAAGATCAAATATGTCATCCACAACATAGGCAATCGAGATTATCTTTGTGATCTCAACCCTGTATCTGGAGAAAGAAGGTCCTTGTAGTATAGTCATGGACCATGTGTACCATTTGAGGACCTGGTCCCGGGCCACCGGTATTTCTTGAGCTAATCCTAGGTTCATCCACCATCTGAATTGCATGGGTTGGGGTTTCTCTAACAATTAGAATTCATACACATATAATTTAGAGCCTTTTTTGCTTGTTGACTCTTAGAGGAAATAAAAACAAGTAACCTCCAATTCTATTAAACTTAGCATTGTCGATTAGTTAAGAAAATAAGAAGCCATCAGGTCAAGTTAATTCGCATGGACAACAAGTGGGAGAGCTCCTCTAGGGTTTCTCGCATGGACAACTTTATGTTGGTTTATCAAGAGAGGTGTCCAGATCAACAACAAGAATAACTTTATGTTGGTTTATCAAGAGGGGTGTCCAGCTAAACAACAAGAATTTTGGCAAAACCAAAAATGGATTTGGATCCTACAGGAAGAGCACGAAAAATATAGTTTACAGACGCGTCCTGAACTGGTGATTAATGGTATGTATGGATTATGACGAGTTAATTCACTCAGTACCTTCTTGCCTAAATTTTAGTTCACTTTTTCTATATATACACGTTTGCTGATTTTCTCCAGTCCCTTTAGGCCACGTATTAGACATTCATTAACTTATGCTTCCTTTTTTGTGTCCTTGCCAGGAGAGATGGTGGTGGAGGCGACCATGCAGATGTTAAACTACCAGCGGCAGCCATCCTATTTTTCTTTGAATTGTAAAATATGATGACCTAGATAAGGCCGGTTCTTGTAGCAGGTCCGACAACCTTGTTAAATAGGGGAAAAGCATATTGTAATAAATATTTGCAGAATTGTAATTCAGTATTCTTGTATTCTTATGTGGGCGATGCTCGGACAAACTGGCAATTGTTTCAAAGTAAGTACGGATCGTTTGATTAGAACTAATCTGAAGCACTAAAGCGTAGCATATATCTGCGAATATCACGACAGTCTTCTTACAAATTTGCCAGGCATGTACGAACTTTCTTAGACATCCTCCTTGCTGATGCTAAAGTTATGGAGGCAATCTCTATTCTTGATTAAGAAGTTAGCTAAAATGTAAATTACATTATTTATTGCCGCAATATACAAAAAAGTACAATTGTCTTCCTATATATTTGGTTGCAAATTTAAGCTTCCGCAAAATTTAAACCGTAGCGTTAACACGAGCATTATACTAGTAATCAATAATGTACAAGCATTTCTAGCAAGGATGCATGGCTTATCTATGCATGCATGTATGTACCTTTTGATCTCTTTCATTTCCATCTGATGCAGCATTTTGTTAAGCTGGAACTCTGCAATTGCCAACTCCTCCATTGCAGCAGTGCTCCTAATACTGGGCAGGCTCTGCAGGTAGCTGAGGTAGTGTCTTGCCTTGTACTGCATCAGGCTCAGGTGGTAGGGGTGGTCCAGGGACTGCCTCACATACCTTGCAAGGCCTGGATCCATGTTGTAGATGGCAGATGCAAGGTGCTTTCTTGAGAACTCCTTCGCCTGTTGGAGCGCTGGTTCTTCTCCGATGTCCAAGTGCGACATGTCGTGCAGGCTTAGGAGCCCCATGGTGTCCTTGCTGAGAGCAAGGCTGAACTCGCCGGCGCCGTTGGTGAACCTCCGGAGAACATCATCTGCATGCATATGCACGTTGATCCTGAGGGGTCATACAAACCAAAAGCTTCTACTGAAGCTAGATGACAATTTAGAATTGAAAATGGAGTAGGTAGGTTTGTTTCTTTGTGACACTCAAGCTGAAGCTAGTACGGTTTTGGTTTTAAATAATTTTTTTTTTTTTTTTTTTTTTGCTTTGGTAATGCATGTATATTTAGACTCATGCCATCTCTATGTAGTGTACAACTCCTTTACTGCTACGTACACTGCCGTACTAATTTCAGTTGTTAGATTGATCTCAATTCCGAGTTGGACCCAACGGACCAACCGGGCCTTGACCTCACGCCCTGATCGGGGGAGCCCAACCCATCTATGGTTGGAGGGCCCCGGTCACACTGCATTATATAAAGAGAGGTGTGGGCCGTGGCACTGTTCATGCGATTTGACATCCGCCACTCTCCCCACCTACAAACCCTAATCCGATCTGTCAAGGGTGCGCATCAAGTGATGGGAAGTTCCTCCACGTCGCCGCCATCGTCACTGCATCGACTCCCACTACACCGACCGTCACTGCCTTTGGCAGAGAAGACCGATGGGGGACTCCAACACCGCCGCCGCCGGATCGAGCACCGCCGTCCCCGCCAAGACCTCCGATGGTCGGTAACTCACCCTAGAACCCCTCTGGTTTCCCCGTTTACCAGTAGATCATGTAGCTGCTAGGGTATCTAGGGCTGTTCATCTTGTTTCTATGAATGTCACCCATCTAGATGTCACTGCTAGATCGATCCTATAGATGTCACTGCTCTTGATCTGCCTATGTTTTTGGCAGGCGGTTCTATTATTGCCTATGTTGTCTGCTGAAACAGTATAGAGACAGAACTGCACATGTGGAAAACATTAGCTGCATATTTTGAGTTTTGATGGTCTCTATAAACCATATATATGCATATATACTTATTAGTATACTGACCAGCTGAGACATGATGTCCTGTCTCTCTCATGAGCCTGAATGACAGGGTTGCATCGAGGAGGTGGTCGCTGTGGAGGAGGAGATCCATGCATTTGCTGCTCATGGCGCCCTCGATCTCTTGCTCGAAGTAGTGGTCGATGCAGAGGCGCTTGAGGTTGTCGACGGTGGCCATCATCTCCCGGCCACTCCTTCCACATCCATCAAGAGTCGTCCGTACACTCGCGATGCCTTTCTGGCGTGTCAGTTTCAATGTCAGTGGCGGAGAGTGTGAGCACACGTTTATTATGTGTTTCCAAATCAAATGATGGTGAGACTCGATCTCTCTTCTTCTTCTTTGAAAGTTCAAATGATGGTGAGACTCTTGGATCTACCATGTGACGCTGACGCATGCACATGCATTCTCGGCCAATCCCTTGGCCACAAATACTCCTTTCGTCCACAAAAATGCAATTCTTACATTTCTTTTCTAGTAACGTTTACTATATTTTCCCAAATCAAGTGATGGTGACACTCCTAGACCTAACCAACGGCGTGATGCTAGTGTTTTAATTTCTAGGATTCTTAAGTGATGGTGACACTCTTACACTTTTTTTTAGATCACGTCTAAGTGCGTTTTTCATTAAGCAGCAAGAAGAAGTTTTTAAATACAGGAAACAAGGGGACAGCAACCCGCGGATACCCAAGCTCACCCGACAACAAACTCTTACATCCTTTGGCCACATGTGCATTCTTGGCCGATCCTTTGTCACAAGTACTTATTGACACTTTTTCTTGAACTCGAGAAGTATTTAACCACTGCTAGTGTTTTAAACTTTAGGATTCTTAAAATTAATCCATTAAATACGTACATGAGATCGAGATTTGAATACAATTTGACATATATGACATATATATAATACATTTTCATGTTAAATATTGTATTGTAGTAGCATGCTCATAGTTTTCAAGTCTAGCTTGTCCTAAACATCGTTTCAAGAAGAAAAGAAAAAACTTTTTCTAAAAAATACTCCCTACCTCCCATAAAATGTGTCATTTCCTCTTCCCAAACTGTCAAAGTTTTTTTGTAACTTTAACTAAATATATATATGAAAAAATATTATTTATGGTATAAAATTAGTATCATTAATTGGATTGGATAGATCGTTGAATACATCTTCATTATAATAAACTTATTTAGAGACAGAATGATGCTAATATTTTCAAAAATGTAATCAAACTTACCGTAAATTAAGAGACTATTTTTATCGTATGGAGTAGTATATATAACTAGAAGAATACCCGCGTTGCCGCGAATTTTCTTAATAAACATATTATAATACATAGCTTGTGGACATGACTTGTATGCTAATTGATTAAAGATTTTTAGTATTTAGAGATGACATGGGTATTTTTTGTAATTAATAATGGATGTTTTAGTGGAGAATGACGTGGACTTAGTGGGGAATGATGTGGATATCTTGCATGAATAGATAGAACTCACCTAGTGGGAAAATGATGTGGATACCTTACATGTTGAGAGAATTCATCTAGTGGGGTTTATCTTTATAAGAGTTATAGATTCATCATTGTCTATCGGAAATTGGTGGCGGACCCAGAAACATCTCTCTGCGTCAGGCGCGACGACAGTATTATTAGAACAATAACATAATTAATCATGCACTCTAGCTGTTTACTGTTGTTTTGTATGTAAGCTCGCTCTACCTGGAGTTGGACGTCAAGGTCGCTTGTAGAAGGCAGCGGTAGTTTGGTCGCCGCCGGCGAAGGGCAGCTCCGGCTACGGAGGCGACCACCGCCTCGCCTACCATCCCCGGCTGCCGCCGTCGTAGCGGCGGGGAGGAGAAGAGGCTGCACGACACTGGGGAAGACGTGTGCAGGGACAGCACCCATTGCCATATAGTACACCTACTTGTCTTTAAATGGTGGAACTTCGAATATGAAACAAGGCAATGAGCCAACGGCCCGGCACACTACTATATATACATTGTCTCGCCAAAATTAACCTTGGCATGGAAAAAATTGATAGCCAACCAGTCAGGCCCTATGTGTCAGTGTCTGTGTGCATGTGTGTGTCCATCCGGTTCTGGCACCGGTTGGAAATAGCCTCGGTGGTTGCCAGTTAGCAACGTCAGCCATAATATCTCCTTGTATGAATGTATGCTAGCTTCCTAGTACAACGTGATTCACGAGCTATAGTCACATGATTTCTAGCTGATCTGCTCTGGTGGGTGGCTATTTTGTTTATTACAAGAAAAAAGAGTAAGACAAGAATGAGTGTGCGACGGGAGCATCTCCACGCCGCCGCGCCTGCGGCCTTTCGTCCTCCGGCCTGTTTGGAACCCATTATTATAATCAGATTCCTAGGCGTTTCATCGCGAGAATCATACAAATTTCCACTAAACGCCTCGGTGTGACCGTGACTCTCGCGACCGCCCAAGAGAGCGACAAGAAAAGGACATGAACTACTCCTCTGATTCCTCGTATCACGGCCGCCGAGCAAATGTGATTGGCATTTGGCAAAACAAAAGAAACCAAATGTGATTGGCATTTGGCAGAGTGCGAATAACAACATACTACTGTAACCACTATTATCATCGTTGCTGAATGCTAATGAATACAGGCACTTTTTTGGTTCTCCAAGAACCAGACCAGGCGTACTCAGACAGACATGCCACGTCTGCGCGCTTTTTTGCAGTAGATGTTTGCCAGCCATATTTCCTAGCGCTACGCCGCTACCCTGTGAAATTGATCTATGTCTAGCATCACATCGTCCACTTCTGTTTCTGGGATTCTATTCACAATTTGAGCCGTGAAACAGAGACCAAACCGGTTCCAGTTCATACATTGGAGAACGCTAGCTAGCTAAAACCCAAACTCTGTTCAACCAACTCAGCATCCCCTCTCAGTCGAGCACAAGAACCAGACCAGTTTGGAGTGAAGATGAACCTTGGTCAATGCTAATTCGGCGGTGGTCCAGATCCTCCAGCCAAGCGCCTCCTGAGCCTGCCACGCGTCAATCGGATCGCCTCCTCGATGAGCGTCTCCTCAGGTGGTAGTGGTGGCGGTGCACCGCTGACTGACGGACGGGGTGGGTCGACTTGCATGGCTTCGGTGTCCTGAGGACCGTTGGTAGCGGCCGCTTCAGGAGCAGGTGGTGGTGGTGGTGGTGCCTGTGCAGCGGGCACTGCACCAGGAGGGGCCACTGGAACTGGGGGCCTTGGTGGAGCGGGAGGAACTTGGGCTTGGCCAGGCTGTGGTGGCATAGGAGGCGCAGATGGTGCGGGAACAGGTGGGGGTGCAGGGTTCACTTGCCGAGTCCGTGGCGGTGGTGGCCGCTGCTGCTGTTGCTGTGCCTGCACAAAGGAAGAGGCAGTGAAGACAAATATCACAGTCCAGTAAAGACACCAACAAGCATAACCATGTGCTTTAACATCAGCTGACAAAGCGGCAATGAAAGGAACTTGATTTGTCAATAAATCACATGGTGAAATTCTAAAACAGATATCAGTCATATCACAATGCAATTGAGATAATATGTGCCTCTCAAGTCACTAAGCCCAGTGCATGGTAAAAATATCACTATTATTCACAATATGTTCATAATATCCATAATCAATGCTATAAACTATGCATAAACGTAGTAGAGGTCCACTAGAATGACAAAATGACATGATAATACAGACAAAAGCATGAATTGATCGCTCATTTTTATCTACATTAAAGAAGATTCACAGCCCTACCACTGCAAGCTCAGAAAATTGACTCATGGTATTTGGTCAGAAATTACTCATGGTACATCGATCATACAACCAACTCAGAATTAATCAAGCAAAAAAAACATAACATACAAAAGAACTTCTGATGACAGGATATAGTTATAATCAAGGATAAAATGCAAGGTGACATGTCTAGCCCACTTGTTTATACTCATGGTACCTCACAACCTTAATGAATATGACCTCACTTGTTTAGCCTATACCTCTTGCTCATGTCTGCTCTAATAATCTCAAAATTTCCATCACCTTATGCTAGAACTACAGAAGCGCTGAACCCCATAAAGAAATGGCCATCTGACCGACTTGATTAGCAGTATTTAAAAGCCCATAAAGAATTGGCTATCTGACAAACTTGATCAGCAGGATTTTATTTCATTTTAGTTCTTTGAAAAGCCCATTTTCTGGACATTCTAGGCTGATAGCATGAAGGCACCTAAATAACCTCACAGCAATAGTTTGTTTTCTTGAGGATAGAACAGTATGGTTGTCTGCTATCCTCTTCTTAAAGTTTGCAGAATGCAACCCCAATATCCAATAACCCATTGGACTTACCAGGATGCCCATGCAACCAAAAACACGCAACAATATGGCTGTCAGAGAGACCTCATGCTGAAGAAATTGAGTAAAGCAGACTATAGGATAGGACAAATGGTCCTCGTGCACATTTTTTTAGAATAGGTATAGTATGGAAAACTTAACGTAACTACAGAACCACGGATTTCTAAAATGTGCTAGGTACCAAGGAAGCACTTAATAATTGCCTAGACAGGCCGGGCAGCTACAGCAATTAGACACAAGATGGGAGATGGCGCAGTATCACAAGTAAATGACACATACCAAATGCCATTATCCACAATAGAAACTGTTAATAGATCAAGGGCCAATAGCTAAAAAGCGTTAGCCACTTTGATTGCATAAAGTTTTAGCCTAGTGAAGTCCACGTTCAAGGAAAAAAAACCCTAGTCAGTGAAATTAATGACAATATTGTATATTAACATTAGGAGAACGAAAACAACTAAACCCATCTTAGGCTCATAGATAATAGCACGTAAGTTCTTAGCAACAATGCCAACAAGAGGAAAATCCCGCATTGAGAGATATGCATGTGTCAAAACTTTCAAAAGTACATGATCAGCTAATTTTGCAACGCATGTTTTACCCAAAAATAGTGATTACTGAACTAAGTATGCACTAATTAGCATTGGCTCAAAAAAACAGTTGGGCATGGAAGAAATAGGAAATCTAATGGTTGACACAACATGTAGAGAAATTTCATGGATAAGGTTCGCATGATGATTGGCAAGTATTGCATCTGTCTATTTGCTGGCATGTCAATTTTAGTGCTTTCAACACATCAGCATGTTCAAATTCTGAGTAAAGCAATTAGCATTGAATATGTGGAAACACTATCTAGCAGAGAGAGAGAGAGAGAGGTGCTGCAGCATTATGCCTCTCCTGTATTCTGCATCGGAATTAGGTTGTAAAAAACTTGTAAAAAAATGTAACAAATGAATACTGGAGGATTTTTATACATTCAATATATGAGAAGGGTTAGCTGAAGTGACATAGTGAAACAAACATCTGAGCACAAGCTCAAGGAAACCTAACTACTATATCCATGGAAATGCTAAGGTACAGACATTAACTTTTCAGCATGAGTTACGTCTCCACTTGCTGAATTAGCTGTAGCAGCAGAGAGAAATGGCATGCAAGGAGCAATACCTGAGGGCGAGGTCTTTGACTCTGTGACTGTGAGGCAATATACTGCAAAATTTCATAGGACCTTGTCTGAGCATAGTTTGCAACCCTCTGGAAGTAAAGAACTGCCATGTCACCGGCTCTTGTCCTCAACTCAAGCAAATTTCGATCAATCTCAGATTCATGTTTTGCAATGTATGGCTTGAAGAATGACTCGTATACATAGGCAGTCCCCTGAAATTACCCGTTGTTACAAACAACCATGAGAAAAGTATATAAGCTAACAAACTAAAGAGAAGAGAAATACAGAATACCATACCCGTGTCTTTGGATACCACAAGTACACGATAAATGCCAGCTTTGCTTCACTGTACATTGGCAACCTGCATAAGAACATAATAATCAGCAACGAGGTAAGTCATTATCCCCAGTTCCAACCACCAAAGGTTACTAAAAATAGCAACTCCAAAAGTAGCAGGGGACAGCATTACCATGATACGAAACTTTCCCCAACTCTCTCCAGTACGGTGAGAAACGCAAGTAAAATCCTGCAAAAGCCACAGCCCTACAACATGAAGCCGATCGCATATGCAAGTGTGCATCAAAAAAACAGAAGGGGCACCACCAGTACGAACCAGTACTGACACCAGAACCGCAGCTGCTGGACCTCAGGCCTGTTCAGCTCCACCGTCTTGTAGCAGTCATAGGCTGGGTACGCGCGTATCCGAGAACAAGCCTGCGAGACAAGAAAACACAGATCAAACAGATGACAGGCCTGTTGACCTAACAACAATGGTCCGTTGCAAAGAACGGAAAAGACAAAGAAAAAAAATGCCGTTACTTACGTTAGCGCTCCGGTAATGAATGAACCGATCATCTTGAGCCCTGCACCGAATTAAAAGTCCGTTACACAAACAGATAAAAATAGCAGTAGTGAACATGCCGACATGGATAGTAGACATAACACCATCATAAACTCCCTAAAATTTCTGCGAAAATAGAAACATAGTTAAACTGAATGTGGCCAATACACTAGCAACCGCCTCTACCGACTCAGCACCGCAACTACCAGACCAGAGTTGCCGCACCAGGCAGCGATTTCAGGCGTCGGATTTCCAATGCCTGGGTACAGGATTTGCTGCCTGGGCAAGACCTCTAGGCCAGGGTGTCATCCAAACAGCCCTTAACCATCAGGCTATCAATCATGTGCCATCCAAACAGCCCTCAACATACTTGAGAGATGTCCTTGAGCAGGTACAGACGGATATTCATTCATCGCAACAGGAACCGCCACAAAGGGCAGGGACAGGGGATTTCAGATAGTTGGGGCATGATGGGAAGGAACCAAGCAGTAAACACGAATCCCAAATCCCTCGCAGTAGCGCTAGCCGCGTAGGGGCAGGGTGGAAGAACCGTCGAAGACCATCCCATCCAACTGCGTTTGCGTCCCATCGCATCCCATTCAATCCAATCCTATCCTACGGGGTCAACCGAACCGATCTCGCGCGCGCTGAAACAGGAGCCGCAGTAGAAGACGACGAGCAGCAAGGACGGGTCGATGGCGCTAGATTACCTTAGCGGCGAGCGTACCAGCGAAGCGGAGAAATCCGCGCGACCGGAGGAGGAAGAGCATTCAAATTGGTTGCCCGCATTCGCAGCAACCGAAACTTGCTTATAATAAGCAGCTAGAGGAAGGAGGAGGAGGGAATCCAACAAGTAGTAGCAGGATAGGGTTCCTTACCGGGAGACGAAGGAACCGGCGCGGCGGCGGCGCGGATAGGGGTGGAAGTGGAATGGAACCGCCCAGCACTCCACGGCAACGCAGGAGCGGAGAGAAGGGAGAAGGGGGGGAAGAATTGGAGGCGGCGTGCGTGCTCGGGAAGGAGGCGGGGCGGGCCGAGCCCAACCCAACCCAAGCCGACACTGGGAGGGGAAGGGAAGGATCTCTGTGCCTTGCTTGCTTCGGGTTGCAAAGGCGCCAGTCCACGTCGGATGGAGCAACGGCTGGAATGTTATTGGGCTGGTCTGGGCCACCTCAAATCAAGACGTAGCCTGTGGGCCGAGAGAAAGAGGAAGGCGAAGTTGAATGCTGAGGAATGCCAGGCCTGGGCTTGGTCCGGGACGAAGGAACTTACTAGGGACGAGGGTAACTTACTTCCTAGGCCCATTAAGAGGTCGAAGGGTAGGGTTTGCGTACGACGTGTTTCAAAAACGTGCTGTTGTGAGATTAGGGTCCAAAAAAAAAAAGCTAGGCCCAAGGTCGAAGAAAACGCTATATTAGGGTCCACAAAGAGCTCCTATTGAAAACGTTTTCCTCAAAAAAAAAAACAGTAGCCGTAGATTAGGGTACTTATTAGACCAGGGGTTTCGTGTTTCAGATATTGAAAACAGTATAGACAAGCCATTAAAGTCATCCCATGTCATGAAATTTTATCATCCCTCTAGAGGAAATAGTGTATCAGCTTATTTAATGTTCACACAAATCCAATAAAAACCTCCACCGTGACTGGTCTTGTGACACACTGTAGCAGATTTTTCAACACCCTCGAAAATAGGATGATGTATAAGTAGAGAGGGCATGTTGGTATGATGGAATGTACTCCCTCAGTACATAAAAAGATGTTTAAAATTCTCTTGGTCAAACATTTGTAACTTTGGCTAGATTTGTAGAAAAACATTGCATTATTTATATGTCCAAATGAGTTTATTATTGAAATATATTCAAGGATCTATCTAATGATAGTAGTTATTCATCATAAAAAATAGTATTTCCTTATATAGTCGGTCAAAATAAAAAAATGTTTCATTTATTGGGAAGTAAGAACTGCATTTATTCTTTATGGAGGGATATATTTTAAACAGAATCGTAATTGTTTCTTTCCTGGGATGTGCTATATTTTCATATGTAAATATGGCCTTGTTTAGATTGCTAAAATTTCTAACCTTTTTTCCACTTTCTCTCCATCACATCACATTAAATACACCAAAAGACATATGTTTGGAGTATTAAATGTAGGTAAAAAAATAACTAATTACACAGTTTAGATGTATATTGCGAGACGATTCTTTTGAGCCTAGTTACTCCATGGTAGGATGATATTTACCACTAACAAACGAAACGTGCTTCTGATTAATGCGATGTGACATGCGGTTACAAATTTCATGCAACAATGATAACTATTACTAGTTGCTAGTATTCTCTCGTGTGATCAACACAACAAAGTGACCTCTACTAGTAGAAGGGTCCTCGTAGCATCTTTGCCTTTGCCACAACAGAAAAGATGTGACTGTCAAGGGTTCACGGCCAATGGCAAAGGTTATTGATTGGGGGCTCCCACCCAGGGTTCAAATCCTGAGTGCAACACATTATTCTGGATTTATTTTAGAATTTTTCGGCGCTGTACATTAAGTGGTAGGCGACGTCTCCGTCGACAGCGAGGCGTCTATGGTGACTTCGTGAACTCCCCGTCGATAGCGAGGCGCATATGGTGACTTCGTGAACTCCCCGTCGACAGCGAGGCGCCTATGGTGACTTCGTGAACTTCAAGATTTACCGGCTCAGTCTTCGGAGGTGCTCATAGGGGTAGGGTTTGCGTACGTGTGTTAATAGGGGTGAGTGTGCGTGCGTGTTCAGCGTCTGCGTTGTAAGTGGTAGGCGACGTCCCCCGGCGACAAATGGCGTCTGTGATGATTTCGTGAACTTTAAGATTTGTCGGCTCAGTCCTTCGAAGGTAATAGGGGTGAGTGTGCATGTGGTGTTGAGTGTAAAAAAAACATAAAAGATGTGACTTGTGAGAACACAGTACCCTAACTGAGGCCTTGTTTAGATGGCTAAAATTTCTAACTCTTTTTCCACTCTCTCTTCATTACATCACATTAAATACACCAAAAGACATATATTTGGAGTATGAAATGTAGGTAAAAAAATAACTAATTACACAGTTTAGATGTACATTGCGAGACGATTCTTTTGAGTCTAGTTACTCCATGATAGGATAATATTTACCACAAACAAACGAAACATGCTACAGTGTCCAAATTCTAACTTTTTAACATTGAGTTAGAAAATTTTGCCAACTAAACAAAGGCCTGAACCGACGATGCAATCCTTTACAGATGGGACGAGGAGCAGCGGATTGAGGACTCTCACTGTACTACTGCTCATTGTGTCGTCCCATCACTGAGACTGACGCCGCCGGGGCCATGGCTTGCTTGTGCATCACCATCAACATCATTGGCTAGGCAACGGGCTTGCATGCCAGTAGCCCAACACGTCGATCTGTCCATCACACTTGTATTTACTACATGCACACCTACGGAAAGCGAGATTGATTTCGATCGATCACACTTGTAGTTAATTAGCAGATCATCACTCATCAGATAAAAGATTATCGGCAAGAATGCTTTGCGTGCATGCGATGTGTCGTTGTGCTGCGGCACACGCGTGAAAGAGTAACTTCGACCGCGCCCAGTACAGTTCGGACGTAGTACACGCGGCTGTGTGACTGTGTTCTGCTCTGAATCATGCAAGCTGATGAAGTCGAGTGGAGTGAGGCGTTAAACGCTAGCTCCATCACGAGGAGGAAATGAGACGGATGGAAACACCGCATGTTCGTCTTCAATGGCAAGATCGCGGTACACACGCAGGACAGGAGAGATCCGGGTACATACATATATACATTGCCCATTATTGGCCAATTGCGGCGGCAGAGATGATCAGTAAGGCAAGGTTTACTCTTCTTGAGCAGTCACTGATGATCGAGAGCAGTGAAATCGCTGGAGATATAACAAGTGACAGGGGAGATCAAAGAGCTTTGCTTTAATTTTCAGATCAGCAAATGGGGAGTACTGTAGTGGATGCAGGGAATTCATTCGTCGCCTGCCTGTCCTGATTGCAGAGATCAGCAAATGGGGAGTACTCCTATCCATCTGCAGGTTTTTTTAAAAAAAAAAAAAAAGCAGGAGCAAAGAACTCTGATATATACTTTCTTGGTCCCAAATTAAAAGACATTTAACTTTTTTTGACTTCAAGTTTCATCACTGCCTTATTCAAAAGAATTTGTGGAAACAGAGGGCTTTGTGATTCTGATTTTGCCTCTACTTTGAAGTGACTGTGATTTTGCCCTCGTTTTTTTAACTTTGTGATTTTCCCCTTCACTACTACAAAGTCAACGCGATTTTACCCCTGGGCAAAGGTCAAATCTAGGGGGAAAAAATAAGTTCACTAGGGTCAAAACAATGGCAAAATCACAAAGATGGAAAAATGAGGGCAACAAATCACAATTTTCACTTCAAAGTAGGGGCTCTGTAAAAATTTTAAGTCATTTTTGAAGAACTGTTATTAATAAAGCAAACCATGACAAAAAAAAATTATTTTACACATATTTTTAAATAAGATGAGTGATTAAATTTGGTGTTAAGAAAAGTCAAATGTCTTATAATTTGGATGGATAAAGTACATATAAATAAGAAGGGAACAAACAAATAAAGCAGGTAGTCTTATTACATAGTAATAATAGTAATGGAAAGGGACACACACAAGCTCAAACCAATAAACAAGATAAATCTATATGCATCTATACGAACGCAGTTAGCGCCAATTCGTTCTTGAATCAAGGCAAACACTTTCTTTTACCGGTGAATTTTGTCTTCCCTTTGAAAGTTGTCATATTCCTGAGACCTCTTTTCCAAACATTTCAGGTGGGTGTTCATTCGAAATACGGGTCCTTGTCCTTTGTTGCCTTTGCACAATGTCCGTGTAAAGAAGCCGCCCACCAAGATTCCATGGATCGATCGAGGGTGTCTTTGGTAGGGCTCCATCTGCTCCAGAATCAACTCTTTTGATGAGGCATTTTTGTGAGCTCCTACAATGGATTTAGGATCAAAAGAGCATGTTTCTTAGGTGGAGCAGAGCAGAGCACTGATGATGGATGAGGTTCATTCATGGCCACGAGGAGGTACCCCGAAAATGGTACCAAAAGGGGCCCGGCCGGAGTGTCGAGGAGCCCAGGAATCCTAAACGCTTGGTTCGGCCCAATCATTCATACACTTCTTCGGCAAAAATTTTAAAAAAAAAGTTTGATGAAGTGTGCCGTTCATTACTTATCATAAAGTGTCGTTAGTTTTTTTTTTAAAGAAAATGTAGAGAGAGAAAAAGGCTTTCTGCCTCTACCTGAGATGAACTCTCAATATCTTCAAATCGAGTTTGCAATTTGAAAAGAGTGCAATTAAAATGATGAGTCTCTGAACCGTGCCAGACATGAGACATGCTGCACACTTAATTGTCATGGGATTGTACAGTCCCAAATTACCTCCCATCTTGTTGGTCGTTTAATTAAACTCTCATGGCATTGTACTGCTGCCCGGCCGCTTTCAGTCCCAAATTACCTCATCTTGTTGGTCGTTTAATTGAACTCGATCTTTTGCAGCATGCAATTATCAGTAGTGATCATCTCGATGGATTCAGAGGACTTCAGAGGCAACAAAACAAATAAGGAAAAGTCTAAATCATACCCCACTTTGTTTTGGTTCCTGTTGGAAAATTGGCGTATTGAGCACGCACTCCTTTGTTTTTTATGAAATGTGGTCAGTTTAAATCCGGCTGAGCTATCCATGAAGTGGGTCGCAGGTTGAAGTGGACAGTTTCAAAATTTTAAGATTAAAAAGGTTCGATCAAATTACCACTCAGGCAGTTTTTTGAAAAACAATTTTTTAAGAAAAAAAATCATAAAAAAATCATAAAATGGAAAATAAAATTGTGTTAGACTCCAAATGAGTTAATCTTTCATATAGAGGCAAACAATTGTAGTGAACATATAATATTGTATGTTTTAGTACATTTTTTTTGTTACTATACTTTAGATTTATGTTTTTCCTCATAGTTGTAAAAAATGTACTAAAAGTATATCATATTATATGTTCATTGTTGTAGATCTACTCATTTGGGTCTAATACAATTTTATTTTTCATTTTATGATTTTTTCTAAACATGATTTTCTATGATTTTTTAAAATAACTGCTTTGTGTAGGGGCATTTCAATTTAGCTGTAGCAACTGAAAACTATTATGTTTGCTATTCTATTGGTGAGAACTGTACTTTTTCTTGCATTTTTTCATCATGAGAAGTCAATTTTCATATAGGTCAGGGTGATTTAGACCAAAATTTCATCGGTGGGGGTGTTCATCGATTTAGATTTTTCTAAAAAACAAATAAACATGGAAGAATTAGCGGTAGCATCAATCAGATGAACACGCACGCACCAATCACAATCCGCTTGCCATTCCGGCTGTAACTACCTACCACTGCTGGCTGGGTACTCTACTCTAGAAAAAAAGACGTGATTCTAGCTCTATCGCAGCTACTGGTTTCTAAGTTGTAACATATATATAAAGCTCGCTCTCTAATAAAACTTAAACAAGTTTCTCAAAGAAATTTGTATATATTGTATGCAAAAATATATCTTACAATGTAGTACTCCTATCTCAAGACATTTAGTTAAGAATTGATATCTCTTTGATAGATTTTATTAAATAGTTTTTGACTCATATTTTTATAAAATCTATCTACTTTCTCTCTCTCTATCTGCTTCTCTCCCTCTAGACTCTAGTGGTGTCTACTACTCCTACTTGTACTAGTGGAGAGAGAGAAAGGCGGAGAGGAGAGCGGCCAACAAAAAGGGTCGGGTGGGCGGGGCCACGTCGTCGCACACCGCAGTCTCTCTCTTGCAGCCGCCGCTGCTCCTGTCCTCGCCTCGCATTTACCACTCACTCACTCTCCCCCTCCCTCCCTTCCATTCCTCCTCGCTCGCATCGACATCGACGACGACGACGCAGAGCAAGAGCCAACCGCCGCCCGGCGAGGCTCCGGCCCTCACCCGCGCGCGGTTCTTGCATGCTGTTCTCGCCCTCCCGAGCCACCGCCCGCCCGAGCTTGCTCCCTCCCCTTCTACGCCGCCGCTGCCGTTGCCCCGCCGCCGCCGCCGCAACGACTGGAGTCGACGAGATGCAGATCGGAGGTAAGCCCCGCGCGCTCCCGCTCCCTTTCCAGCTTTTAGATGCTTGTGTGTGCGCGGCGGAAAAGCTCCGGTTTCTCGGGCTTTTTGCTCTGCGCCCGCCGCGTCGCTTCTTCTCCTCTCCCTGCAACGCGCGCTGTTTCTTGCGATGATGTGCTTACGTTATTACGGGTTTTATGGCTGTGGATTCATTTCATTCCAAGCGACGGTTCTCTCTCGCAGTTGCTGCAGCAGCATCTCCTCCTTTCCTCCGGCCTTGTTTTGGCTTCTTTTTGCTTTGCTCGCTCTGTACGTTTTGCTCTTGTTTTGTTTATGGATTTTTATGGGTAAATTGTTGTTTGTTGTTCCTCGAGCTTCGTTGCATCATGCCTGGAATCATGAGAGATGGATGGGACCTCCACCATTTCTGGACCAGGATTAATTCGGGGGTTACTATGTAATCTGCCCAACCTACCATTTCTGGTGTTAAATAAATGTAACGATCCCCAAGATATGATACGATCAACTCTTTTCCCAACTAGTAGTAAAGCTACCATCCATCCATCTATGGTAATGGTTGGTCTCCTTCCTTCTGGTTGGGTAATAAAGCTATCATCATCATCTGATCCTTCAAGAAAGAAAGAAAATCTGATTTTGTTTTCCCTTTTTTCTGCCTACATATATATAAAATAGTTTGGGGAGGAAAAGATTTTGTATTTTGGGATCTGGATAAAGGTTTCGAAATGCACTCCCCTCTCCTTTTTAGATTCTTGTGTTGGGAGCGGGTGGGTCGTCTACTAAAGATCCATGAATCGTTTTCAGGCAGCAAACACCACCACAGAAAATAAAAGACACGAAATTCCCCCGCCTTTTGCAATGCCCTCATCACACTTTCCCGGCATCTGATTCCTCTGCATTCATAGGACCAACAGCAGCTGCAGCAGCATGTTTTCTCTCTTTCTTTTTTTCTTTCTCCTATCTATCCTATCTTTTCCCAGCTGCTGCTGCTGCTGCTGCTTCTGTTGCCTTACTTTGCTTCCAGTATACTGCTCGGCTCTGGATGCTTGTCTCCTTGTCCCAGTCACACCACTCCTATAGATACCTGTCCCTCACTTTGCCCTAAGTTACAAGGCTTGCTTACTCCTATGTGCATGTCTATCCGTCCATACCTCATTTCCTCTTCCTCCCCTCGCTGCATTCCTTCTCCTCGAGCCAGTGTAGAGTGAAGACAAGAGAGAGGAGCACTGTGAGATCTTTTGGAGCTAGGTAGAGGACTAGCTTTCTGGGTGGTGGTCTGGTGGATATGGAGAAGAAGCTGGTGGTTGGGCGTCAGCAGCTCGCAAGGAGACACCCTGCGATAGGGAGTGGCTCCACCTCCTCCACCTCGTCTCCTTCTCCAACTGCTGGTATGTGTTGTGTTGTGTCGCTTTGCGTTGCGTGCTGTTCCATTGGCGCTTCTCTCTCTATCTCTCTCCCTGGCCAGGCCGGCCGATGTTCAGATGGTCACAGTGCACTAAACCCGCGTTCTATCTCTGTAGTCGTCCCCAAAATGCCCCTTATCTTTCTCCTAATGATGCGCCCTCTTTGCTTCAAAAGATCAAAACTTTTTCTGCTGGTCCCTTTTCCTGGCCTGGTGGGGACTCTGGGCCCACAGACCACCTTGATTTGATATAGTGTGTGTTCTTGTGATTGGTTTCAAGTCTTCCTTTTTTCTCTCCCTGCGAGAAATCTCCTTCTTTTATTATTGATTCAGAGGTTTCAGACAGGACTGAACAGGAGTGTGCGTGAGCTATCTATGACTCTGCAGCAGCTATAGCATTGGCTGCAGCTGGTACTATCATGTACTGGGGTCGTGCTGGAGACCACCAAAGCATTTGTCTACTGGCCACTACTAGTACTAACTGATTTTCTCAAATTTCCTCGCTCTTAGATAAGTAGATGATCTGAAAATTTCAATCAACTTAAGTTTTGGCAAGTTCAAGTTAACTGTATGCGTAAACCAACCGTAGGATGGGTGGATGGATGGATGGAGCCATCTTTAGTTCATGACCTGTGTGCTCCTTTCGCCCTGACGTGTAACCATCTCCTGGCCACAAGAACGAAGCCTTTCTTTCCTGTGGAGCGCCCCAGATTTTTCCTGGTTTCGTTTGGGTGAAGGTTTTCGTGAAGAAATTTCCCGAGATACGGTGATGCAGCAGCTGGCTTTGGCTTGGGTCCTAACGCTTGCTTGTCACCTACTGCCTACGTGTAGATAGATATGCACGCAAGGCGAGCCTTGAAGCCTTCGTTTTCAGCTTCTTGTCCTTTTCACAGATGCTGCTTTGTGGCTCCCCTCATGGAACATGGATCCATGCTGCCTGATGAAACGTGAACACAAGGAGCCGACTTTTCAGATTTTTGGCACTGTCGTTCCAAGAAAAAAACAATTAATTGTTTCAAAGATTTTTGGCACCGCAATCATATATTTTTTTCCCCTTCGTGATCCACTGTATGTATTGTTTTAGTTTTTTTATCAGTGTAAAAGTTATGATCCTGAACTTTTCAGATTACGATCATTTCCAAAAGGCCAGATATGGAATCAACTGTCTCTTTCGTTTCTTGTTTAGAAAAAAACAATTTGTAAAACTTTGCCTAGCTGTTTTAACCGCTAATAAATTACCGCGCCATGCTTTGTAACGCTAATCGCCATTGCATATTGTCTCCAGGTTGTAACGGGAAGGAAAGAAAAGGTGGAGAGCACAAGGCAGCATTGAGGCAGAAGAAACTAAAGGCTAAGACCTTCAAGTGGAGATCAAGCAACGGCGACATGAACAGCAAGGTAGAGGCGGGGAGATCTGATCAGGTCTCTGATGATACAGTACTCTGCTCGCTGTCTACTACCAGCTTCAGCGGCCTGGTTAGTTGGAAAAGAGTGAGGACCCTTGGGAAGGTATCTTTCCTGCCCTTTACCTTGTCTGTGCTCATTCATTTGCTTTTTGTTTGTTATGCGCATCTTTGAGTTCATTTTTTTTTTTTTTTGTATTTCAAAGGTGGCTGAGCAGTGTGATGCTGTCGATCCTCCAGTTCCAAGAAAATTAAGATCAGGTACCAATATTTATTCTTCTGCATGGCCAGAGAAAAGGGATTCCGGTTTCCTCTTCCATTGTAATTTTCTAATTTAAGTTGACATTTTTTGTGAACTAAAATGGAAGTTAACAATATGGGTTAACGCTGGTTGGAGAAACTTGGTTAATGTTGTTATTGTTAGACAGGGAACAATTGTTGGTCAACACCTAAAACCTTGGTTCTTATGTGTTTGCGGGTACTTGAATTTCTTTCCAAGTGTTCTGCTGTATCCACAGATGACATCATGTAATTAGTTAACAAGGAGCAGTTGATAATGAGTTGTCACGATGGCATATCGGCATGAGTAGTTTCATTTGTGGGTTTTAAGCGTAGATGATATTTCAACTTTTGGCATCCTACTTTCAGCCATAAATAAGCGAGCTGGTCGATTTGCTTCTGGATCATCACGTCATGTCAAAAAGAGGCGTCATCTTTCATCTATCAGTGCTCAAATTTCATTTGTAGACCAGCAAACAAGATCCAATGGAAGCTCGGTAAATATTTTTTTCTGCTGCTACAGTTTCCTCTGTTTTTCTCTTGGCACAAGACTGAAAACTGGTAGTGAGATGCACATTCTGTTTACAGTTATTTACAGAACAAGAGGAAGCAATTGCTGATGTTTTGCTGTCCCTATCTCAAGTATGCTCTCATAGTGAGCTCACAGCTGACAAGGCTATAGCAGATAGTTCAAACACAAATGTTGCTTCAACTTCTTATTCAAAAGGTTTGTCTGCACTCTCTGAGTCTTTTCTGATTATCATACTAAAAAGGAAGTATTATGATTATAGAATATGCTCATAGTCCTCGTGTGATTGCCCATGCAGGACATACTACTAATAAGGAGTGTGACCAAACAGTCATACTGCCAAGTGCTGCTAATGAACTGGCTAACCAAAGTGCCGGCATAGATAAAGTGGTCGAACAAACGGACATCGTTCTGAATGCAAATCTAGTGGCTGCTACTACAGATCAATCAAGCAACAAAACCCCGCCTTTGTCAGCAAACGAGGAAATACAGGTCCTTTCTTTGGGAACTGCCGTGAATTTGCCAAGCCCATCTAAAGACACCTCCAATAACAGGTAGAGAACTTCTCCTGGATGCCCTTTGGTCGCTAATCCTATCCTTATGTAAACTGCATTCTCATGTTTGTTTCTGTTTGTAGCACGCAAAAGCATCTGAAAGCGCAGTTTGATGATAGCAAATGTCACCCTGCACAGAAGCCAGAGGCTCCTGTTTGGCTGGTACTGCAAATCTGTCTGAAAGTTCAGGTGTAACTACACCTTCATTTGGTCCTAATGCTTCATGGTTCCCTCAAATATGTATTTTGTACAGGTAAATTCTGATAAATCTGAGGCTGTGTCACCTGAGAGGGAAAAGGCCAAGAACAACAGTGCACAAGGTACTTCTACAAATCTAGAATGCCAGAACAGATGAAGTTCAGTAGACTAAATACTTATCTTTGTTACTTGTCTGCTAATATGTCGCTACTACTTCTATCAGAAATTGCACCTCTGGTCCAGACTCCATTGCCTTGTACCCCAGCTGGGTACTTAATAAAGTAAGTTTCTGTTTAAACTATCGAAATATTTTCTTTTCTATGAATACATTATTAGTTGGGTTGGGTTGGGTTGGGTTGGGTTGTTAAGAAGATGATAAATCTATGACTGTTTTCAGGCCCTCTTCAAGCAAACTGGCAGCTCGCCCCAATACAATTTCTGAACCCACTAACTTCACTGCACCTGGAAATCAGAACAAGGCAGGTGCTATCTACTTCATTCTTTGCCTACGTTCTTTACTTGCTTATTCAGCAAACGTGGCAGAAATATCACCTGGTTGATCGCTAAAATTCGTCTAATCCAAAACGGTTTTGGCCAAGCTCCTGAGAAAACTGAATATCTTTTCGATCATTTAGCTGACGGATGCATGCAACGCTGTTGTCTGCAGCACCCTCTGGTGAAAAACGTGGGCGCGCCAAAGGCATGGAAGAGAAGCATCACCCATGTGTACGTGAGCCATGTCATCCAGATGCACGTGAACAAGGAGAAGGCCGCCGCGTCGTCGTCACAAATCCAAGCGAAGCCCGAGCAGAGGCCCCTCGCCGGCTGCTCGAGGCCTCTGAACGGTGGCGGCTTCACCACCTCGCACAAGGTCACCACCGCCGCGCGGGACGAGAAGTTCTACACGGTGCACTTCGACGTGCGCGTCCCAGCTCAGCAGCAGCCGTCCGCTGGCATCTGCGACGTGGGCGCCGGCCGGCAGAAGATTGTGAGCGCCACAGACACTAGCTTGGCTACCGCGGTGGCGGCGCTGTGCTTGAGTAACTGAGCTGCTCTGAACTCTTTGTCTAACCGAAGCTGCTGCATGTTTCAGGTCAGTGGTGGTTCCTGGCAGAACCTGCCCGCCACGGCATCGTCGGGGCTGCCGGCGACGGCACAGCATGTCCAGTACCTGCACCATCAGATGGCGCCACGACCGCTGCCGCCGCCGCCACGGGACGCGACGCCGTACCCGTTCCCGCACCTCCCTTACAGCAGGGGGAATCTGGCACCGGCCACGGCCCTTCAGCAGGTAGTTTTTCCCCCCTGCTGTCACCGCACCATTGCTTCTGGTTTCTGATCATGTTTTAGAATCTGACAACAATGGAAAATTCAAATGGCGTCTTGTGTCGTCTCTCTGGGTGAACTTGCAGATGCCACAACAGTACATGTGCAGCCCAGGGTACGGCCCGCGCGGCAGCATCCCCGCCGGCGCAACCTCATCGGCGATGATGATGAAGCAGCTGCAGCAACTCATGCCGGCGCAGCAGCAGCAGCAGCAGCAGATGTGGCAGTACCATTTCTCGCAGTACCAGCCAAGGCCGGACGCCGCCACGCCTTCGCCAGCGGCAGCGGCGTGGCACGGCATCTCGTCGTCGCTGCGGCCCATGGGCATGCTTGCTGCCCCGCCGGCGATGCCGTCGCCACCACCACGGCCGCCGCCGCAGATGGAGCTCTTCTGCGCCGCGCCCTACCAAGGTGGCAGGCAGCCGCAGCAGCTGAGGTTGATGTAGCTAGTAGCTGGCCAGCCTCTCCCTTCTGCTGCTGCTGCTGATCAGCTGATTGATACTGTTCAGACGCACTAATTTAGAGAGTATATATATATATATATATATACTGCTTAGCAGTAAGTAAAAGAATTGGATGTTGTTGCAAGAAATGAGATCCATAATGTTGCGTTTTATATACTGATGAGGAAACAGGCAAACATGCATGGTACCAGAGGGAGGGCTCAACTGTAATTAACAGGCTTAATTTCTGCTGCAGTTGCATAATTAATCTATACAACTATAAGGCTCTCTGTGTAAGTCTGTATGCCAGGAGCTCCTGGCTCCAGGGTCACGTGACATGCATGCCAGGAGGCCCTCTGTCTTCTGACATGTGGGCCCCTGCATGCACGCATGACGTGTACAAGCAGTCCGTCGTAATCGTGCGCGATGCAGAAGCCTGCTTTGGTGCACGGCGTGAACGACGTGAACATAGAGGAATCACTTCACTTGTGAACAACCAAAAAAATTTGCCCACGCGAAATATTTTCTCATCTTCCTTTTTTTTACAACAATTTTCTCATCCTCCTTTGAGCCTGCCTCTCGTGATGCGTGAAATATAGAGGAACCACCACTTACGTGTGAACACAGCCAAACAACCAAACAATATGCCAGAGTTTAGTTAGATTAATACGTTGTGATTAGGGAACCAAACACTTTATACGTGGCATGATATTTCTTTTCTCGTTAAGAAATTATCTGGTAGCTAGTGCTAGGCATAATATTCCTTGCATGCGTAATGATCAGGTGAGCCTTGTTCAAGCTGTACTCGGCTGCACGACGAAGTTGCATGTAGTTGGCCTGGCTAGTAGAGACACAACCTGTTCGGCTGGGTTGTCCGGGCTACCGACGCCTTTGTGAGAAAAGATCGCTTGGCTGGGTTGGCTGATCTTTGTGAGAGAAAATATCGGCCGACCTACGTGATAAGCCAAAACGAATGAGGCCTTGTAATCGATCACGTCTTATAATGATAGGTTTATTCTTCTTTCTCTCCACTGTTCACAATCATCCATGAATCTCACTCCTAGCACCTACAATCAACTAATATTCGTTCCACTCTTTCATGAAGCTAAGTGTAGGGAGACCTTAAATCTCAGTCGTGTCGCTACATCTCAACCCCTTGTTTTGACATAAATTACTTATTTCTTTGTTAAGAAACTTGTAACTTGGTAGAATTAGTTCATCATCACATGTTAAGTCTATAACATTATCGTCATATATTCGCTTGAACTTATCAGCTTTGCTTTAGTTATGGTACGATGTTTTTTCTCTCATAACAAAACAACATTAGCGGGTTTATTAGTTCGCAGAAACTATAAGCCAGACAGGTCCACATATCATAGACACACCCAATGGTGCGTGACATTTTGACAAAGCTTGAGTCTAATAGTAGAATAATTTTGTAGGGATTTTATGAGTTCATAATACATGAAAAGAAAAAAAAAGCAACTTCTGAGCCAAAACACATCAAGAAGAGATAAATGGCCTACATGACACATCAACTCACTCGATGGGGTTTCTTTATTCTTGCCACTCAATTCCCCTATGTTTTGAAACTAGAAATTTGAAGTATATATGTACGTATAACGGATTGTTTTAGCATCGAGTGATGTATAGAAAGGACGGCAAAAACTTTGCCGCGATTTCTATTAGACGAAAAAAGAAAAAGGTAAGTGTCAGCCCAGTTTTTTGACTGAAAACCGGGCCAGGGAAACCATACAACAAGAACCTTTTTTTCATCATCAAGTGTCTGCTGCTTAGGACAGCATTGACAGCTGACAGATCTAGTGATAGTTCCATGAAAAGCAGCATCCAGTGTATGCAAATCAAGCCAGACAACCAAATACTCCAATCTCATAACCATGCTAGAATGGGCCACCAAAACCAAAAGCAAACAAACAAACACATGCGGCTAGAATTAGCCAGGCTACGGCTAGCCATGCTAGGATGGGCTAGGTTACAATAGGCACCACAACCAAACACACCCCTTCTCTCTTCGCACACAGGCCCTGCTACCATGGGTCACTCGCCATGTGCACTCGCCACGTGCACAAGCTATAATCGTCAAGCAACAATAAGGTTTGACTGAGTCCTGTCGTAAAAAAAAAACAGAGGTTTGACTGAAGCATCTTTGCAGGTGCAGCAGAGCATGAGTCCTTTTTCTCTCACCCATCAGTCTAGCTGATACAGTTTCTTTCATGAAAGCACAGATAGTACAAGTGTCAAGTACTCAAGTAGCAACACCATAACTATAAAATTACAGCTGATGACTTAAAAATCTCGTACTGCTACTGTGCAGATGACCTTCCCTAGTTCCCTTGCCTCTAGAACAATCAAACCCAAAGAAATACAAGTGTTGAATAAAAGATGGGACAGCAAATTTTCATCATAATGCTAAATTAAGCAATAAAAACAGAAGGCTAATGCAAAACTTCATTGAATCACACCACGTTGGTGCACACTGAAGGACACAAACATACCAGTTCATCCAATACTCTATAATACCAATGTGTTCATCCAGGAAAATGAGAGAAACGGCTGCAGATGCAGCGATGCAAGCACCTGGACAAAGAAACCTAGGAGTTTAAAACAAATGCCATCAGAAGGGTAAAAGCATGACACTCAGCTGTGTACCATTTAAAATGGTAGAGGCTGGAACTTTGTTCCCTTATCTTAAAAAAAAGAAGGGTAAAAGCAATCTGATAGATTGTGCTATACCTTTCACTGCTAAGGATCCCGTGTGCCAATTGTTTGCAAAAGGAGTAACCAGTCCTGTTGAAGACTCTCTCATCATTTGATCTGATTACTTGAACCGCACATATCATCCTTTTTATGTTAGGAAGATTGCCAGTATGTGGAGCAGCAGAAAATCAACTGCAGGCTAGTGCCTCTACAAGATGCACTCTATTGACAAAAACTAAGCACACTATTGGTGATATGAATATAAAGGTAGGCCACAAAATAGAACTATTTGAAAGTTGGGCAAGCTATTTATATTTGGGCTTCAGTTTGTTGTAACTACGTCTTAATATATATGATGATTCAAATAAACACAAACAGGCATGTAGAATGACATGGGCATGTTGCTGCTGACATCTATTGTAAAATTAGGTATCCAACAAAGAATTTATCAACCATTCAACTAAGAATGGTCTAAGCAAAAGTCAAGAGAAACATTTTACCAAGAGTGGCAGAGTATCAATGAAGTTCTGAAACTAATGATTTTGATAGTTTGTCGATTAGATCCTCCTTTCTCCTTTCATTGCAACATCCGATTGGATGGGCTGATAGGTCTCCATCTTCAGAAGTATGTCCACTTGATGGCACATGAAAGAAAAATAATCCAGCAGAAAATCTGTGCCTCCTCATCACCCATAGAGTTAACTCAGCATGAGGAGTGGATTGGATTACAGCGATGACAATTTCCAGCATCACACACACCCAGATAACTGTTGTTGTCAAGATAGAGTTGAATACAGAAGTTGTAGGTATAAGAAGTAGGACTGGTGTAAACAGCAGGGAACCAACCACGTTGTGCTCTACTGTGTAGTCATAACTATCTAACCCCTGCCTAAGAGGGTTCCATTTGCGCCCTCTGTTACGGCATAAGCAAGTGTTAGTAAACTTATGAAGCAAATATGAAAAAAAAAAAAATCTGACCGGAAACAAACACCTCATCATCAGTTGCTATTGTAACAATTTAACAATAGTTATATTATGATATAAAACCATACAAGAATTACAGGCGATAAAAAAATGATAAGAAAGAAACAATATTTAAAAAAAAATTAGCTAATGATTTATGTTGTGAACATTATGCTTTTACACATTAAGTTATCTGGCTCCATTAGTAGCTTCTATACATCAAGAGAGGCGAAAACTAATCATAGTCAAACTTATCCTTCATGGCATAGTTGTACCCTGGCAAAGAAAATCTGGAATTTATAGTCAAATATTTTATCGAAGTCAAACTACAGAGAAAAAAGGTGATATCAGACTATCAGAGCTAATGATTAGCAATTGATCAATTCCTCAGTCATTCAGTAATAAACATATGTTGCAGTTAGTACCCTCTTATTCAACAAGTACCAAGTGCACCAACAGTATGTTACCTGAAAAGGCGCCACAATGATGCTGCTGTCTGAATTTGTCTTGAATTTAACGATGAGATTAACCAGTGAAGCATGGTACGTAGAAAGCTGGATAATGTCAATAAAGAATGAAACTGGAGCTGTCAGGCCTAAAATAATTCCAGAGACTGCAATTCCTTGAACTATATGCCTCAGGTAGCCTCCCACGAAGAACCAAAGGGTGAGTAAAATTGAACTGCATTAAGAGAAATCCAGCTGGGACACCCATCAGCCACACACAACTAGTCTCTCAAGATTGCTTCTGTCATGTGTGGGCAAAAGCAATAGTCCAAATACAAATAGTCTCTGTATTTAACAAGAATGCTGCTCCAAGGACAAAACCCTTCAGAAGATCCACAGTGATACTTGGCCACAAAGCATGCTTCGGAATTGAAGCTTTGTGTGCATACTCGACATTCAAAGTGGAGCTGAGCTGATAATAATTAAGTGAGGCTTAGTATTTTCGATAATCTGCACTTGAGCATATCATAACTAGTCTGTACTGAATGTAATTGCACTTGAATATATACACAATACAAAATTACATGAAACAACAAAATGGAAGTGAGCTAGTAAACTCTCTGTTGCATATTAAAATAACAACCATGTAAGATTAGTAATAACAGAACCACTATGTTATTGCCTTGGTATATGTCAACTTATAAGTATAGCAGCATTCACGTGGTGCAGAACAGGTGCAGTTAAAGTTTACTGACAAGAAATACATAAAACGTACAAGTAATGAACAAAAGGAAACAGCAAAAAAAGAAGAAATTAATCCCTTATCATTGCATACAACCAGGGCAATCCGTTTATTTAACATACTCACAGTAGTTTTGTACTGCATCTATTTATCACACCCACGGCAATTACGAATTCCATTTAACACGCAGCACTGCATAACAGTTTTGCTTCGATGCATTTTTATAGAAACAAATGAAAATGTTGTCATTCCAAAGAGCAGAGAACGGAGAGGAACAAGGGGGCTCACTGTGGGCAATGCTTGGTCCACCACAAGTGTGGATGAAACTGTCAGTACGGATGTCGATGAAGATGAACGGGACGATCGAGGAGGATGGCCGCTGCCCCTGGCGACCGTGGGAGGCCGCCGCCGCCCGGCGACCACGGGAGGTCGCGCCCCCACAGGAGCCGGGCCGGCGTACGCTGCGCGGATGCGTCCCGTCTGCGACCGAGAGAACCGAGGGAAGAGAAGGGGGCTCTCTGTATCTGAAAAGTGGGACCAGTTCACCGCTGCTGGCGTCAGGGGCACGTGACATCCATGCGCATCTTGCAGGATGGTCGGCCTGTCTGACATGTGGGGCCTGGATACACGCATGAGGCATGACGTGTACATACCGTGCTCCAAGCAAGCAATGGCTTGTGCACAAAAAGTCGGTGCAGTGCCATCGATCTGTGCTATGCCTCTATTGAGTTCAAGTCTCAAGATATATACCCCTATTTAAGTTAAAAAAAAACTCTATTTCGTCACTATCATTCTAAGTGAAACATTTCTAACTTTAACTATTTACTCCTCCATTTCAAATTGTAGGTCGCTTTGACTTATTTGGTTCGTCCATTTTGCTAATTTAAAATGGTAGGAGTATAACAAAATAAAATTCATTGTAAAACTACACGGATTTTTTAAAATTGACAATCAAATCTAAGACGATATGGAAAGAAAGGAAGGAAGGAAGGAAGGATTATTATACATCAACATGGGCGGATCGGACTACATATATAGAGGTGACAAGTATACGGATCATCGATATATCTATATGTTCTCACACTGATTCCATGACGTGGTGATGTGAGAAAGCCACCACGGAAACCAAACTATGTGATGTATAACATGTGTGTAAGGGACACACTATGTCACAACTAGATAATTGGTTTTGTATGTGATTGATTGCTTGGTTTGAGCCTATCCAAAACCGGCACCTGCAAACCGTGCACGATTGGATGCCAGGAATATATCCTCGGCCTAGCCCGAGCGATGCAAAATTGTCGCCCTATCTTGGCTCGCGAGTGGTGTCAAATCTTTCTCGTTTTCATGGAGCCTGGCTTGCGTAGTGCACGGTGTGAACATGATGGGAGGCGAAAAACATGGTAGGGGAAGCACTTGAAGTGTGAAGACGGTTAGACAACCAAACAACAAGTCAGAGGACAGTTGGAAACCGAGCACTGCTAATTTAATTACATGGACTCACCTAGGTTAGATGGGGTCTGGGTTCCGTGTGAGCTAGGCTAGACTCGGCTGGAAACCAGTCACACCCTATGGGCGTGATTGGTTACTAATTAAACTCTCCCACCCTGGCCCGCAACTCTCAGCCAGCCTAAGTCGAGCCTAGCTATATGGTTGTAGGCGTCAGCGTCTAGTTGTTTGCTTCTATGAAATCTATATCAGTTTAGAAATTGTTTAATGGCAAGTGTTAGATACATTCTTTGTAGATATACTCCTTAATTGCATTTGACGGGCGTGGTTCATGGGAAATAGAAATCTTCTATGTTTCCATCTAGTCTAGCCCGGGCTGTACAACCGATTATGGCTTATTCACACCTCTTTCTCTACTATTATCAATCATCCAAGAACCTCATTCCTAACACCACTCAACTAATGTGGTTTCCACTCTTCCATGATGAAATGTGTAGGAGACCTCTAAGATCAATCGTATTGCTACATCGCAACCCTTTACTTTGACGAAAATTGCTTATCTACATGCTTTTTATGAGAAGAAAATGAAGAAGAAGATCAAATGTAGTATGTCACGAGTAAACGACATGGCACATAGAAAAGGAGCTTTGAGGCCTGGCTTGTGCGATGCAAAACCGTCGCCATAGTTTGGTTCATGCAATGTGAAAAATTTCTCGTTTGCACAGAGCCTAGCTTGCGTGGTGCATGGTGTAAACATGGTGTGGACGAATAAGATATCAGCGAAAGCACTTGGCGCGTGAACACTGTTGAGGAACCAAACAACACGTGATAGGTCAGTTGGACTAGGACATGTGCAGTCAAGAAACTGAGCACAACTAACTTGATTACATGGAATCGGCCAGGCTAGTTGGGGCTTGGTTCCATATGTGAGCTAGGCTAGGATCGATTGGAAACCAACCACACCCTATGGGTGTGATTGGTTACTAATTAAATGCTCCTAGCCTGGCTCATAACTCTCAACTAGCCTGAGTTGAGTCTGATTTTATGGTTGTAAGTGCCAATGTTTGGTTGTTTGCGTGTGTTGGATCTAAATATATTGAGAAATTATTTGGTAGCCAGTATTTAGGCATATCATTTGCCTCTATCCTCTTTAATTGCATTCATCAGACATATCTGACAAGAAACTAGAATCTTCTATGTTTCCAGTTAGGCTAGCTTGAGCTATACAGCTATAGAAGTATAGTCTAGCACGAGCATTAGTTTACGCACGCCCTGTATGTACGGTTTATTCACACTTCTTTGGCTAGTATTCTAAATCATACATGAACCTCACTTCTAACACCACTCAACTAATGTGGTTTCCACTCTTTTGTGATGAAATGTGGATCGAGTGGACCTCTAAGATCGATCATATTTCTACGACCCTTTATTTTGACAAAAATTGCTTATTTTACCTATGAAGATGAAAAAGAAGAAGAAGATCAAATGTTGCAAGTAAACGGCATGGCGCATGGAAAAGGATTTTTTTTTTTTTTTTTTTTGACAAGGTTGGAAAAGAAACTTTGGGGCCGGATAAATGCAGGGAGAGACGAGAATATGGCAACAAAACCCGGCGGAGTGTCCCGTCCACCACACTGAACCGGGGGAATATGGAGAGAAAATCTAGCGAAGACGAGGCGACCGGGCAGGGCAAGAGGAGAGGAAAGAAGTGTGGGGCCCACCGCGAGCACTGCGGCAGCCAGCCACCAGCACCACGACGACCACACGGCGCGGGCCGCGCGAGACAGGCAGTCTCAGTCCCTGTGAGCTGGGCCCCGCGTGTCATCCTCTCGGCGGCCACCCAATCCCGACGCCCGCGGTGCCACGTGGCGACACGGCGCTCGCCTGTGCCTATTAAACCACACGGCCTCGCCTTGCCTTCCCAATAGCAATCCGCTCGCTCACATCGCGCAGCTGCTCCCGCCGCCGCCGCCGCCGCCGCCTCTTCCCCGCAGCTCGCTCGCAACCCATGGAGAAGGTGAAGGTGGAGGAGCAGGAAGCCGATGCGGAGCAGCTGGAGGTAGCCGCCATTCTCTGCGACATGAGCAGGCTGATGCGGGCGCGGGACCGTCGGAAGCGGCGGCGCGACCGCGCGCGCTCCAAGGTCGCGTTCCCGGTGTTCCCCTCATGGGGCCGCCGTCGCCCGCGGTCCATGGAGGAGGACAAGCCCTCCCCGGTTCCGGCTCCGGTCCCCGCTGCCCCGGCCGTCGCGGCCGAGAGGGGACGGCGTCGCTAGCCCCGACACCCCGCTCGCGTACCCGGAGAGCGGCGGGGATGACGCGCCGACCAGGACAAGGGCGCCGCCGCCGTCCGTCCACGGGACCAGGTGAGCCGAGATCTGCCCTCATCCGCCGCCGCCGCCGCGGCGTGTCTTCCTCCTCCGTCGCTTCGCTTTCCGATTTTGTTTTTTGAAAAGAAAGAGAGAAAAATATCCTCTGGTGCTGGAGCGACGGACGATTAATCTTCTTTCTGCCTGCCGTTGACTGTTTCGCAGTTGGCGGAGGAGCAGCACGGCGAGTCGGCGGCGAGATTGTCCCAGTCCCCGGAGACCGCGCGTCCACTCAAGGTCAGCGCCCCCATCCTCTTTTCTTTCTTCCACTTCCACTTCCTCCTTGAGTGAGATTAGATTTTTTTCCCCGTCGATTGCTTGCTTGTGCGATTAGCGACCTCGAGCGATTTGATTAGGAGGAATTCAAGCGCGTTCGTTCCCCATTAGCAACCAAACCAAACCAATCCAAGCCCAAACCAAGCAGCAAGCAGATCGAGGAGCCCTGCACTGCACTGCAGAACAGAGCAGAGCAGAGCTCGGATGCAGGCAGAGCCTGGTGCCTGCCTGGATGAGCACGAGGTTGACGAACCAGTTGCGTTGCACTCGCACGACACGAGGTGCTGGACGGACGGATTCCTTGTCTTCTCGGTCGCTTTCCGTCAAATCTGGTAGCCGTGATTGCCACGGAGACGCTTGGTTGGTTTCTTGCTCCTCAATTCTTGTGCGCTCGCTTGCCTTGCTTGCGTGTTGGACGGACGGCAACCACAACCACTCACTCCACCTCTCCTCTGCACCCATCCTGTCTCGTCCCCAACAAGGAACGAAAGCTGCGACCTTTCCAAACAATCATCCTGTTCCTGAGTTCATCCTAGCATAAAAAAAAAAGAGGAATTTCTACTCTGGATTTCCATTCTCTGAATCGCCATTCACCGTATACTAGTACGAGGAGGAGTTTGTTGTTTTTTTCCTTGTGTGATTGGCTTTCCCTCTTTTGGATGACGCCTTTCCCGATTTAGGACGCCTGTCTGACTGTCGCCGTGTCGTCACCAACGACGACGCTCAGATGCGATACGTACGCAGAAGATCGAGCGAAAAAAAAGGAAGTGTGACGACGGATGGTTGCCAATGCAAGAATCATCCTTGATCCATCCAATCTCTGACTGGCTACTACGTGTCGCTTTCGCAGGTCGCGAGGAGGGAGCCGGACCCGGCGCCGGCGCCACTGGTGGTGCTGGACCTGAACGAGCCGGCGCGTGCGGCGGCCGACGAGGACGAGCAGCAGCAGCAGCTGATGCAGGCGCGGGCACGGGCGGCTGCGGCGGCCGCCGAGTGGTATAGGCAGGCGCAGATTCGTGCCGCGCTGCAGAAGGCGGCCGTGTCTGCGGGCGCGCGGCGGCGTCGCCTCGAGATCCTCCGGGCCAAGGCGGCGGCGTGCCCGCTGCCGTCGTCGACCAGGATGCGGCGCGCCGGGTGACGACGCGTGCGTGCGTGTGCAAGTTTTGAGAGCTAGTCGAACGGACTAGCTGTAGCGAGTCAAGTGTGTGTGTGTGTGTGTGTTACTGGAGCAGCAAAGTATTTGTTACAGTAGTGCTAGTAGTAGTAGTATTAGTAGTGGAGTGTGAAATTGTTTTCGCCATGGATGAGAATTGAGATTGGGTAGGAGGAAGAGGAAGAGGAGGAAGATGAACTGGAGAGATGTTCATCGTATTCATCGTATCTAGGTTTTGATTTGAGAATTGAGAGTGAGGCAATGGGCGAGCTCTTGTCTTGGAACACTGTCAGATTTTGATCAGTAGTAAGTATATCAGAGGTAACAAATATTCATTTTAACTGTATGTATGTATCATTGTATTGGCATTGCACCAAGTTTTTTTTTTTTTTTGACATGAAAACGTGATTTATATTGCATTAGCAGCAAGATGTTGCTAGAACAGACACACCGTTTAGGCATTGCAGCAAGTTGGAAGTACATTACAATTACAAGTACTGTAGTAGTAGTGACATGGTACACCTTTCTTTATAAGGTAAAAAAATAGTAGTACCGGGAGCAGATGTGACATGCCAATATTACTGAAATTATAATTGTTATACAATTATTGTAGTACGACTGGTGTATATAGGTTTACTAGTTGAACTCCCTCGCGTTCTTGGGGTATTTCATTTTTAAACTTGTGATTTAAGTAAACACAATGACTATATGGATATGTAATGGTAAAGAAAAAATTCAATAAAATTCATTTACTAAAATTATTTTCTCTGCACTCATCTAAACCTTCTATACTTTAAACCCCCACTTAGAATTCTTCGGCTCGTGAAGCCACGTCACCGATAATCGCTTCCTAGACTTTTTCCCCGTCCGTCGGTCGAGCTGCCGAGGTGCCCGCCGTTCCCCTTCTCGGTGGAGTCCGTTTCTGATTACCGTCGCCGCTGGTATCCACTGAGCCGCAACAAATGAAACTGTTCTCCACCGAGTTCACCGAGATGGGCACTCTGAAGAAACGAAGAGGTAACGACGCTTGCAGAGAAGAAACTCAACCATCAGGCCACCTTCGTATTTAATAGTTGTGTGTATGAGGTTCCCCTTCATCTGCACCATCGCCAGGCGCCGCTACGGCAACCCAGTGGCGAAGCTACGTACAACCGACGGGGTCGCCCGACACCGACGACTTCGGCGTTGTACGTGTACGCTCGCAAAATTTTGCCGTGGTAGACCCCGGTAAAAAAGTATCTAGACCCCGGCAGCCGGCAGGCCAGCACTCAACAGCCCATTAGCACTAATAGTCCAATTATCCTCTGACTTGCTGAGCCCAGAATGCCGCCGGCCGCCATGATCCTCGTTACTGTCCAGAATACACGGCAGCACGCGAGACACAAATCTCACAAATCCTAGGGCCAAGCAGGCAGCCGCCGGTGGCAAAACCGCAAAAAGCTTCGTGGCCTGGCCTGGCCTCCGTGATCGGCGTTACTGTCTTTCGGATCAAGATGTCAGGTATGTATGTATGCGCATGCTAATTGCGTAATTCACTAGTTCAGTATCAGTAGGGCTTGCACCTTGCAGAGTTGCACATTAGCATCTATTATATATTTATATTCTTTTATGATGACTAATTTGATAGGCACTCAAAGCAAATTGGATGGGTTCTTTAAAAGGAAATTACCACCAGCCGGCGATGATGAGAATAATAATGGTGATACTTCGAGAGTATGGAGATGTAGATGTTTGTGTCCCTGCAGCAAACACTAACTGCGCACTTTTCAGGATCTCACGGCATGAGGTAAATTTTGATGAGCTTTCATATGATCCAGCAGATAGAAGGAGCATATCAGATTACATAGGTGAAAAGCTACAAAATGATGTTAGGAGAAAATATTTGATTAGAGGTCCTTGTAAGCCTCCACCTGGTTTTATGTTTCCAACGACGATGATAGCGGGTTTTCCACGGCGGTGTCAACATGAATGGTTCACTAAGTATGATTGGCTTGAGTATAGTGAAAAGGAGGATAGGTGTTTTTGTTTGTACTGTTACTTGTTCAGAGATTGCAACAAAGGCCAAGGTGGGAATGATGCATTGTAGTAGATGGCTGGGCTGGCTGGAACAAATCTGATAGACTTCGAGATCATGTAGGCAGCAAATGCAATAGTTTCCATAACACGGCTGTGAAAAGATGTGATGATTTGCTGAAAATCAATGCTCGGTTAGTTTTGAGTACCGACCCCGGCGGCCATTTTTCCTGGCTTCGCCGCTGCGGCAACCGCACCCCCCCGCAAGCTCCGATTCGCGCCGCGGCGGCTTCGAATAGGCAGGGCTCCCGAGCAGCAACGGCCTCCCGAGCTGCACGAGGTCGTCGGCTGCCTCCTCGCCTCACGCCGGAATCTTCATGCCACAGCGCTGGGGAAGACGGATCCGACGAGCCGCGCCTGCACCGCCGCGGAGCGCCGCAGCCCGGAGCCGCCGCCAGCCAGCCGAGGAGCTCCGCCCCCGCGCTCGCTTCTCCCGATCGGCGTCGAGGCGCGTCTGCTCCTCCCGGACGGAATCCGGGCGCCGCCGGGCCTGTGCGCCACCGAGACCCCGTCGTCCAGCGCGTCCACCACATCTGGCCATGGATTCGACTGCTGCAAGCCACCGCACGGTTTGAGTCCCCCACCCTTGCACCCCTCACCTTTACCCTATTGATGATGGATTAGACCTCCTTAATTGCATCATCAGTTGCTCGCCTTTATATGGCGCACTCCATAGCCATGTTGTCTCAGTTTGTCTTCCCCACCACAGGCACAGGTAGAATTATTTTGTTCCACCTTTGAAAGGTTACGTTCATGTTGCTCTCAGTTTGTATGCAGCAGGTTATATCATATTGATTTTAGGTTTGTTATATTGATTCGATCAGAGTCCACAGATTGAAGAATTACCCCTGCATAATCCTTGGGTCTTTCGCTCTGCAAATCAGGTCTGTCTCCAATGGATGTGTGATGATTTCATATGGCTCCAATGGATCTGTGCTGAATTGGTATTCTTTCATAGGCTATGGATTAATAATTTCTTCCCTGCATCATTGGATTTGTCATTTTGAAACCAGGTTTGTCTCCAATCCATATGCAATTGCTTTAATTTTGTTGTGACTGTTAATCCGTTGTTCCAAATAACCAATCTCCTTTTGTTGAACAAAACTGTTGTGAATTGGTAAATTTTCATAGCCTGTGGATTAAGATTTTGAGACGCCCCAAGTTTAGTACCTTCCTGTAAAATTTTGCCTCCAAATTGCTTCTTCATTTTTATATGCATAACCAGGCTTCCTCTTCTTTTGCTGTGATAAAAATGAAATAAGACAGATGATTGCGCTTTCCTCTTTACCAGATCACCGGTTGTACCATGTATATTGCAGGCAGTTGACTGGCAATGAAGTTTTTCTAATCCACCAAGGAAGATCATAGTGCCAACATCACGCCTTCTCAGTGATGCACATCGGTATATTTTGTGATGCCTGAGCAACCATGGAACCGTTTCACATTGAACTGTACTGACAGCTATTTCAGAGGTGCTTAATCCCTGTCAGGAATATGATATGTGTAGTCTAGATTGCTTTTGAGGTACCTGAATCGTTCAATAAATTTTTTTTTTTAGTGAATTCTCTTCCTACATATTTACCTAAAGAATATTTTGATGGCTTTAAGAGTTTTTTGCTTACTTCTCTTTTTGAAAAGCAGAAATATTCTTGCCAGTTTCAATTAAATTTTGTAGGCAGCATTTCCTGTATCTTTATAGTCTTGCAGCAGCTTGCATGTTTCCAGTGGGTTTTGTTCATCAAGCTTTCTGTTTGCTTAAGGTTAGGTGTGGTAAGGTTAGGCACAAACCAAACAGGCCCTATATGGCAATATCTAATTCACTGGTTTACTGAATGAATATGCGAGCGGCCTGACCAGCTTCCCAGACGATGCGGCTGGCGAGGACAGGATTTAGGGGTTTTCTGGGCCGGTTTGGATGGGTTTTCTTCTCACTACAAAGTTTGGGGCAGTGGGCAGTGGGTTTTAAAAAATCTTTCCCTTGATCTTGATTCAGTGACTCAAAAAAACTTAGAATGTTGTCAGAATTAGCATCTTTCTCCCGTCTGCCAAACTTCCAATTAATCACTACTAATTCTGGTACCATTACAAATAATTTACAGCATCAACCATGGAATATTGAGTTCATGCGATTGAAACAGCTACCAAGGAATCAATCAAATAAATAATTATGTCTTCTTTATTTTATTTTATTACAAATAAAAGATCACTACTACTGTTTCTATAAGTTGTTACCTAATAGATTTTTGGGAATTAATCTTATGATGTACCGTACTCATAACATTATTGGTTTCCTCAAAAAGTCATCCATTTGTGATAGCTACCACATTGGCCCTGCAGAATTTAATTCGTTCGAGTACTATTTCTTGCAATGTGTAGCTTCAGGGTAGATTAGATCCATTGCTAGCCACACTGCACTAAACATTTCCCGGGAAGACCAGCATATCTCGCTCTCTACTTATATGCATGAAGCAGATTTTGCTGAAATGCTTTATATTCATGCTTGCTGAAATCGGCTTCGCTAGCATTGCTCAAGAGAAAACACACATAGACTCAGATTCAGTGATAGTTGAGCAGGCATCGTCTCCCTCCTTTCCTCACTGGTCACCGTCAGTACTTTTGCAACGTGTCCTGCTAGCTTCTTCCCGTTTATCTTTGCGTTTAACTGAAGAGTCTCGCTTTAAGCCTTTAGCTATGCACGACAGTGGCAACGGAGTTCTGCTTTTATGTTTACTGCACAAGAGCATACGAGGACCTATGCCAGCTACAGATGTTCATTGCCTGCTAGATCTCTCCGAGCACTACCTGAACTTTTACCATGGATTGAGAAATTGATTTCTGACTGCTCTTCGCTATCTTCTGTTCCTCTGTGCATGATCTACAGTGTCCCTGCATTTCAGTCTTAATAATCTGCAGTTGTCTTTTCAGTAGTTGCAAAATCAGGCTGTTTATACTCTAAGGACGATGTAATCATGCACCATATATATTGTGATTATGATGAAAGATGATACCTGATGATATCATTGCCAAACTATCATATAGACGCAACCACCATGCGTGCAGTTATCAGTAGTACTTCAGTATACATACTACTATCATTCTGTCAACACAGGCCCAACGCTAACGGCGCAGGGATCAGTGCTGCAGGCCACTGGGCCGTCGTCGTTGCCATCGCGCTGGCGGCGGCCGCCTCCATGGCGATGCTGCACTAGATCACAGCTCCCTACCTGGCCTATGCGATTCTTTTGCCATACAAGATGCCTGTGGAGGTTTTTCCTTTCTTGGATGTGTATGTGTGCCTAGGTGCCTTTATAAATCAAATTCTATGACTTGCGTGTTCACGATCCGAGAATTTTGGACATACACATGAAAGTCGTGCCAAATTTACTTCTTCATAGTTGGATGCTCTGTTCCAAAGATAACCAAATTCAATTCGATTTCATTCAAAATTACGATAAAAAGCTTATATAACACGATGCACACTATGTACATATGAGGAAACATCGAAGTAGCTGAGTTCCATGATCCTTTCTTATTACCCGTCATTGCCCAATAAATCCTCAATGCTATGAAAAAATATTGTAATCAAGAAATAATTGTAATTACAATCCTTACTTGATTACAAAGAAAACTCAACTAAAAACAATTTCTTCCCGCAAAAGAAACGCTACAGAGTGTCCCTCGAAGAACGCGCTACGGAGAGACCTCCTAGTGTGCATTAACACATAAAGCAGAGATACGCATTACAAAATGTACTCACGGGTCAAGCCTTTCCAATGTCTTCGATTTCACTAAATAACATTATAAGTTAAAATTTAAGACTAAATTAGAAATTTGTATGATTGGAATATAAATAAATATAATCAAAATATGGACAAAGTAATCACTTTAAACAAATAATTAATAATTGAACGGAAGCCACTCATCATTCTTTATTTTTTTCATCTCCTGCTTGTACCAACCGGACCCACTTGTCAGGGATATTTTTTTTCTGTCCTGTCCTCTCCCCGCAAGGTTAGCAAGGTCCGCCCCGACCACACAACCGCACGGCACCAAATCCACGCGCCGGAGTCCACTCGCCCCACCACACCGGAGTCGTCGACGCGCAGGGGCCGGCGGAGGTCACGACGGGGCTCCTCCTCCCTGGCGAGCGGCGTCCGCTGGCTCCGCTTCAGGGTGGTCCTGCTCGCGGCCTCCGCAAGGCGTGGGCAGAGGAGCATCCAGTCCGCCGCGCAAGGAGCGGCAGCGGTCGCGCAAGGAGGAGCGGCAGCGGTCGCGAGAGGCGGAGGAGGTGAGCCCGAGCCACCGCGAGAGGCAAAGGCCGACGTGCCCTGGGGAATCGGAGCCGCCGCGGCTCGAATCGGCGGCGCGGCAGAGCTTGCTCGTCGATGTCGTCCCTCTCTCTCTCTCTCCACGTCGCCGCTTCCCCGGTGGCTCCTCATTTGGCGGCGGCGCAGCTCGAAAACGGCGCGTCTAGTGGCAGCGGACGGAGCAGAGGCGCGGCCCCCATGCCATCTCTCCCTCCTCGGTCCACGCTCGCGGTCGGTGGCGTGCAGGCAGGCAGACCGCGCTCCCCTGCTCCGGTGAGGCGTGGACGGCGAGCGCGGCGGCCAGCTACGCGGCGAGGGCGGGCGCGGCAACCTCTCCTTGCTCCCTCCGCCGGCGGCGGCGCGGCGGCCTCCCTGCTCTGGCTCGGCGGCGTACGTCCAATTCATTGGATCGCTCTGCTATGTCTGGGAGGGCACTGACGATGTGGCCACAGGAAGCTAAGCAATCTGTAGTATTTAAAGGCATTGTTTGGTGGGTGCGGTAGTGGAGGTGGAGGCGGACCGGCAGGGGCGCGTGCGATGATGGGTGTCGAAGGGTAACCGACAAACACGACGATTGGGCACGAAAACAGGGCGACGCCATCGGTTTTGACTGCTCGTTTCTGCTGCCGGACGGCGTAGGTAGGGGAAGAGGCGGAGGGATTCAGCTGTGGATGGGGCTTAGTGGGTTAATAAGGAGTTTCTGGTGACGTGGACCAATGAGAGGCCTGGTTTATTACGATTGCAGTAGTTCCCTCTCGCCAATTTTAGCATGTGCTGAAATTGGGAGCAGAAATTGGGCCTTCCTGTGCTCACGTTTCGCAGCAAATCCTGGGCTGGGCTCGACGGTTTCCTCTCTGGGCCGCACTGCACGGTACTGATGCCTGAAGAATCCGCATGGGCTTGGCTTGCCAGCTACACCACGCGCCTCACTTAACTGGTGTGTATGCTGCAGCAGTAATCAGCTGTGAAATGGATGTTATTATTGTTGGTGTGATATTTGGTTGGGCCTTTCAGAGTCTATTTTTTCAAAAGGCTGACTGACGCGGCATCCTTGGTGGGCCCTTATGGAGAAGATGGATTCACGGCTCAAGCTCAAGAGTGGTGCTTTTTCAATTTTTTAGAGTTACCACGTCACTGCCAAACATGCACATCTCCATATAAGCAAAATATCATTTTCCAATAATTCCATGAATTTGACATTAGATTAAATGGCATGGACGAGGGGGTGTGTGGTAGGAATCATCACGGACGGGGAGTCAAGGAACTGGGGTGAGTTATGATCTCGTGGGATTGTGATATTTGCTTCTCGATCCAGTGGCAAAGCAACACCAAACCACCTCGCGGATGGTTGGGCTCAATCCGGTGAATCAGATTTTTTTTCCACTCCATTGCCCGTGTACAAAATGCTGGAGCGATTCGGTGGGATTTATGGAGGAGGCCGCGTCGTATTTTGGCGTTTGGCATCGAAGGTGAGAATCGCGGTCCCTTTTTGGAGCGCTCCCAAATGCCCTGTCAGTCATCAAGAAACGGCAAAGTTGAATCGAAATTGTACTGCTCGATCTTTCAGTAGTTTCGAGTAGTTGATATTTGTTATGAGTTTGTTCCATGTGTACATCTTCAAATTTAACGATATACGTACCGTGCATTTGATTCTCGGTAGTGTATCCCGGTGGGTGAGTTGTGTTTTGGACTTGTGGTTTGTAACGTATACGTACAGTATCTACGCCGGGACGGGACGGGACCTGCCTGCGTTGTGCCGTTGCGGCCGACCACGAGGTGTTCCTGCATCTGCCTCTGCCTGGCGGACTCGCAGGCCCACAGCAAAAATATCTCGTACTCCTCCTATCTTCACTGCACGTCTACACGGCACCGCATGCACCCGCGTGTGTCCATGGAACGAGAGAGGTGGGAGTGGGGCACCATGCCCACCTCTCATTTTTCCCGTGCGGCACGGGCACCGGGTTGGGCCGGACACAGCCTGCCTCGAGCCGTGCGTCCCTTTTGCTTTTTTTTTTCCTTTTCTTTGTTTTCTTTTCCAAAAAACACCCGCGACGGTCGCCCAGTCAACAACAAACTGTGTACTGCTCCATCATGTTCCGATGATGATGGTCTTAGCAATGAGATCGCATCCAAATCGAATGCGAAAAACACTAGAAGCAAGTCTTAGTGAGATGAGATCGCATCCAAAAATCGAATGTGAAACAAACACTTGAACAAGCAAGTTTTGATTCGCGTCTGGACCAAAAGCAACGGGGAATAAGCTTCCTCTTGCTCGTCTACTAGACTAGAGCATCTGCAAAGTAAAGCAGGGCAACGTGCAAAGGTGCGTCGTCGTCGGCACGTAGTATTAGCAAACTGATCCCGTCAGTGTCGGCTATTAGAGGCCGCTTGTCAGCTGTGTGATTGTCCGTGGTAAATCAACACATGGTGGTGGCCATTTGGCCAACGAACAATTAACAGCATGATCCGGGTTCGGCAAATGATTGAGCCCAGGGGCTGGCCGTACCTACTTTGTATTATATATAGTTAGTACAAACAGTGGTTAATAAAAATAAAAAAAATAAAAAAGCAAAGCAATTCGGCCGAGCCATAACGGACAGGCGCAAAAAGCCGAAGAGCAAGTGCAGGTGAGTCAGACTTGGCCGATTGATACACAGAAACACAAAGAGGTGGTTTTTATTCAGGGGTTTAGTCTGGTGTTGTTTGAATGTAACCCAGCGACGCACTATGTTTAGGGCCTCTTTTAATTTCATTTTGCCAATTAGTTAGAAATATTTTATCATTGACCTTCGCGCACAATCTATGAGAAAGGTTTCGTCTTAAATTAATCGAATTAAAAAAATAAGCCGATAGTACTACGCATTCCGATCCATATCGATCAAAAGAAAACGACAGGAAGTGCACTAAAACCGATGGGGATGGATAAACTGACTGACAAACCTGAAACGGCACACTTGGCGCCTACTAGCAGGGGGGCAGGCGCATCAGAGATGAGAAAATCGTAGAACAGTCAGAGCGCATCCCACAATCACAAAGAAAATTACCCAGACATGAAATTGTTCTCATAGCTTTCTCATAGTACCCGATTACACAGCAGAAACACGACGACAACGACAACTTAATCAGGGCAGGCAAGATACATCGATCTTAATCCACCGAATCATCCATGGAACGAAAACCCTAACAAACACCACCGATTAAACTGAGACTGACACAAACGACTCGACTAGGACACAATTCAGACTCAACCACCTCTCAGATCCAGCCGTACGCCGTCTTATTCGGAACGGGAGGGGGGAACTTAACGAGATATACCATTGACGAAGGGGGGCGACGACGACGACGACGAACGACGGAGGGCGGCGACCGGCACCAACGCCGCTCAAGAGATCTGACCGCAGTCAGCGATCTTGACCTCCTTAGCAGTGGACCCAGTCCTCGACCCAACCTTCTCGATGGCCTTGACGACCTCCAGACCCTCAACAACCTGTCCAAACACGACGTGCTTGCCGTCGAGCCAAGGAGTCGGGACGGTGCAGATGAAGAACTGGGATCCATTGGTGTTGGGTCCAGCGTTGGCCATGGACAGCACACCGGGTCCGGTATGCTTGCGGACGAACTTCTCGTCGGGGAACTTCTCGCCGTAGATGGACTCCCCGCCCGTCCCGTTGCCGCGGGTGAAGTCGCCGCCCTGGCACATGAAGTCCGGGATCACGCGGTGGAACGTCGAGCCCTTGTAGTGGAGAGGCTTCCCCGACTTTCCCACGCCCTTCTCGCCCGTGCACAGCGCGCGGAAATTCTCCGCCGTGCGGGGAACCTCGTTCGCGTAGAGCTCCATCACGATCCGGCCTGCGGGTGCGCCGCCCACCGTCATGTCGAAGAACACCTTGGGGTTCGCCATTGCTAGGGTTTTGGGGATCTGGAGTGGTTGGGGGATTTGTTAATTGGGGAAGGAGGAGGATTTGGTGGTCTGGTCTGGTCGATGACCTGAGAAGGGGAGAATTGGGGAGGTTAAATAGACGGTTTGGGAGGTGGAAAGCCGTTGGATCTGGACGCGTGTCGCAATCTCGTGCGTTAACCATGCTTGGGTTTAGGCGGTGGGGTGTACTGGGGTTTGTGGAACTGTGGTTAGGTACGTCTTCTCCTGCCGTCCGGAGACCGCGAGGCGCACGTGACGGGGTCGTGAGTGACACTGACAGGCTGGGCCAGGGCGGATGCTGTGGGGTGGAGACGAGCGTGGGGACGGACGGTTTCGGTGGGTCGGTTTTGTCAGGGAGTGGGGGTATGCGAGAGGCCTTTGGATTCTTGTTCTACCAGGGTTGGTCCTCGACTTCTCGTCCACGGCAGGGGTGGGGTGGGTTAACTAACTCGGGTTGGGTTAAGGGAGGAATTGGCTGGATATTTGTCTCCGTAGTAAGGTCGGTGACGTGGTCCAGGGGGAGCCGTGACGAGACGAGGCCGGCCGCGCCGCGCCGCCCAGGGAAAGCGGTGCACGGACGGGGTGCACGTGGCTGCACGGAGGAGGAGGGATATGCCGTTGCCGCCGTGAGCCAGTGGGCGAGATATTCCCGGGCCTGTGACGTGTGCGGCCGCCTGCCCTGCTGCCGTGTGGATTGGATTGGATCGGGATCGGAATCGGAATCGCGTGCCGTGCCGGCCGCCGGCCCAACACTCAAGTTCAGTTTTTTTTTGAGCAACTACGTCCAAGAAAACAATATTTTCTCTCCGGCCCAACACAATATTTTCCCTCCGTCCAAGATTCAAGAAAACAGTTAACTACAAAAATTTCTAGCGGATAGTATTCATAATATTCATATTTGAACGTTTTGTGGACGAACTGGTACTCTTGGTCCGTACTATACATACGTGTGCTACTTACTTGAATGCACGATACTGTGCATCACGCACCTTGTATTTCGCGTACAAAAACCCAATGCGTTCATCGTAAACAAAATTACTTTTGTGTTGTGTTGGCTCCTCGCTGCATCGTATTCGTAACCCAATGTGCATTTGAGCTTGTGTCTATGCGATGGTTGCGATGGACAAATTGAAAGAAATATGATATTTTTCATGTGTCTGCAAAATAACACTATGTCCGACCTAAATCCACACAAAGATCTAACGGATTGTTGTCAAAAAAAAAAAAAAAAAATCTAACAGATCTAAATCCACACAAAGAAAACTAATTTTAAACAATTCTTCCTATTCTAAAACAAATACAAAACTATGATGATCAAAATTGACACAAAGACAACTAACAATAAACAATTTTTCCTATAGCAAGACAATTACAAAGTTAGTATAATCTGAAAATCGACACAAATATATGCCAACCTCGAAAAACAGATTCCTATGCGACTTGTGATACATAAGTCACAATACCTATGCGATTCCTGCTTCGAAAACAATGTGAAACCATGCAAAAATCAAAGATGCATTGGCGGCCTGTTCAGATTCAAATATATCGAACCACACAAGTCACAACGGCTTCACCTTCAATAATTTCCGTTGCTGTCGACAAGCATGTTGTTGAATGGAGGAAAATCCATACTTCCTCCAGATCACTATTAGATGATGTTTTGAAAAAAAGTGTGGGTCAAACATTAAAACATAAATTATAAATAATTTTTATGCCAAGAGTTTGGTAATGTGAAAACCATATCAATAAATTTGCCTTAAAAATTATATTCATAAAAATATACATATATAAGTTTTCTATAAATATTTTTATAGAAATGAGAAATGAAAGTTGTGCTTTGGTGACGGTACGTGTCACTATCCTAAATTTCTTTTAGTAGTGATACGAGGGGAGTATATCTGACAAAAACACAAAGCCAAAGAATTTTACATTCTTATACTATTAAACACGCATGCTCCTCTCTTTCATGCTGCTGTTGTGGGGTGTGTGAGATAGATCAGTTATTTGTTTGTCGCTAGTGTCTTTTCTCTCTTCTATTTTTTTTTTTTTATCACGTCGGATCTATCTAGCTACATAGCTACTCCCTCCGTCCCAAATTAAACGAAGTTTTGAGTGTTCGCGCCACAAATTTGACTATTTTTTATAAGATTTAAATCTCCAAATAAATTTGTTAAAAAATTAGATCAAAAGATCTTTCCAATGATACTAATTATGTAATATAAATATGAATCCTATTTTAATAAATAATTGCCGGCAGTTTTTTTTTCGCGGTCGGTAACTACGCTTATTCCAGGACGGAGGGAGTATAGTTGTACTACAAGGACCAGTCACTAATCATACGTCCTAGAACATGTTCTCACCGTGGAAGTTGCTTGTTTGATTATTCCAGTCACCTAGCTTTATTTATTCGATCGCATTTGGCAACGCGTTGCGTCTCTAGAATCCAAAACACGTTTGCCGATTGCTGCTCCTTTCGGGGTCCCCGATCGATTCGTTTCTCACTACTTGCATTATGGGAGCCGGCATTTTCATCCCCGTCCATCCATATCTCCCAAATTTCCTTTTTTGTGTGTGTATTATTCACATCTCCAGAATAACTTTTGCTAGCTAGCTGTTCAACCTAACGGATGCTAAAGCTGTGGCAAATGGCATTGGCATAACCTGTCTCTAGCTCATCGTCCTTTATCAGACATATTCCAATCTAGCATGCTGGTAAGATTGCGCTCACATTGTGATTCCAATTTCCAATTGTCATCTTCTATGGACATAGAGATGGCCAATCGATCGTCATCATAAGATGAACATGAAGACGACGACGCCTTTGTAGTATGTATATGTATATCATATCGATTCACTAGTGACTCTCAAAAACTTTTCGTGGCAAATGTGTCGATCACGGTCGCTAGAAAAATTATTCTCAAAAACTTAACCCGAGTAAACAGTTACAGAAAGAAAATATACCCGATTTTTTTCCCCTTTTTTTACCATAGCGAGCCGGACCCAAGCATGTCATCAACCTTTTTAACCCACGCCAACGAGACCTTGGGTCAGATTCACTCCTGGGCCGAACCACTGATAGAACCCAAAGGCCACATCAGGCCTACGGGCGTGCGGGCAGGAAGGCCCACGACAAAAATCAAGTGCTCTTCCACCGCGCGCCGGCCCGCCCAGCCCACGTACACGTCTGCGCCTGCGTCTCCCCGCTTCCTCGAGACCGTGTGCTTCGCCGGCGGCAGGCGGGCGCTCCACCTCCACCACGCTGATATGGGCGGCGGGCGGAAGCGGCGGCGTCGCGACGGCTCTGAGGCGCCGTCTATGCACCCGCGGAACCGCTATGCCTCCGCCGCGCCGGACTTCGCCGCACTGGCGGAGCTCTACCCGTCCTTCCGCCCCTTCGTCTCCGTCTCCGACCGCGGCCGCGCGTCCGTCGACTTCACCGACTTCAACGCCACCCGGGAGCTCACGCGCGTGCTTCTCCTCCACGACCATGGCGTCAACTGGTTCGTGTCACTGGCTTCCCTCTCCGTTTACCTTAGTGACTTCGGCTCTTTCCATCAACCCTAACATGAACCCCTGTGCCGGGTTTTCTGCTGGCTGTGATCATGCGCTCCACCTTTTCCATGGAATCCATGAAAGCAACAAGTACTGTGCGGGATGTATCAAGTTTGAATTGCTTTACTGTTGTCTACTTTCAGTATTTGGGACTAATTGACTGTTTGCAAACTGCTCATGTTATACTTAAAACATGTATACTGACCAACTGATTACAGAGAACGGGAACATCTTACGTTTTGGTTAGAATTAACATTGACTTCTAGGTTTCACCTAGTTTTCCCTGCATGCTGCATTGCACTTTATTTTATTCACTGTGCTTCTTATTTGCATATTTTGTGCTTCAACGTTTCATTAAATATTTGTCACTGCTATTACAGGGTCGATAGACTTTGATGTAAAAATGTTTGTCTGGCCACAAACATTAAGAAAGGTTTAAAAAATCCATCAAAGTCTATATTCTCTATGTTGTGGAGGTCATTTTCATGCAGTATAGTTATGCTAGGCCGTTGTTTAAACACGAATTTAATCTTAGCTACTGTTAGGTGGATTCCAGATGGACAGCTCTGCCCTACTGTTCCAAACAGGTCCAATTACATTCACTGGATCGAGGATCTTCTCTCCTTAGATCTGATACCACCAATATCCAGCTCAAGTGAGAGAGTGAAGGGCTTTGACATTGGAACAGGTGCCAATTGCATCTACCCTCTCCTTGGAGCATCTTTGCTGGGATGGACCTTTGTTGGATCTGGTATTCCTTTCTACCTTCTGCACTTCATGTTCAGTTCCGTGAATCGTTGTCTCAATAAATGAGAGAGATTATAACTCGATTATGTAACTGTCTTTTGTTTGTAGATGTCACTGATGTTGCTCTTGAATGGGCTAAGAAGAATGTGGAGAGCAATCCACACCTAGCAGAGCTAATTGAAATCAGAAACGCAAATGCACTGTCCTCTGAATCTGAATCTGAATCTGTTGTCAGGGAAGCTGCAAGGGAGAAGATTTTAGAGCCTGCCGAGGATGTAGCTATGCCAAAGCCACATATCCTTGTGGGTGTTGTAAAGGAGAGTGAGAGGTTTGACTTCTGTATGTGCAATCCTCCATTTTTTGAGAGCATAGAGGAAGCTGGTCTTAACCCAAAAACATCGTGCGGTGGGACAGCTGAAGAGATGGTTTGCCCTGGTGGTGAGCTGGCATTTGTTACACAAATAATTGAAGATAGTGTTTCCCTTAAGAACTCTTTCAGGTAATTCTAAGCTTTTCTCACTATGGTAATGTATGCTATTTTTTTGTATTTATCTGTACGATGGTTTTATTATTATTTTGTTTAGGTGGTTTACATCGATGATCGGCAGAAAGGCAAACTTAAAGATATTGATCTCAAAGATCCGTGGGGCTGGGGCCTCAGTTGTGAAAACTACTGAATTTGTACAAGGTCAGACAGCTAGATGGGGCCTTGCTTGGTCATTCATTGCTCCAAGACCAAGAAAAATGGTCCTTAGCTCCAGTGCTCCAGCAAAAAAAACCACCATTCCTTTATGCTTCAGGTTGGCATCATTTCACCTTTTGTCCCTTTACATATGTTCTGTCATTCAAACTGGCAAGTTACCCGACTGGGTCTCATTAACAAACAAAACAAAAAAATTCCAGCTCATATCTGTTCTGTGAAGCTCCGAGTATCCAAACTTTGCATAGTTGAGATGTTCAGATTGTTTTGTTTACCGTTTTAGTTATTTGCCTAGTTAACGTTGCAATAAGGTTGAAGCAATCTTGTTGATTAACTTCATTCAGAAATCTTCCTGTCTGCTTCATCTATTTCTCGAGTGGCTACTTCACCTGTTTCTTAAGTGGTTATGTTTACATAAGAATCCTTGCTACTCTATTACTATATTTGCACTTTGTCTAACCTCTGTTTTGAAATGTATATTTGGCATAATGAAATAAGGGCCTTCGGCGTGAACATGGCGCTTTCCAAGTTCTGAAATCAACTGAGGCTTTCTTTCTAGCTTCTAATCTATCATGCAAAACTGATTCGTCATCCTTTTCGGTCAATGTAAGTTCATTTGTTAGTATGACGCTTCTTAAATTCATTGTAACAGAGATATAAAAACTGTTCTCCTTGAGTATCAGATGTTTATGCATTGTGTTCTCGTGTTAATACTGGCTTGGAATATTTCTTTAGGTCACGTTGTCAGATGAGCAGATTGAGGCTGCAATATTGCATGGGGATGATTATGCCGGTTCTCTAGAATACAGCTCTACAAAGTTACAAAGTGTTGTCAAGGGAATATCATTTTGTATTACAGTATGTTGGCTGTAAATCGCGTTTCTTGTACTTTGTTAACTTTCTTTTCTATAATGATTATTCCACATCTTTTTTTTTTATCCTTGTGTAGGTGTTTGAACAAATTCCTGGGACCCTCCTAATCAAAGGTTCATTATTGAATAAAGCATTATCAGGTAGTCCCATGGTCTTTATGTGATTATTGGCATATTACATGATCAAACTGAAACACCTTTTTATCAGATTGCTTTAAGATATGACAAGCATTTATGCTCTTGGTCGTCATATAGTTTCATGTGTAACTATACACCTATCAAATCCATTTCAAATAGCATGGTGCCTCCATGTTGAGCTGTTTATGTCCTTTCCATCTACTGTATATAACAGTTGAATCAAATGAACTGTCTACTATGCATTCATGACACATGAGATCTGAAATCCATTCTGGTAATGCTATTAACTCTTGGTTGTCTAGGATGGTGTCCTTACCGCGTATGTATTTCTTCGTCAATGCTTTTACTACGCCATGTGCTCCCTATTATAATGAAATCTGTTCATGGAGACTGAAAATTCGATACACCAATAAACACCAAGTCTAGGCTGGCATATGCAACTACTGTAGCATGTCTAGTCCAACTTTGCCAAGCTGTGCTGGTGGGCCGATAGTGATAAAATGGTCCTGAAGAATAGTTGTCTATCATGTAAAGAGGGAGTGGTGTCAGTACTGATGTCTGGCTGGCTCTTGCATATGGCTTGACAGGCTTGTCACTGGCTCTAGACAGATGCTAGTGGCTAATCTCACGATGGAGACATAAATGACACGGGTATCTTAGGGACCATTTCTAGATTGGCTGTTGGTCTGTAGGAGGCAGAGCCTGTACATCCGGATCAGATGACATGTTAAAGTTCTTCTGTTATCGACTGTCTTAGTTATGGAGAATACAACTGTTCAAGTTGTGCAGAGAAACTTACAAATCAAGCCAAAAGTTATCAAATAATCTCCTGCCTAATTCTTTAGTATTTCTTTCATGAAAGCTGAAACTGCTATAAAATGCTCTTTTCATGTGTGTACTATAGGAGTATATGCATATGCATAGATACAGATATTACACTAACCTCCTGTAACTACTGTTATCCCAATGGACTTGCTTAAGAACCAACATCAGTATGATTGTGTCAGATATGTTGTCTGATGGCTCTCTTGCTTATTATTAAGGTACATGTCGTGGTGACAAGGACACTCATTTTCCTGGGTTTTTTTTTCTGCAGGTACCTTCTCATCATTATTCTCTCAGTTGGAGGACGCGTTAAGGATGGAATGTCTCAGTAAGGCGTGATAGATCTTCAATTATGAGCTTTGATGCCCCTGCGCGGGTAAGTCTTTTAGACGCTAAGGAATGCGCAAAATGAAATCATGAGACAGCAATAGCTTATTAGCTTAGCCAGGAGGCACGAAAACTGATGCTGAGCAGTGATGGTAACTTGCACTTCCACAACAAAAATCATTTGTAGCTCACATATTTTCTTCATATGCAATTGTATCAAGGTTGTGGAAATACCGGGGTTATGTCTGGTGTGTTATATTTCTTTCTTATCTGGATATGGAAAACGACTTGACATGGCAACAATGGGACACTCTTGACATGGCACCATAAATCATCTCATAGAACATGACACCGAGTAATAAATGACAGCATAGAACATCTCTGTACAGTCCGGGGTATCTGGTTTAGATTACTCTTGATTCCTAATGTCAAATCTGATCATCGGTTTAGATTACAACCCTCTTGATTCATGAAGATTCATGAAGCTCAATGTTTTTGAGGTGAAACAAAAGTGTCATCTAATCACCTCACAGAAAATAGCATTGTTTCCGCAAGTAGTTTGATATCTGTTGCACGTCGCTTTTGTTATCCATTTTTTTTTTCCTGGCTGCTGTTATCTGTTTGGTAGTATTTGGTAGCTGATGTATAAAGGACCTATGTGGTGATGTGGAAGCATAGACAAGATAAAACATGGCGTGCTGAGGAGTAGCCATCAGCGTCCCAGCTAATGGTCAAAAGATCCTTCCGTTATAATATTTCCACACTTGGGGAAAGAAAATTTACTCTTATAGAAACTACTCGTCAAGATTAAAAGGGAAAAAATAGGCACAGTATAACTTCGATCTCAGGGCTCTCAGGCAGTGAGGATGAAGTAATCCATGTCTAGGGCTGTGTCTAACTGCAATCCAGTTCATATATGATACACCATCAGCGGTAGCTGCGTTGGGCCGTACTACCCACGACGTCAGGGTACGTGTCAGTTCCAGCGCTACCTGCGTCATCGTTTGGCGAAGTGTACATGCCCATTTGATTTCTGTTTGGAAATGGTTGTGAGCACGCAAAGGCATCACAAAATATTTTTGGCCCATCTCACAACAACATATCTCACACCAACATAGGCATTGACAGTTTCCTTGAATTAGATAGAGGGATAATAGTTTGATGTATGAGAGAGGGGGAAGTGGCTCCCTCAAATATTGCCATATTTATTATAAGAAGACTCATCTAAAGAATAGTTTGTACCACACCACGTAGGTGGTTATGAACTTTGTCAACCACCCGATGGGGTGGTGCAGGGAAAGGCCTCACTAGTAGGGAAAAAAATCCACAACCCTTTAGGGTTATCCTGTGCTTGGAAGAGCAAGAAAAAAAAAAAAATATATAGTGATAGTTTTATTCTTCGTCGCTATAATACGTAATTAGAATATGGAAAAGTGTATTTTTGGAATTTCCAATAATACGGGCTTAACGACGGAAGGTGGAATAGTGAGTGAATGTATATAAAGAAAAAGAGGCACGACCTTATGCAAACATATGTGGTCTCATTGCTTGTGATGGCACACATTTATATTGTGGGGAAGGTGGAATAGTGAGTGAATGTATATAAAGAAAAAGAGGCACGACCTTATGCAAACATATGTGGTCTCATTGCTTGTGATGGCACACATTTATATTGTGGAGTAACACTAAAGCAAATGAATACAAACCAAGTTAAGTATCCCGCTGCATCATAATCTTTTGCTACATGGCTTTAGCATGATCAATATAGATAATGTTTTCAAAGAATGCTTAACATTGACTTAAAGACAAAAACTAATTTGACCGTATGTAACACATCCACATGATATGTACACCTCGTTCGTCACTCCTTGTGCGATCCACAAAGGGTTCAAGCAATGTTTTATGTGCGCTAGTTGTTAGCTTGATGTTTGGTGGTCATGGCGGCTGCACAATTGCTAACGCTAGTGGTGTTTATAGGGATATAGTTTTGTGTACGTGTATTATAGGGATGAGTGTTCATCGGGTTGTGGGCGTGTGCGATGTAATTCTTATGAAAATGAGAGAGATACAGACAAAACCCTTGTTCTATTCAAGTGTCTGGTTGTTGTTGACACTAAATTGTCATAGTACTCTCCCACACTAACGAGAGACCTCCTCATGCAAACTCATGTCCCAATTCTACTAGGGAGATGGTGTAGGATTAGTCTCATGTCCTCACTCTACAAAATACATGACGAGAATCTCTAAGGTTTCATCCAACTTGTAGGCATTACTTGTTGTTCTAGTTCGCTTTGTTTGATTGATGTTTGAGTCATGTATCAATGTGCTTTTAAGCCTTTTTTAGGGAAATAGTGGCGATAATAGGTGGACTCATCTTTTAACCAATTTTTAGCCCTGCCTAACATTCATAACACGCCTTTAACTTTTGTTTACATTATATCTCCTTCCTTTTTAGTATTGAACAATCCTTTTTGAAATTTGGTTTTCTTTCTAAAATCAACCGGTTGTCGTGTCAAGAAATCATCGTCAAACCAAACAATAATCTCTGTCCATATAAAAATTCCCTCCCTCCATAATCGTATTGTTACCATCAAAAATCAAACAACAAAGTTTTTTTCTACAAAAATATCTCGACTCGACAAAAGACCAAACAGGCCTGAAAGAATCAAATCAAACCATACGAGTAGCACTCCAGTAACAAAATGGAGTTCACCAATCACGAGGCGGAGCACGATCACGCCCGTGTATACCGGATCGAACCGTGTCCATTACCGCCGGGCCCACCCGTCATCCACCCACAGATACCACCAACCCAACCAACAGCGCCTCCCTGGCGCTGCCTTCCCCTCTCCCGACCGCCCCTGCCATGCGGGCCCACGCCACACGTGAGACTCCCAAACGGGCCCACCCCTCCTCGACCGTCCGCCCACGTCCCTGGATCCATCCCAGCCGTCCGATCCTCCCGCTCCCGCGCCTTCCTCGTATCCGCCGCCCTCTTTCTATAAGTACCCCAAGTCCACCGCCCCCGAATAGATAAGATCGCCGATCACAAGGGGAGAAAAAAAAAAAAAATCCATCAACCCTAGCATCTGCAGCGGCAGCTAGGGTTTGGAGGGTTGCGATGGCGGCGGCGAGGTTGAGGGGGACGGTGAAGTGGTTCAACGACACCAAGGGCTTCGGCTTCATCTCGCCGGAGGACGGCAGCGAGGACCTCTTCGTGCACCAGTCGTCGATCAAGTCGGAGGGCTTCCGCTCGCTCGCCGAGGGCGAGGAGGTGGAGTTCTCCGTCTCGGAGGGCGACGACGGCCGCACCAAGGCCGTCGACGTCACCGGCCCCGACGGATCCAACGTCAAGGGCGGCGGTGGCGGCGGTGGAGGCGGTGACCGCGGGGGAGGCTACGGATCCCGCGGATCTGGCGGCGGTGGACGCAGCTACGGCGGGAGCTGGGGCGGAGGACGGAGATCCGGTGGCGGAGGTGGTCCTGGCGCCTGCTACAAGTGCGGCGAGCCTGGTCATATGGCCAGGGACTGCCCCAGCGGTGATGGAGGCTACGGTGGTGGTGGTGGCGGCGGCTATGGAGGTGGCGGTGGCTATGGAGGTGGTGGTGGAGGTGGCTGCTTCAAGTGCGGCGAGCCTGGCCACATGGCCAGGGACTGTCCCAGCGGCGGCGGCGGCGGGTACGGTGGTGGTGGTGGCGGCGGCGGCGCCTGCTACAACTGCGGCCAGGGTGGCCACATGGCCAGGGACTGCCCCAGTGGTGGTGGCGGTGGAGGGAGGTTCGGCGGTGGTGGTGGCGGCGGGGACCGCTCCTGCTACAACTGCGGCGAGGCCGGCCACATCGCCCGCGACTGCCCCACATGAGGTGGGTCCGGGTTCCGTCCTGCCAGATGAGGTCGGATCGGATCGAACCCACCTGCTGCTGCTGGTCCCCTTCTAGATCTCGCTGCTGCTTAAGAACCTCTCACTGTGTCCGTCTCGGAGTATCGCTTTAGTTTTGCCGATCGATCCGGGCGCTCATGAGCGCCCGTCCGCCGCGCCGCCTCCTCTCTCCCACCCTGGTGATTGCAGATGAGAGGAGCGCGTCAGTTCCGTCAGTCAGTCGTTTTCAGATTTTTCTCTTTCTGTTATTGGGTTCGTAGAGGAGCTCAAGTAAGTTATCATCATCGAGTGTGCTTGGTCCCGTTGTCGTCGTTGTTAAGGTTTTAAGAATTGAGAAGTGAGATGGATTGGTCCTGTTGCCGAGGAGATGTTAAATCTGCCTCTTTTTTGTGGTTTGTTGTTCTTCCAGACTGAGGAAGGAGATGAGATGATTATTATCCAAGATTAAATCCTTATGCTTGGTTTGATTACGATTGTGATTTGATTATATATGCGCATGGACAATGCTTGTGGTACTACGCACGGTTGGGGTGGTTGGATCACACTTTTGGTACGGATTGGAATTGCTGGCACCTACTAGCTGTTCTCATCTGCCTGCCTTAGGTTGTTTTGTTCTGGATGGATATGATGATGATGATTTGTTTCTGTGCAACAGATGGCATGATGCTCTGCAGCGAGTGATTTGTTTCTGTTTGCTTTGTTTGTACTAAGCTGGAGTACACTCTTTTGTTTCTGTGCAACAGAGAGAGTGATTCCTCAACCAAAAAAAAAAAAAAAAGTGATTTGTTTCTGTGCAACAGAGAAAGGAGAAAAGCTTTTCTGCTGCTGCGGGTGACACTGGTGTCAGTTCCCCCATTGCTTACTGTTCTTGTCATCTCTTGTCTGATTGGCCATGTTCTTGCTATCAGTACCACTAATAATTGCCATCCTGTGTACTACTGTATTGGTTAGTACCACTAATCTGGCCCCTTGCTGCCGCGTTCTGCATTTGTCAATAGCAGCCATGTTCTATCTGCTTTGAGGATCAAGATTGCATTTGTCAATAGCAGCCATCATGTTCTATCTTCTTTGAAGATGAAAGACTACATTTGTCGATAGTAACCATCATGTTCTAGCTTTCTTCAGAACTGAGAAGCATCTCTGCAACACATAAGCATTCCAGCAGATTGGTAAAATGATTTTTGCCTACTGCCTAGTTAAAAAAAATATATAATCTGGCTGATGATGGAGGAGCGCGCACCTCTGCTTTTACAGGTTATATATCCTGTTTGCAGTGGATGGAGTACGGTTTATATAGGATAAAGAAACTTCCAAGTGGTTCAGATGCCCCGTTATCCTGTCCTCTGGACGCTTTTATGCTGCGTGTACTCAATCAGATAGGAGTATTTGGAGGACACTTTTATGCTGCGCGTAATCAGATGATCTTTTGGTGTAGGGTGCGAGGACACTACTGTACGACACTGTTGGCAGGCAGTGCAAGGTGGCAGCACAGTTTCAGACTTGTTTTGTAGCCTGATAAAAATGCCCTGTCCTGGACTCATGGTTTGGTGGTGTAGGTTAGGACACGCAGATTACTGACAGCAATACAGTTCTAAGGGCCTGATTGGGTAAGGATTAGCAGCTAAAATTAGCTTGGGGTTCCGTTTGATGTCTACTAGCTAAATAGTAGCTGTGCTAATCTTCCGTCTAGCAAACAATTACTCATTTCGTTCCAAATTTGGAGTTATTTTGTTTTTTTATTAGGTACATTACATATCAAAGGTGATACATTAGAAAAGCCAATGTAATTATTAGCTGGTTGTTTTATTACCTAGCGCATAACAAACCATTTGTTTGCTGGTTGGCCACCCAGCTAACAATTCGCTGGTACTTTGGTTATTTTTTGTTAAGACAATCCAATAGCACCCAATAGTTAGCTTGGCGCAGTTTAGATGTCGCTAAAAGGTGAGGTAGATGCATCCGTGTGTTTTTTTTTTCCTTCTTTATAATAATTTTTTTTCCCTATTTGTTACTGGTAGTAGCGTGAATAGATGCATCGATGGTTTTTTTGCTCTCTATAATGTCCTTTCTTTTCTACTACTAGCCTGAATAGAGCTAGGCCGGATGGCTTTTGCATTCTACAATATTTGTTGCTAGTATTAACTTTGATCTGATAGTTAGCGAGACAATTGTTAGCTTGGTGTCCAAGTATAATTAGCTATGTCTATTCGAGATACTAGGCTGGAAGCTAGTGTCCACATATACGACTAATTAGCTACGCAGGTCAAAGTTGTCACAGTGAAACAGGCTGTTAGCTACTAGCTTCGAAGATTTAAATCTCCAAATAAGATTTGTTAAAAACTCTAACCCAAAAGATCTTTCAAGATTTTCCATGTAATATAAATCACATCACATTAAATATATAAAAGCCATATGTTTGAGTATAAAATTTAGATAAAAACTAATTATACAGTTTAGATAATTAGCTACGCAGGTCAAACAAACAAAACAGGCTGTTAGCTACTACTCCCTCCGTCCCAAAATAAACGACGTTTTGGGTTTTTCTAACAAGTTTTTTACAAATTTACGAAGACATCTAAATAAATTTGTTAAAATATAGAGTATGTTGTCGTTTGAGAAAACACCGCACCATCAATTTAATTTGTTCCTGATTTAATAGTGAGAGAGAATAAATTAAAATAAGATGAAGGAAACAAACGAACACGCTTAAAATCTCTAACAAGCGAAAATATGTACCTTGTGCTGGGCGTTGAACGTGGTAGCTCAGCTGCTATAAAATGGTGGGAAAGTGGATGGGGTGGGGTGCACGGTGTCATGTGCCCATGTGTGTGTGCCTGCCAGAGCCCAGAATTTTGCAACAGTTTTTTTACAAATTTACTACATCTAAACAAGGCTAGAAATATAGAGTATGTTGTCGTTTGAGAAAAACACCGCACCATCAATATATTTGTTCCTAATTTAATAGTGAGAGAAAAAAATAAAATAAGATGAAGCAAACAAACGAACATGCTTATCTCTACAAGCGAAAATATTTTGTGCTGGGCGTTGAACGTGGTAGCTCAGATAATATTTAAATGGTGGGAGAAACGAAACGGGTGGGGTGCACGGTGTCATGTGCCCATGTGAATGCCTGCCACCAAATTTTGGTGATCAGCAACACACCCGACTTGGAGAGGTGGAAGTGGAGGGAGCCGGCCGGCCGGGCCTGTGTCAGCGAGCGAGCGCCATGTGCCGATACCTGGGGCCTGTTGATCCATCGCCTGTGAGAGGAGACCACGCCACCGCCCACCGTCCTTCACTGGCTGGGGCTGGCTCACAGTCCATCCGGACACGACAGCAGCAGGTCTCGTCGATCGTGCCGCCGGCCTCGGCCATTATTACTCCCACGACCTGGCGACGCTGTCCCCTCCCCTCCCCGGCCGGCCTCCTCCCCGGCCCGGGACAACTCGTCTCGTCGTCGTCGTCGTCTTGCGCTGCGGTGGCCGGTGCAGGCCTGCGTCCAAAGCAAACTGTGACGAGCAGCAGCTGAGCGAGCCTGCGCCTGCCTCCGGCTGGCTCTCCGCAGTGGTCTGGTCGTGTCTTTTGACCGCTCGTCGGCAAGACGGGAACACAACAAACAACAACAATGGTCCTCATCCTCCCCATCGCCAACAACGGTCACAGTGGCAGCTTTCTTGTTAACCCCGCCTCCCTTCCGCTCTGTTCCGTAGCTAAGTACAAGGCGTTACAGCCATCAACCGTCCACACCCACAATTTAAGAGAATGAGAGTATTTGGTTTATGGCCACAATTTACCATGTCTTAAGTTTAGACAAGCCATGTAAGTTGGAGTAATGTTTGGATGGTGCTACAAATGAGGCGCCGCCGCCACAACTTGCCAAACCTTGCGTATGGCGGATAGTGGCTAGCATCCATTGCCAAACCTTGCGTATGGCGGATAGTGGCTAACATCCAAACATGCCCTAAAACTATTCCTAATAAACTTCTTCGGGTGTTTTCTTTTTCTTTTAAAATTTAGTCGAGGTGGATTAGAAGGCAGGCACGGGTGGAGGGGGCTGCTAGGCGCCGCCCATTTAGGGCCGGGCCGGCCCGGCTAAGAGCCCACGACACCCACTCCTTCTCCTTCCTCGCGCGACGCCCGATGCCCCCCGCCCCGCCGTCGGACGCCCGTCCACCTCCTCCCCCTCCCCTCTTCTTCTCCCCCCCGGCAAACCTAACCCTAGCCGCCACTTCCGAGCTCCGACCACACCCACCATGGACGACCTCCACGCCCCCGCCGTCTACCCATACCCAACCGGATGAGTCCGGTCCTAGCCGCGCCGCCTTGCTCACCGCCGACCACCGCCGTGTCAACGACCGCCGCTAGGTTGGCCAAAATGGATTCTACGACCAAGGGAAGAAAGTTTTCATGGGGGTTGCTCGCCCGAACACTAACTTCGGGCGGAGCTCGCCGCGCGTTGCCATGGCGGGGTTAGGGTTTCGTCGTCTCCTACTCCGCCTCGCGCCGCTCCGCCGTCGTCGCCGCTGGTCCAGCTCCTCTTCCGGCTCCCGCCGCTCCGGTGACCGCGTTGGGCCTAGTGAGTTGGCCCACCAAGGGGTGGTCGGCTGCGACCGCTTTTGCGCCGACTAGGCATCGACCGGTCGGGCGCCAAGATTTCCCCAGATGGAGAAGGGGATTACTCCTATATTGGTGGAGGAATATAATCCGATTGGCCATGTTTGCGTTGGGTTGCCAAGTGGATGGACGGTGGTGCATGTTTGGAATAGATATACATCATAGATGATTTATTCCATTCTCCTAGATGTTAGATGATGCAGAGAACCAGCTACTCCTAGCAGCTACTACTGTAGTAGAAGAGGAGGAGTAGGAGCAAAAGGTTAAAGGTGCATGCATGATGAGATACGTATCATATATCCATGGATTGATGGAATGATCAACCAAAGCCGATGGCATCCGATCTCTCGAATCGAATGGATGGACGGACGGATGGATGGCAGATCAGATTCGGTTCCCCAATATGAAAACGCACAGCACTGCAGCATAACGACACAAGTAGTATTACGTACTCTACTCGTAGGTTAGATAACGATGACGATAATAACCCAATTTCATGATCACAAAGGGTACTTACGTGCTCCCACTCTGTCCAAACAAACAACGGTTTTTTCGGTTCTCCATGGGCCAAACAATCTTAAATTTAATTAGAAAACAAAAAAAAAAAGTTATTAATATTGATGTTTCGTCCACATTTGAAATATAAATCTTGGTAAATTTGAATCTAGCATTGTGCGCCTGTGGCTCTGTCCCCTGCCCTGGCGGCTGAAGCTGAGCATGATCACGATGGAGCTCAGCTAACGTTACCACGGACGGAAAATGGTTTTATATTTGATAGTGGTTTTAAGAATTACAATTTGCAGAACACAACAATTTTAACCACAACCCACAGAGGGGCCTGTGTTGCGTGTGTCTGCGACTGAGGTTGAGTCGACCACCTGCTGTCACTTGTGGTGGATGTGAACGTCAGTATATCTTGAAGGTAATTTGAAGCAACTTGGCTGGCCTGTTCAGAAGGAATCATGTAGAATTGTTCCTCTGGATTGAAGTTCTTTTTCCGTGAAAGCTCTCGATCGGTAAACGGCATGCGAACAAAACTAGAAATTTAGCACGAAATACAAAAGCTCTTCTTAAAAAATAAATAAACTGGATTTCATTTCATCACAGGGCATAGTGAAAAGATGGGACTAAACAATTGCTGTTGGAAATTGTAAAGTGCCTTTTGCACATTACATTGTGGACAGTGCGGTCCTACTTGACATACGTACATACAAGATAAGACATGTTTGGTTGCTTGACATTCAGACATACAAGGCAATACAAAGAAGTTGGAGTTACTGTGAGACACATTAAACTAGAGATACTTGATCAATGGTAACCTTGGGACACATACTTGATCTACTAATAGGCATGGCACCTTCTATCCAGTTGCCACCACCAAACTTCAAGTCATGAACCCCACATGCATTATCTAAAAAAAAAATGGACCCCACATGCAGAAATCCCCAGCAAAACATATTAGCAAGATAAAACAACCCCCTCAGAACCGAATGACAAAATATGGCATTCAACGTATGAATGCTGCTTCATATTGCTGCGATCTTCTCATAGCCATCAAAGATTTGAGGAGGTCTGGCGACAATAGTTCCTTCAAACATCTATATTGGTCCTTTATAAAAACAATTGCTAAATAAGGCGCCTATTGGTGACTTCGAGAATCTTCAGATCTGCCGGTTGCCCGGTCCTTTGAAGGTGCTCATAGGGGTAGGGTTTGCGTACGTGTGTTCATAGGATGAGTGTGCGTGCGTGTTGTGAACGTCTGCGTTGTACTGTGCAATTCTAAAAAAAAAATACGTGAAATTTTCTATTGGAAATTGATCCGGATATAGTACTGCTCCATCGATCTCTCCTTCCATCTATTGGAAGTTCCATCTCTCTCCCTTGTCAGGCGCTGAAGCCCACATGTCAGCCTGAAGTGATTCAGGACAAAAACAAATCCTCACTTCAGCCACGTGGGCCCTTTGTGTCAGTATACACCTCGCCCACAGTTCCTTCTGCGATGGTCGTTGGGCTACCCACGGCCCGCTATCCCCTCATCTGGGCTGGGCCCCCAACACCCAACCCCCACCCTCCCTTTTCCTATCCATCATCATCATCCTCTCCCTCCCACTTGTGGTCGTCTTCGCAATCCTCACAAAGGGCGAGATAGATGGCGGCGAGCGCGCTGCTGACGGGGTCGCCGTGGCTGCGTATGCGCCTCCTCCCGGACGCGCCCGTGCGCTCCTTCCGGCACCTCCACCTCCGCCGGGCCCTCTCGGTCCGCGCCTCCGCCGGCGCCGACGGACCCGTCCGCGTCCGCTTCGCGCCGTCGCCCACCGGCAACCTCCACGTCGGCGGCGCCCGCACCGCGCTCTTCAACTACCTCTTCGCGCGCTCCAAGGGGGACGCTTCGTGCTCCGAGTTGAGGACACCGACCTCGAGCGCTCCACCAGGAAGTCCGAGGAGGCCGTCCTCGCCGACCTTGCCTGGCTCGGCCTCGAATGGGACGAAGGTCGATCGGTGTTCTATCTTACTCTTCTTGCGCCGCGCTTTCACCATTCTCAATCGCGTGTCGTCTCGTTGATTGCCTAGTGTTGTGGCCCGCACATTAATTGACTGACATCGCAGTCCTGCGGTTGCAGTTGTGCTTAACTTGATCACTACGGCTTCCTAGATCTAGCCTCTCATTTTGCCACTGTTATCACAAATACTGGCTACCACTCGCATGTGATATGGCGGCTTTAGGAGTCTGCACAAATCCAACTCTGTAGGTGCAGGTAAATTGGTTGCAGATTTCAAAAACATTGCCTGCTAAGGTCCTCTTGATTGTTGTGTTCCCCGCACATGCAAAGGACTAATCTATATGCAAGCATCACGATGAATATTCAGTTTCATCAGATCATTGTAGAGGGTGCTGTCTATACAAATATAATAACAAAAATAACATAACACAAACTATAACTGAAATAGCTGTTCGCCGTCCATATTTGGCTAGGTCCTGATGTCGGTGGGGAGTTTGGGCCTTATCGTCAGTCAGAGCGGAATTCACTATACAAGCAGTATGCTGAGAAGCTTTTGGACTCTGGCGCGGTTTACCGCTGCTTTTGCTCCAGTGAGGTATTGTTCTCCACTTGCATAATTTGCATGATAACCGTGTTATCAAGTGCACTTGTTTCCACAATCCAAGCTTCGCATGCGTGTGTGGCATGTGCTATTTATTCTCTTTATGAATATAAGCAGCAGATTTTCTCGAAAGTTTTTACCTTCATTCATAGTAAATATCTGATCCATTATGTTTAGAGAAAATTCTAGCAATCAATTCTACCATGATTCAAGATCCTAAGGAATAACCAGATTTGAAGTCATTTGACAGGATATGCAGTATTTTCTACTGGTGAAGTCATATATAATTTTAGGCTGTTGCCATTTCTTCAGGAACTTGAGCAAATGAAGGAAGTCGCAAAGCAGAGACAACTTCCTCCTGTGTATATGGGGAAGTGGGCAAGTGCTTCAGATGCAGAAGTACATCAGGAGTTAGAGAAAGGGACGCCTTACACTTACCGCTTCCGTGTACCAAAGGAAGGGTCATTGAAAATTAATGACTTAATTCGTGGTGAGGTAATGAGTCGAAACCTAGAGCATAAGCTTCAAAATACCTTGCTTTTAATGCTAGCTGGTATATGTTGATTTGCATATCGTCAAAAGTGATCACATGAACTGATCAGCGGATAGTTTCATAAAGGTCAGTTGGAACTTAGACACGCTTGGTGATTTCGTGATTATGAGAAGCAATGGACAGCCTGTGTATAACTTCTGTGTGACAGTTGATGACGCTACCATGCAAATTTCTCATGTTATCAGGTAATAAGGAAAAAAGGAAACTCTGTTTCTGTCTTTCTTTTGAATGTCTGGCACCCTTGTAGACTGTAGTTATGTGTTTACCCTGTTTTGTTACAGAGCTGAAGAGCATTTACCAAACACATTGCGGCAAGCTCTAATTTACAAAGTAATATCCTCTACCTTCTGCTATCTGGTTTTTCATAATCTGTATTCTTGGCCCTTCAAAGAGTTATATTTGCTGTAATGATACGTTCTTCTTCAGGCTCTTGGATTCTCAATGCCTTCATTTGCTCATGTTTCACTTATTCTGGCTCCTGACAGAAGTAAACTGTCTAAACGGCATGGAGCTACTTCTGTCGGGCAGGTAACTTACCAACTACTTCCTCCGTTCTAAGTTATAAGCCGCTTTGACTTTTTTGATACATCCATTCTGCTATGCATCTAGATATAATAATATGTCTAGATACATTACCAAATGAATGAACCAAAAAAGTCAAAGTGACTTATAATTTGGAATGGAGGGACTATTCTCTATCTCATTCTTATTATATATGGCATAAGAATGAAGCATGCTGTTTCTTTTTCTCTGCACAGTATAAAGAGATGGGCTATCTACCTCAGGCAATGGTGAATTATTTAGCACTACTGGGCTGGGGTGATGGTACTGAAAATGAGTTCTTCACTATTGATGACCTAGGTTTGTTCTCAATGTTCTTTTTCCTGTCGTTTTCACTGAAATATTCTTTGGTCCCTATTGAATTAAAAAAAACTGGTATTCTCACTTTGGTGGTATTTCTAATCTACAGTCCAGAAATTCACTATAAATCGTGTCAATAAAAGTGGAGCAGTCTTTGATGCAACAAAATTGAAGTAAGTTCCATATGCCATGTTTCTCTGTATTAAAGATATTGTGATGTAGCTATCAAGATCATATAACTCAAAATATTCAGTATATCTGATTTAACATAGTAGCTTGTTGACGCTTACTCTTTGTTAACTTTTATAACCTTACTCATGTATTTGAATGATCTGAGAACTATAAGTGCCACTAGCTTTCTTGGAGGCTAGTGTATCAACTCTTATATAATCTGCTTGACATTAGTACTTCTAGAAGCCTGGATGTCAGATGAATGGCTAGTTTTGAAACTTACGTCGAGGATAATCAATGGATTTGAGCTAGGAAGCATCTGGATTCTAGAACCTAATCCAAGCTATATTGCCTGTTGCAAAAGATGGCCAAATACGGTGATCTTAAGTTAGATATGCTGGTGCTCATTCTTTGTGTCTACTCACTTCAGTTTGTTATAATGCAACAATCAAATACTATGATGAGTTTGACACCTAGATTTTCACTAATTTCTATCCTTTTAATACTCTTTTGGCTTATCCAGTATGCCCTTAAAAAGCAGCAACCTCATAGGCCTATCCTCGTCTAATTTGATACTGATCTTCCTTCTGTAACTACCTAGATGGATGAATGGACAACATTTAAGATCATTTCCTCATGATGAACTCATCAAGGCTTTTGAAGATCGGTGGAAGAACACAGGCATTCTCCAGGAATCTGAAAGTGGTTTTGCTCAGGTAAAACTACATGACATTTTATTTTACTGTACACCTAGGGTGTCCTATTTCAAGTACATATTAAAGGTGTATTATTTTACCAGAGACCAATAGTAACACGTATTGTCTCTACAAAGCTATCAAGAAGATAAAAAAATAGCTTCCTTCTATTTTGGAAGCACAATAAAAACTTTGCTTTCGTGGTTATCCTATGGAATCTGAAAAGTTGATACTGTGTTCAGGAAGCTGCCGAGCTTTTGAAGGGCGGTATTGATTTGATAACAGATGCTGATGCAGCTCTTACAAATTTGTTGTCCTATCCCCTTCATACTACTTTAAGCAGGTTCGTAAAAACAATATACTGGATTAAATTACTGACCTGTATTCCTATTTTCCCGCTTATCTACAACTTTCTTGTTCATGGTTTGCCATTGTTGTCACCTAGATAGCTTCCTGTGATTGAGTTTACTCATTTGCTTGTGTTCTCCAGTGAGGAAGCTAAACCTGTGGTGCAAGACAAGATTTCTGAGGTTGCTTTGAGTCTTATTTCTGCGTATGATAGTGGTGAACTCATTCAAGCACTAGCTGAGGGCCGTGATGGTTGGCAGAAGTGGGTTAAAGGTTTTGGCAAGTCTATCAAAAGAAAGGTATGTTTTGGTTCTGTTGTGCTTTTGACTTTGTTTGCCACGGGATCTCTGGCTTCATTATGAAGTGACCTATCTCACTGAGAAAATGATTGTCAGGGTTCAGCAAATTGCAGCTGAATCCTTTGATCAAACCTTGGCACAGTCCTAGCAATGTTTTGTATCTAGCAGTAAACTTATAAACCGAAAATATTTGACATATCTTTGCTTTATTGTATCCGTTTGTGACTAGGGCAAAGGGCTCTTCATGCCGCTCAGTACTGTTGACCGGGAAGCTTCATGGTCCTGACATGGGTGGCAGCATAGCCCTGATACACAAAGCCGGCATCTGTGGTGCGGTGACTCCACAGTCCAACTTCGTGACTCTAGATGAGCGGTTCAGGATCCTTAAGGAGGTTGACTGGGAGTCGTTGGTGAAGGAGCAAGAAACCCCTGCTGAATCTGCTGTTCCCGCCGCCTCATAGACTGCCAGCAGGCCTTCATATAAGTCAGGGATGACGCTGCGCACATTGTTGCGCTTGAGGAGTTTTTTTGTCCATTTTGCTGTGTTTGTCACCATTCGGTTTCATCCAGTAGCAGAAATTAGAAAATCAGTGGTTAATAAAGCTATTTTTTATCATAGGTTGGTGCTGTAATGGGGTTTTAATATTGAATTATTAGACGAGGATGCTGTCTGTAATCTGCGTGCCTAGAGCTTCTCGTTTGCTGAATACATGATTGTTACAGGTGTTCAGAAGCATTATAAAAACTGTGCGGCACACGAATTTTTACAGTTTGTCTGCCCAAGTTTTCTTGGGAGAGCTGAAATTTGTCTTTCTTGTACTCTCGGTGTACTGTATAGGGATGACGCTGCGCACATTGTTGCGCTTGAGGTAAATGATGTGCACACAAGCTTTGGACGGGCGAAGCTATTTATCGGCAGCAAAAACATACGTTTAGCCAGCTCCTAGCTCGATCATATGCGAAGTGGACCATGTTAAATTAACATGCATGGATCCGAACGTATTTTTTTTTTTTTCGAGATGGGAACATAGAAGAGTCCTTTGGGTTTCTTATTTGACTATGATCAAATCAACATTACATATGCTCTTTTCTCCCTTAGTCCCATGTAGTGAGCCATGCGATATCTTATGCATGCAAACTTTTCACCAAAGAATTCGGCGTATGGCGAGAATATGCATATTTTGTGATGCGAAAAAGATGTCTTTCGGCGTGTTGATTCAACTGTGACTTCGAAATAAGGAACCCAGAGTACTCTGCTGTGTTCCCATCTCGAAGGAAAAATAATAATAAGCCGGATCCATACATGTTAATTTAACATGGTCAGCGCTTCGCATATGATCGAGCTAGGAGCTGGCTAAACGTACGTTTTTGCTGCCGATAAATAGCTTCGCCCGTCCAAAGCTTGGGTGCACGTCATCACCACGTACCTCCAGCGCAACAAACAATGTGCGCAGCGTCATCCCTGTACAGATCATGTTTTAAAAAGATTCAATTTAGATTTGTCATGTGATATGTTTTCATAATACACCCATTCAGAGTCTTAAATGCTGATATCATTTTTTCCCCCTGAAACTCAGCCAAATTTGAGTCAGTTTCACTACGATCAAACCTAAAAATTATATCGTTTCTAGGGTGAAGTAGTTCATGTTTATGAAGCCAAGCTTTTCACCAGAGAACTAAATATTACTCCCTCCCCAAAATAAATGCAAACCAAATATCAGCTTTCCGAGGAGTTAAACATTTTTAAAGTTTTACCCTAGTATGATTGGATTAAGAATGGAATATACTTTTGATAATGTGTCTTATTCAGAAATGTAAATGTTGATATTACTTTTATTATTTCTAGTCAAACTTAAAAAATGAGTCCTAAATAATTTTGGGACTGAGGGAGTAAACACTACTTGTAATTTCTGCTCTGATCTTGTTGATTTTGTTTTTTAAAAAAAAAGATACTCGATTATTACTAGTGGGCCCTTAAACCCTAAAAATCCTTTTGGGCTCGGGCTATTTTGTTTGCTTCGGCTGATTTTGTTGATTTTTTATTCGAAGAGCGTGCCAATTACTAGTGGGCCCGAAAACGATTTGTGCCCACGCGAAGCGATTTTGCCCTCCGACCCGTCACCCGTCCACGCCCCAGCGCAGGACCTCCGCCTCCTCATCGACCGACGACCGCCTCCGCCTCCGCCTCCGCTCCGCCAGCCTGCCCGCCTCGGCGCTCTCCTCCGCTGCCTCGAGCAGTGGCTAACCGCGGGGGCCCTCGCTCCATCCAGCTCTACTGCTCGTCCGCGTCGCCACCGATTTGATTTCTTCCTTTCAGCCCAACCCGGCCCAAAGCCGCCAGATCACGGCACTCCGTCCACCTTCGGCTCCGCCGATCCCCTTCTCCTGCTCGTCGCCGGTGAAGATGATTCCCCAGAGCCAGAGCAGCTCCCTGCAGCGCCTTCAACTCGTCGAGAAGGTAACCTCACGGCCTGCACCCCGACCTCAGTGGTTGTCAGTTCGGTTCCTTAGACTGGCTGGATGTTTGTTGTGCGTGTGCAGCGGATAGTGCGGGTGCTGGAGCTTGCGGGAGCGGTGATGGAGGAGCTGGGAAACTCTCAGGGCCCTCGCAGTGATGCAGTCGGCGCGCATTGCCGCGAGTTCATGATCTCTATGAAGGTAACCGGCCCACTGCCTGCCCTCAGAATCAGATGCGCGTTCCTGTCGTTACTAGTTATGCGCCTCAGTCCTCGCTAATCTCATGCTAGAGAGACTATTGGAAAATGAACAGCTGTTTTAAAGTACTGTGTGCGAAATTTTGCTCTGGCCAAAGTTACTTTGTTTCCATCAAATTGAGACTGTAAATATATGTATCTGCTCCTCAATTGGTTTCTATTTAACGAATTATACATGCCACAAATCGTTTATGATAACTCACTGCTTAATTATGTTTTGGTTGGACCAGGAAATTCAAACAACGTTGCGTGAGGAAATCAGAAGTGCTTGTGAATACCGTCCATTTGAAAAGTGTGATTACAGCGCAAGGATTACTAATGAGATATGCTGCAAGAAGCTGGAGTATGTAATTGAGAAGTTGGATACCATGCAACAGAACCTTGAACAGAGCACTGATGATGTTTAGCTAGCTGGCTACATAGTAGTAAGTGTACCCTTTTTTTGCAATAAAGTGTAAACTGGTTAGCAAATAAGAGGATACTCTATGAATTTTGATGATAGTATCCGCTCAATCTGGTGATTTCGTTAATACTTTGCTGCAGTGGTAGAGTTGGTGTATTAGCTCTTTTCAATTTCTTGGTACTTGCAATGCAACCATTATACACTAGAGACATGAGTTCCGTTGCATTATATAGTACTCCCTCCGTTCATAATTATAGGTTGTTTTGGCTTTTCTAGATACACAACTTTTATTATGTATCTAGCATATTGTTTATCTAGGTAAGCTATGTACCTAGAAAAGCCAAAAATACCTATAATTTGGAACAGAGGGTGGTACTTGTTTACATGGACTTCTATTTTGGCTTGTAAATTTGCTTGCGGAAGTTCTTTCCATTCGTGTCTTGATGTTTAAACTTCAAGCCTTCATCTCCTCATCCTCAATGTGTAATTCTGTTGTTTGAGTGGATAATGTTTACACTACACCAGATATTTGTATTTAAATACACTGCTGATATCGCTTGTTATATTATATGACTAGCTCTTGTAATGCTTCCATATGTCCACAATGGCGGTAATTTTTTTTTTTGGCCCCATTATGGTTCTACAACAATCTTTTCTGGTACTCATCCTTGATGAATTGTCGACCTTCTAAACAGGGATCAGGTTTCCTCTGAGTTGAGTTACTCATACTCCGTCGATTACTTTCAGGTTTTGGAGCAACAGATGATTGAGCAGTATGCGGAAGGAATTTAGAAGCATTCTATCAACCTATAATTGCAGGAAGCTTTTGCTCAACTCTGGAACTGTAACTTGTGGTTTGCTTGTATCCCATGTTCTGTGACCGAGTTCTTAGTTTAGCTGCCTGCTGATGCTCAGTAGCACCGATCTTGGCCTGAGTAGGATAGGAATAGCATCCTTGAGCTTAAAATTGTGGGATTTTAAGGCAGTGTATTTTACTGATGAGAATTTGCTCTTCCGTGTTGCATGGACTCGCTTCTTTCTTAGAACATGCCTTTTGGTATATTGTTAACTCGCTTTTCATTGTTGGTCTTCATTGCAATGAATGCTGTTTTGATTTAATTGTTCATGCTGGTTCGACATCCATTGCATTCGAAGCTCATCATGTTTTATCTGCTGTAAACAATGTACGGCTATTTAGTCATTTATCCATCATTAATCTTGAAGTCCATGACATATAAAATGATTGGGTATGCCGCCGCATCAACCTCTTGAAATCCAAAGTACATTGAAGATTCATGTTCCATTGGATGATTTTCAGTGTATCTTCCAAGTGCATCTTTTTTGTTTGCAAACTTGTTCTTTAATGAAGGTCACCAATTAGGTAAACAACATGCTTTATTTCGAAGATGGAGAGAACTCATCCCTTGAGGTCCTATTGGTGTGAGGTCAAGGAGTGTGATGGAAACATGAAGTTAGCTGACACCCTTAAGGTTATGTGTTACCCATTTCCCATTAACAAGTGTCTTGGGAAACATACCTCTGCCCAAGAGGGGAAGGACCCATCGGTGGGGTCAGAAGAGAATGGTAGGCAAAATCACAGAGGAAACTTATGCTTTTAAGAGATATATCATTTCTTGTTGAGGTCTCATGAGGCCTGGGATCAGGTATATGGCTGCTATGCCTACTCTAACCACTTGATCAGGGAGTTCTGCAGCAGCATTTACAAAGAAGGGAAGCTCAACAAGCGTCAGAGGTAGTCGGCCCAACCTTCATAGTTTTGCCCAAGTAGTGCAGCACACTACTAAGGGTCAGAAAATTGAGAATAGGCCTTGGCCTGAGTTCTGATCTAAATTAAGTCACTGGTGTCAGAAGACAGAGGTGACCGCTGACCACATTTCTCGCGTAGAGGTGTAAGCCGTATAGGAGTTGAGGGAGACACTTGCTCATGATTTTGTGCCTGTATAGCCTCAGCTTTGTGCAGTCAAGGCGCCAGAACCTTGTGCCAATGAGGAACCAGAATTGAATTTGACCCAACAGGTGCTGTTGATGAGGCGGACAAGCTCCTCCTATTGTCTAGCTTCATTCTTGTCCATGTATCCCAATTTATGGCCCTTGGATCTATCACCAACCTCTACCTGCTGTCTTTTGCCCTTTTTTGTGTTTCTTTTTAACTTGTTTCCTATGGGTTTCATCTCTAGCCTACCCCAACTAGCTTGGGACAAAAGGCATCTATCACCAACCGAGTGTGGAGGTAAGATACATATACAAATACAACTAAGCTTTCAGCTTTAAATTTCCAAGTTATGGCGGTCTTCCTTCTGTACCTATCTAGATGGATGAATGGACAACATTTAAGATCGTTTCCTCATGATGAACTCATCAAGGCTTTTGAAGATCGGTGGAAGAACACAGGCATTCAACAGGAATCTGGAAGTGGTTTTGCTCAGGTAAAACTGCAAGCCATTTTATTTTTCTGTACACCTAGGTTGTCCTATTTCTAAGTACACATTGAAGGCATATACCAGAGACCAATAGTAGCACTTTTGTCTCTACAAGATTAAAGCTATCAAGAAGATAAAAAAAGATAGCTTCCATCTATTTTGGATGCACAATGAAAACTTTGCTTTCATTTATTGCACTAAACATTTCTAGTAAGGTTAGCATATGAAATCTGAAAAGTTGATACTGGGTTCAGGAAGCTGCCGAGCTTTTGAAGGACGGTATTGATATGATAACAGATGCTGATGCAGCTCTTACAAATTTGTTGTTCTATCCCCTTCATACTACTTTAAGCAGGTTCGTAAAAACAATATACTGGATTAAATTACTGACCTGTGATTCCTATTTTCCCCACTTACCTACAACTTTCTTTTTCATGGTTTGCCATTGTTCCTGCGATTGAGTTTCTTGTTATGGCAAGCTAGACTCTTTATTAAAAAAAGTAGTTTACTGATTTGCTTGTGTTCACCAACGAGGAAGCTAAACCTGTGGTGCAAGACAAGATTTCTGAGGTTGCTTTGAGTCTTATTTCTGCATATGATAGTGGGGAACTCACTCAAGCACTAGCTGAGGGCCGTGATGGTTGGCAGTAGTGGGTTAAGGGTTTCGGCAAGTCTATCAAAAGAAAGATATGTTTTGATCCAATATGTCTTCCTTTTTTCTGTTCTTTTTGTTCTGTTGTGCTTTTGGCTTTGCTACCTCTGGATTCGTGGCTTCATTTGTAAGTGACCTATCGCACTGAGAAATCATTGTCAGGGATCACCAAATTGCAGCTAAATCATTTTATCAAACCTTGGCACCTAGCAAAGGTTTTGTATCTAGCATATTATAAACCGGAAATGTTTGACATGCCTTTGCTTTATGTTATTGATTTGTGACAAGGGCAAAGGGCTCTTTATGCCGCTCCAAGTACTGTTGACCAGCTTCATGGGCATGACATGGGCGGCAGCATAGCCCTAATACATAAAGCCGGTAACTGTGGTGCGGTGACGGCACAGTCTAACTTCGTGACTCTAGATGAGCGGTTCAGCATCCTCGTTGGCGAAGGAGCAAGAAATCCCTGCTGAATCTGCTGTTCCCGCCGCCTCATAGACAGTCAGGGATGATACTGCGCACATTGTTGCGCTTGAGAAGTTTTTTTTTTTTTTTGTCCATTTTGCTTTGTTTTATCACCGTTCGGTTTCATCCAGTAGTGGTTAATAAAGCTATTTTTGATCATAGGTTGGTGCAGTATTGGGGGTAATATTGAATTATTAGACGAGGGATGCCGTCTGTAATCTGCCTGCCTAGAGTTTCTTGTTTGCTGAATACAGGATTGTTCCAGGTGTTCATAATAAGCATTATAAAAACAGGATGTTTGACGTTAAATTTCAACTACATTAATACTCTTTGAAGTCCTATAAACGCTGCCCAAGTTTTCTTGGCAGAGCTGAAATTTGTCTGCCTTGGACTCTCGTTAATACTATACTGATACTACCTCTGTTTTTAAAAAATACAATTTAGATTTGTCATGTGATATATTTTCATAATACACTTATTTAGAGTCTTAAATTCTGATACCATTTTTCTAAACTCAGCAAATTTGAGTCAGTTTGACTATGATCAAACCTAAAATTAGGTCTTTTCTACTAAAAGCGAAGTAGTTCATGTTTATAAAGCCAAACTTCACCAGAGAATTAAAAAGTGCCCCCTCCCCAAAACAAATGCAAATCTCAGCTTTCCAAAAGGAGTATATATATGAAAATCTACTAATATTTATATGTATAATAAGTATGATTAGATTAAGAATGATATACTTATTTAGAAATGTAAATGTTGATATTACTTTTAATATTTCTAGTCAAACTTTTAAAAAATGAGTCCTCGTAAAAAGCGAGGCGTGTATTTATTTTGGGACTGAGGTGGTAAACACTACTTGTAATCTTTTTTTTTTATTTATCTCAATGACAAGTACCTGATCTTGTTGATTTTTTTTTACAAAATACTTGATTATTACTAGTGGGCCCTTAAACCCTTGCAAACCCTTTTGGGCTTTGGGCTGCTTCGAGCGTGCCAATTGCCACGCTGGCGATTTGTGCCCTCTCCTTTTGCAAAGCAACTTTTGCGATCACCTCCCCCTTTTTCTCCCCGCGAAAACCACGCCGCCACCGCCGCCGCCGCTTCTTCCGGTCAGTCCAGCCCGAGGGGCAGTAAACCCCTAGCCATGGCGTCCTCCATACTCTCCGACCGCTCCTCGGCCCGCCTCCTTCCTCTCCGCCCGGCGCTTCTCCCGCCACGGGCGCCACGCCTCCGCCCCCGCCCCGCTCTAGCTCACCCCAGCGCCTCCTCGCCGCCGCCCGGCCCCAGCTTCTCCAGCGCCCGCGGCGCATGGACTTCGGCACCCGCCGCCACCGCCTCGTCTGCCCGACTCGGGTGCGCTTGCTTGGCTCGCTCATGGGCGGGCGCTTCAGCTCAGCTCAGATGACGTTTTAACATGCTAGTGTGTACTACTACTGTCTTCTGTCAAATTTGGCCGTCGTAAAATAGGTGAAACCTTTGGATAGGCGGTGATAAAGTCGTTTCTTGTATTGAAGGAAGTTTAGGTTAAGGTGATGATGTTGAAAATGGAACAGAGAATGTGTTCCCTTGAAGGAATGGCTATTTATCAGTTTCAAGTGTACATGCAAATGAAACTTATGTCACTCTGACTCTGCAACCTTTTCATCGTCTTCACATGTAGTGACCGTCTCAGCCGATGCACCTGCCAAAGTGATCGACGGGAAGCTTGTGGCGAAGCAAGTGAGGGAAGAAATAGCCATTGAAGTCACCAGGATGAAGGATGCAATCGGCATAGTGCCTGGGCTCGCGGTCATCCTTGTTGGGTCGAGGAAGGATTCACAGACTTACGTGCGGAACAAGAAGAAGGCGTGCAAAGCGGTCGGTATAAAGTCGTACGAGGTCAACTTGCCCGAGGACAGCTCTGAGGAGGAGGTTATCAAGCATATAGCCAGCTTCAACAGTGACCCGTCCGTGCATGGCATCTTGGTTCGGTTGCCCTTACCTCGTGTGAGTGTCTGATTGCCATAACTCTATTGGCTAGTATATGTAACCCACAGAATAGGAATCTAGAGATGCAATTCTGCTCATAGTAACCACCAACTAGAATATTAAAGTTTTACTACTTTATTTTGCCTCAATGATTATCTACCTAGAAAGTATATCGCATATATGCTGCATAATATGCTTGAGTTTTGCTATGGTGCATAATATGCTTCCTTATCTTGTCTTACTGAATAACATTTTTCTATGTCCTGAAATTGTTTAATGTAGCCCTCTGGTTATGGTACACTGTATAGTGTCATAGATTATGTGGTTTAGTAAGTTGGTTGCCACCATTTATTCTTATAGCAATCGCGATACTTTATGATGATGCTTGAACTTCGTTCCATGCATATGTGCTATTGATGCTAGATAGTAAGTTGCAACATGCGAATGCTGATAAAACGTTGAATACTGCTAGTATAAAGTAATGAATGGTTTCCGCCCACTAAACAATGACACATCTGCCGTGAAATCATTTCCAGCATATGAACGATGAGAATATTTTGAATGCTGTCAGTATTGAAAAGGATGTTGATGGCTTTCATCCACTGAACATTGGACGGCTTGCAATGCAAGGCCGAGATCCGTTCTTTGTACCTTGCACCCCAAAAGGATGCATGGAGTTGCTACACCGGTATGGAGTCGAAATTAAAGGGAAGAGAGCTGTTGTAATTGGAAGAAGCAATATTGTTGGAATGCCTGCTGCATTGTTGTTGCAAGTATGAACTGGATCTTCTTTATTTCAAATAGCTTAACAGTTTTATTGTAGTGTCTGATTAATCTTTTTTTATATGATTATATCAGAAAGAAAATGCAACTGTCAGCATTGTACATTCACAAACTAAGAACCCTGAGGAAATAACAAGACAGGCAGATATAGTCATCGCAGCTGTTGGAGTTGCCAACTTGGTCAGGGAATTGGATAAAACCTGGAGCAGCTATTATTGATGTTGGCATCAATCCAGTTGATGTAAGACCCATTTTTTCTTATTCTCGACATCCTTTTAATTAATCACTACTCTGTAGTACTATATTGCTATTTTTATGTTATTTCTATCATTTTTTTGTGTGTGCCTCTTTTTGGGTTTCTTCTGTGGCCTAACCCTACTTCCTTCAGACCAAAATGCCTACTTGTTCTTAACACCTTATTTTTTTCAATCGTGTTCATTTAATGCTAAAGAGGTGTTTTTAACCGGATGCGTTTTTTACATGGAAAAATTTCATCAACCACCTTCAAATGCAAACTCTCAATGCTAGATGGCCCCTTTGAATTTCAGAATATGTCAGCGTGACCTACATGACTACTGGTGTTCCCGCAGTTTCCTTTAAAATTATTAGGAAGTTATTTTTTTCGCACCTGGCACCATAGTTTTTGTTACTTTGTTTGGTCCAGGACTTAAATCCACCAGGACCTACATACCCTTATGGTCCCCACAATGAGAATCCATTTATTAATACTGAAATTGGCTTCTTAAATTTATGAGCCCCATGTTAGAGTGTTCCAGGTGACATTTCTTCACTTTTTATTATATGCTTGCGCAGCATGTGATGATCAATCAATTAATATTCTTAAATATCGATTTGTCCTATCCATGAGCCTGGTTCTGTATGTTGTGGTATCCAAACTGTGTTCTGCATATTAGAGTGGCACTCTCTTTTCCTAGCCCTTTGTGGCTTTGTGTAACTTTTTCTTGGTGATTTGCTTACTAGTGATTCTGAATGCTGCAGGACTCAGAAAGCCCACGGGGTTATAGGCTCGTTGGAGATGTTTGTTATGAGGAAGCCTCCAAGGTTGCCGGAGCAATCACACCAGGTGTTGGGCCGATGACAATTGCAATGCTTTTGTCAAACACACTTGAGTCGGCTAAAAGAATCCACAACTTCAAATAACTGCACAATCTAACAGAAATAAGGTGGAGGTTGCGTGCCTAACCTTTTGATGTAGACTACAAGCAAAGTCTTTGCTCAACTGTTTTCTGTGCCTTGACTTTTGTTGGAGCAGGAAAGTGCAGGAGTCGTCCTAAAGAAATAAATAATTTTGACACAGATGAGATGGGAATCCCGGCTTGATAGGGGTATTGTAGTATTTGATAATATGACATGGAAGTTGGTCCATCTTATTTTGGCACGAGATGAATTCAGGTGAATCTGAGATGTCAGTAAGTTGATGTGTCAGTAATCTGTGGGTTGAATTTTGCTGCATGCATCTGACCGAATCAGCAAACTTTGTTTCCATGTCTTGATTGGGGTACCTGTGACTGTGACTGGTGGGTGCCATTGTCGATGTGTGGGATAATGTGGACAAGCGCTCCAATCTAATGTGTCCAGTTGGATCCTGGATTTTATTAGCTGTCTACCCCCAAAATTTTTTATGTGTGGTACACTGCACTGCACACGTAGTATGATGGTGTATTTGGTTCTTCGCAACTGCTCCCATCTCACAGCTGTATGGGGTTTTGTTGCTTGCTCACCAGAAACGTGTCATGTGATTTCCTAGTACTGCAATCTTGGACCAAATGACATGTACAAATGATGTGTCGGAGTGCTTGGTGTGTTCATCAGACCAAAATACATGTTAGTAGTTTTTATCGTGTAGGTGTATGCATCAAGATTTAAAGGTTTAATCGAAGTATTTATTATCAGTAATTGCAGTTGATACATCATATCAGATAGGATGTCAAGCACTGAATGTAGTGTTCTTTTTGTGTGACAACAAACAAATCTCACTTTTTCTGGACATTCTCGATGGTGTTACCTGCTGGTTGTTGGATACAGTTCGTAGTAGCAACTTTTAGGCTGCAGAAATGTTCACCTAAACGAAACGGCAGTTGAGTCGTTCACTAGAAAAAGAAACAAGGACGCCTAGTGCTTAGATGGCCCCAAATGAAAGGCACACTATAAAATAGAATAAATGGTAGTATGTGGGCAGCTGGTAGACACATATAAAAGCAGAAGGGTGTGATGATTAGCTAGGGAACAGACATCATCAAAGAGGACGAGACAATAGGGCAGTTGAAGAATGCCCTTAAGCAACATTTGGGAAATGGTAATGGCAATGACTTTTGTTGCTGGATAAACGTCACTTGGAAGCATGCATTAGCCTGTCGTACAAAAAAGCCCATCCATGCCGTAATATTATGGCGTTCTTAGCGAAAGTATTCATGTTTGAATATTACCATTTCTTGTGTTGAAAAAAATCATTAGAAAATTAGGCACAATGAACTCGGTGACATGGCAAGATAATCTCGCGCATCAATCTCGATTCACGAGAGGATGATCTTTGTTTTTTTTAAAAAACGAAAGACAGAAACCTACCTCCCATGTGATGCTACTAGTATTTTTGGCTATTTGAAATCTTTTAAAAAATTTAAATAAATAGAAAGGATTCATTTATATTATACCATGGCATATTGCTCCTCCACATAAATCTTAAACCAACAAATCACTATCTATTTACATCTCTACGATGATCTCATTTCTTCCCCATCCAAAAAAAACTTCCACAGTTAGTGCGCATATCATCATGGTTATCCAAAGTTTATCACAATTTTGTCGCCTTGACTGGTTGATACCCAACCTTCCATTCTCAGCTCTTCTCACATCAAACTCTAAATCATCTCGTAATGTAACGGCCTAACCTGACTGCCACAGAAACCCGCCCCTCCACCTCGACTCACACAACCTTCCTCCCTCCGCTTTTCTTCCTCCTCTAACCCTCGAAACCGTCGCCATGCCCTCAAGTCCTCGAACTCTAAACCCTAACCAAACCGTCAGAGATAGATCAGAGCAAAAAGAATCTCATCACAAACTAGCGAAGATAACTACAAATAAATTGACCAAAAATTGAAATAGCTTGTGTGATAGTATGAGGCCTCTAATAATAACACTAATCCTTTTTGATAAGATAAACACTAGTAATCCTAGAAGAGAGTATAGGAGGTGTTGTAGTGCAGGGGAGAGTAATAATGCACGGGGGCCATGGCAGGGCAGGTAGGAGCGGGGGCAATAAAGAAGGAAATGATGCGCGCGCACACCGTGGCCACCCCTCTCTTCTCTCTCCTTCCTTCCCCACCCACCGCCGCGCCGCGCCGGGCCACCACCCACTCCCTCCCTTCTCTCTCCCACCTCCACCACCACCAGCAGCAACCCTCCCCTCCCCGCAACCCTCTCCCGCGTCGCCCGCGCCTCCCTCCATTTGTCTGCTGCCCCCTCGCTCCTGATCTTAACCACCCGCCGCGGCACCTCCCGCCACCCGGCTTCCTCTCCCTCCCAGTCTTCTTCCTCCCTCAAACCACCCGCTCGCAGGCCCCCTTTCCTTCCACCCATCTCTCTTCTTCTCCATCCACACGGCCAGGAGGAGGAGGAAGACCAACTAGCAGGAGGCCTCTCTCTCTTTCTCTCTCACCCCGTAGCAAGAGGGAGGGCGGAAGAGGATGAGCGCGTCCAGGTTCATAAAGTGCGTCACGGTCGGGGACGGCGCCGTCGGCAAGACCTGCATGCTCATCTCCTACACCTCCAACACCTTCCCCACCGTACGCACTGCTTCTCCCCTCCCTCTGCCAAGATTTCTTTTCTTTTATTTTTTGTGAATTGCGGCGGCGGTCTTGATCGATCTGGATTCGGTGCGAGTCTCCCCCGATTCGCCCCGTGCTCTTCAATTCCGCCCCGGTTACCACAATGCGGCCGCGAATTGCTGCCGTCTCCCTTTGGTTTGGTTTTTGTTTTTAATTAATTTAATTAGGGTTCGTCGGTCGCGTACCACGCCAGCTGCCTTTTCGGTACCCGTTTGGAGGGAGGGAACCGAAAGGGGATCTTTCTCGGTCTGTTCCCAAATCAGACCTAGCTAGGGTTGCAGGAAGGGATTGCCTCGTTCCTGTGGAAATTACATTACATTACATTCATTTAGGAGTGAGTCAGTTTCTGAGAAAATAATGTAGATTCCCTTGCTAATCTGCACCCCGCCTCGATCCGTTTCATCAATCAGAGCACCAGACCGAGATCACTTTCCAGACTTTTTTACTTACCCCTGCGTACCTGCCTTGTACCCTCCTCCGCCACCACTCACGCCTTCCGTATGGTTGGTGAAATGGATTGCCATTGCCTCACTTCACGCAATTCCACACTGGTTGTTGCACCAAAAGCGACGCTAGCTTTTCACGCGTGCCCCCTCCTTTTCCAGTACAAAATATCTCTTTCAAACAAATTTTTTTTTCGCCATGTACCAGTGTAGCAGTATATCCATAGCACTGGAATTTTTTCAAGAATTCCTCTGTTTCCAATAGAAAATATCTCTTTCAAGCGAAATTTTTTGGCCATGTACTCTAGTGTGTAGTGTATATATCCGTTGCACTGTGTTTTTTTTTCTTCAAAAGATGTGGTTTTGAATTTTTTTGTGGTAGATTAGCTTGGAGCCCTGAGTAAGCGTGAGTATATCGGTAGGACCACTGTGGACCTCCCTCCATGCTTGTGAAGGGTCTAGTAGTGTATCATTTTGGTAGGGTTATCCTCAGACAATCAGACAAACTTTTCTAGTTGCTTTGGGTTTACAGTGGGCGTGCGACGTGCCTTCATTCATTCCCTCTTGTCCTCTCCCATTGTCCTCTGCCCCATTTTTCTGGTTGATGAATTATAGTTGTGCATTTAGTGATATATACACTTACTGTATTCACCGTTGCTCTTCTGCCAGGACTATGTTCCGACGGTGTTTGACAACTTCAGTGCTAACGTTGTGGTTGATGGTAACACTGTCAACCTCGGCCTCTGGGACACTGCAGGTGACTAGCTGTGCTGTCCTGTTTTGCTAATTATGATACTCTTTTTCCTCTCCTTGTGCATATCTTTTTCCTTGTTCATCAAATCAAAATGGTTAAACTTCCATCTTTGCAACTGCAACAGGTCAAGAGGATTACAACAGACTGAGACCACTGAGCTATCGTGGAGCTGATGTTTTTCTTCTGGCTTTCTCACTGATCAGTAAGGCCAGCTATGAGAACGTTTCGAAGAAGGCAAGACACTGATTCTTATGTTCAACATTTGGTTTTGTTTTCTCTACATGTCACTTTATCCAAGTGTTCTATGGACATGTTTGTTTTTACCTCATTTACCTGATGTCTTTGTTTAGCTGATTATGTGATAAAATTTGTTGCTTCTAGCTTGATCATATTCTGATAGTTATTTTTTCTAGTACTAAATTGTACTAGAAACAGATCACCAAAATTCAAGTTTTGAATAGGGGTCTTAATACAGAGATGGCTCCCAAACTTCTTGTTTGCTGACTCTGATCCCCTTCTATTTTCAGTGGATACCTGAACTGAAGCATTATGCACCTGGTGTGCCAATAATTCTTGTAGGGACAAAGCTTGGTAAGTATGATTTGGTCCTAACTCTTCTTTGAAATCCAACCTTCTGTGCTTGTAAGATTAGTAGTTTTTGATAGGTCAGGTAGATAGGATCACATTATATGATGACAAAAAACTGTAACAACAGTGATCAATTAGCCATAGCTCTCAGTGTTGCCTTAATTTTTGCTTGTGCTTTTGGTGAACTGGTGATCCCACTGCTGTGTGTACTTTTTTCTAAAGAAAGATAAAAGCAGGGATCCTACCAGGTTACAAAACATTGTAAATATACCTGTTTGAGTTGACTGTACTTCATTTTATTGGCTTATTGTTTGTTAAACCAATGCAGCAGGTAACGGTTAGCTGTCCCTCAGCTTGCAGTTATTCCTGTTAGGTTCACTGATTTTGCTTCTTGTTCTATGTTCTTACAATGTTTATAATATTTAACTAGTGGCATAACTTCTACATGAACCCATGCCTAGCATAAATTCTCAGATTACAAGCTGCACATTCTTATATTTTCACAATGCACACTTCGCTGACAGATCTTCGAGATGACAAGCAGTTCTTTGTGGACCATCCTGGTGCTGTCCCTATCACTACTGCTCAGGTATGGTTATGGGTGGTTTACTGCCCTGCTTGCTCTATTGTTTACTCTAGGAGTACTACATAAGTGCTTTGAGATTTAGTGAACTTTGTCAAGTTTGTGCTGATTTTCTTCTTGTCCAGTGGCTGTTGTCTAACACATGGTTACTTTGCCACCTATAGGGAGAGGAGCTAAGAAAGCAAATAGGCGCACCATACTACATCGAGTGCAGCTCAAAGACCCAACTAGTATTGCCATCTGCTCAATCATCCACTGAACATGCTATATCATGTGACATACTAACAGGTTTCATTTTTGTTCCCACCTGAATTGCAGAACGTAAAGGGTGTCTTTGATGCGGCGATAAAGGTTGTGCTGCAGCCACCTAAGGCGAAGAAGAAGAAAAAGGCGCAGAGGGGGGCGTGCTCCATTTTGTGATTTAATCATCAGTAGACAAAGAAACAAGGGCGAAGGTGCCATGGTTTTATTATCGTCGCGTCTTGCTTCAGCGAAACAGCATGGATGGTCCCACCCCTAGGTTTACTGGCGGCTGCAGCGAGTTCTCATCTCTTTGTCGAGGCATTGAGCGATATGTTTGTTTCATTTCCTCCTTCCTGCCTTGTGATTATCTGGTGTGTGACTGACAAAGTCGTGGCAATTAGGTAACTTGCTTAGAAGGTATTTCCCGTGTTTGAGCAAAAAAAAGTATCCTGTTATCTCTGTTCCATAAGTAGACATGATGTAATCGTACTAAGTTTATTTTTACTTATTTCACTTCAATGGAAAATTATGCTTCCCATTATATGGTGGCCATGCCAGTACGCCAATGGTGTCCCTCCTTGTTTCCCTGTCAAGTTCTCAGTATCTTGTCGCAAATGGCGCATGTAGTTCTCATCTCTTTATTTGGACCTGTTTATGTAGTCAAGTTCTGAGTATCTTGTGGCAAACGATTCCTTGGTTTACAGCTTGCACTGGTACTATGATATACGGTACCATGTAGGTCATGGATGTAGGTCATGTTTTTACAAGTTGCAGTTGTAACAGATGAATATTCATGATCTGTGGTATGATACCATTTGTATTTCTGAAGGCTGCAGACCTTAAACAAGCAGTATAATCTTTAGAAAACCAGGTCCATGTGGGTTGGATGTGGACATGTGGTGGTGCACACGTCCAGTCCGAGGTCCTAATGGTGTTCGTTGGATTGTCAATTCCGTCTTGCTGGAATTGCAAGTGCAACGGCAAACTGGCATCAGTTTGAGTGAACGAAAACGATTAACCACTCCATTTTGTTCTGTAATTTACCGTTTCTCTTTTTTCTCTCTTTTTAAAAAAAAAGAGGTACTAAAAGTTCACATTTCGTGTACCAGAAAACAAAAAAAAAAAAAAAGGCACTAAATGTTCACATTTCGTGTACCCAAAAAAAAAAAACAAAATTTCCGTTGCCGGGACTCGAACCCGGGTCTCTCGGGTGAGAGCCGAGTATCCTAACCAGCTAGACTACAACGGATGCTGGTAGAGAGGTAGAAGTGCTCCTATATCATTGGAATAACATGAGGAAAACTTGGAAAAGGTTTCAACGGACTATATTTGTCCTACTAGATTTGAGAGATACCCAAATCTACATATGTGAGGCTGTGAGGGGGCTCCTATTTTTGTGTTTGGTCAGTTTTTATCACGCGCCACGCATGATCTCATCTCCTTGCTAGCACCGCCTTCTCTCTCAACTCCGACTTCTCCCGGTGCATCCCGCCTTGTCCCCACTGGCCACTCCCTCCGTACTTGGCGATGCCACCTCTAGGCTCGATGACATCACCTCACCATTTGATCCCATTGCCACCCTGCCTGACCCTAAGCCCTCCACGCTAGCCTCTCTATGACTAGTATTGGCCTCTTCTCTTTGTTCGACGCCGCCTCCACAGTCCACACCGATGTCCCTACTCCAACAAGGTAGGTCACCTCGCTCGACAACCTCATTGGTATCAATTGTATGAATTTGTGTGACTTACATATGTATTATGGCCACATTTGTATAAGGTTTTGTTTGATGACAACAAGATATGTCAGTGTAATATGCTTAATGAAAAACACACTTCAGCGTGATCGAAAAAAAAGATATGTCACTGTACAAAAATCTCATTTTGTGGATTCTTGATTGTGTCGAGGCTTATGATGGTTTTTTGTAGAAAGCACAATGATTGGTGCCTTCAACAAAAAACACGAGCCGCCGAGGGAATGATGTCCCCACCGATATTTTACTAAGAAGAACTTCTCACGTAGTTCGCAAAAACCCCCCCGAACCCCAGCCCCATCCATATACAGCGGCACCGCATCCCCGTGTTGCATTCAGGCTCGCTCAATGACATTAACGTGTTGCATTTATAGGCATGTCATGGTGTGTCGTAGTATGGGTGTATTTTTCCTACACATTGTTTTAGTTCCTCCTATTGATATGGACAATTTGACATTTAATATTTGGACAATTCGACATTTAAAATTTGGAAATTTAAACTTTGTAATAACATGTTAAGTCTATGTTTATTTAAATTATGCAAGTACTATATTCATTTTTGTCTTGGAGGCGAAATGAAGACCATAGAGTGAGTAAACATACTGAAATGTACATGTAGCTCTCCGTCAGTGTTCTGAGAATAGAACATAAATAATCTAAGAATTAACAGGGCACAGCGATAAATATTGGTCCGTCAGTGTTCTAGATCATCAAAACATAAAAATTAACAGGGCAGAGTGATAAAAAAAAAGGCAAAAAGAGAACGACGCCTGAGAGATTCGAACTCTCGCGGGGAAACCCCATGTACTTAGCAGGCACACGCCTTAACCACTCGGCCAAAGCGTCGTTGTTGGATGTACCAGGAGAGGACAATTATTTCAAAGATAAGCTCAATCCCACACAATGACCTGCCACGCCTCAATCAATGCAACACTTGGATTCATACAGAAAAACGCCATCAAAATCAAATAAAAGCTTATTATTCACTTGCATTTATGTGAGATTGTGATGGTACATCCATTCGAACACAGTTCTTGTATACATACATACATACATAAAACCTGTTTCCTCCAAATTGAAACGCATGCAGTTGCAGAGCTCCTCCTGCACACTGCATCATCCCATGGCGTACTTGTGCGTCCACCCCCTGGCGGTGGACTCGTACCTGAGTCGGTCGGTCTTGCACATGTGAGCGATCTCCGGGACGAGCGGGTCGTCCGGGTTGGGGTCGGTGAGCAGCGAGCACACCGAGAGCAGCACCTTGGACACCGTCAGCGCCGGGCTCCACTGCTCCTTGAGGATGTCCAGGCAGATGTTCCCGTTGCTGTTGATGTTGGGGTGGAACACCTTCGTCTTGAACGCCACCTGCAATTCCATTTCATTTCATTTCATTTCATTTCATGCGATTGAGCAGAGTTGGATTTTGATCGATATGGATTCTTCAGTTCAGTTCAGTTTTGTGGACAATCAAAGATGATCAGATTCAGAGTGTCAGACAGACAGACAGACCGACCTTTGGAGGCTTGAAGGGGTAGTCCGGAGGGAAATGGATGGTGAGCACGAAGACGCCCCCTGAATAGGGGCTGTCACTGGGGCCTATGATGGTCGCTTGCCAGTGGAACATGTCATCAGACACAGGCCCTGCACGAGACCGAGAGAGCAGATTTCATCATCATCATCATCATAAAACGAATTCCACTCACTCTGAACCCTGAAAACTGAAGACTGAATCCTGCATACATACACACATACCAGCGCTGCAGGACGTGGGTGGATCCCTCTGCAGGTCCTTGAGCTCCTTGATGATTCTCCTCAACGCCATCAATCAACAACTCAAGATCGTCGATCTCCTTGCAGCTACTGCTGTTCTTGTTGATCTCAAGGCCGGCCTGGAAACTGCTGAACTACCGAGGATTCTCTCTTTCTATATATACACAGTTACACACACACAAACGCACGCACAGGAAGAGAAAAAACTTGGTCTTGTGTGCCCTTCTGAAAGAAGCTTTTGGCCACGGTCAAATGGCACTCGATTCCTGAATGGGATGGTCGAAAGCAAAATGCTCGGACAGTGTGATATGAATCATGATAGTATCCAGACAGACCTAATATTCCCCGTATCATCGATTATAAAGCTTAAACAAGCGGCCGCGCATGCATTCGCGCTTGTGCGTGCCCGAATGAATTTGGTTCAGAGGGAGCTCCAAGAGAATTTGTTCACCAAGAATGGAACTAATAATAAATAAATAAAAAGAAAAGAGGTGAGATGATTCTGAACAAAAGAGGGAGGAGTCAGTTGCAAGTGGGAATGAAAAGAAAAGGCATCGCCGAAACTGAATTTTACCCACTGACGGCTCTGCTTCGTCCAACTCCCTTTCATCCCTTGCGTGTGTATGAGCATGTACATTTCAGTGGCAACAAAGATGCAGGAGAAGAGAAGAGTGCATTCGACACTGAAAGGAGAAAGAAATCGTCTTTGCATCTAGTGTAATATCGATGGGATGTGATGGAACATGCGGTCGGTGCCGGCTGTTCTGAATATATACCTTATGCTTGTGAGCCTCAGCTGTCCAAAATATTCTAGCTTATCATCACGATTTTCACAAGTAGTAGAATCTTGGCTGTATGTATGTGTTTGAGGCCAAATCATATCGTGCTAGCGAGACTAGCTTCCTCTTCGTTCTTTCCTCAGAATGTTCTGGAAGGACCTAACGGTACCTCTGTCAGTATCTCACGGTCTGGCTGTTTGCGAACTTACATGGAGTGGAGGACCTCAGATTTCAGCTTGGGACTTTTTGGTCCCCTTTATTATAGAACTGTTTTTGTATGTTTAGGTATCCTAATTGTGCTCAAGTAATAGCCCAATAGGTGATAATTGATAAGATGCTAGGGACAAAAAGATTATAGGTAGGAGTCATCCAAGTTTCAAAGAGATAGAGAGATGAGGAAATCTAAAAGGAAAAAGTCTATTTTATACCTCTTTAAAATATAGTCTTAGTCTATTTTTTTCTTCCCAAACTCTAAAACCATACACCTTTTACCCCCAAAATTCACATAACTGGCAAAATTACATTCTTACCCTTGTTTGAAGTGATTTTGATCATTTTTTTTGTCTTCTTTAGTTAAAAATTGGTAAAACACTTGTCAGAGTTTTTAATGAACTACGGAAAATGTCAATAACATTCTAAAATTTGTAAAATGAATCATAGAGATGGATTGGGATTGCACAAAGAACATGAGTAATATATTTAGAGTTCATAAAAATATGCTAGCTCTCGGAAATGAAAAAATATCCAAAAAAATATAAAACTATTCAAAGCATTCTAATCATTGTCTAAACTTGTTTTTAAAAAGTTTACACTCCAAAATATGAGATGATGAATGCAATACACATTAATGCTGATCAATGCATTCATGTTATGCATTTGTGTAGATCAATTGGAATGTTTTTGGAACTTGTTTTTTGGACCCCCTCCCCCTCTCCATTTTGTATAGCTAAACTAGCTTCTAAAGATGTATTTTCATACGATATAAATGTTTTATTTGGATTCACTGTATTTTAATTTGTCTCTAGGGTTCTTTTTGGAATGTTTAGATGTTTATGGACTTTGTGTAGTTCAATAGCCTTATGAAGTTATGAAGTGATTAACACAAACTCACTTCAAAACAGGGCAAGTAGGTAAATTGAATCGTTTTAGGAGTTATTAATATGGGGGTATGGTGTCTAGAATTGAAGTTTGAGATTAAAAAGCAATCTACGATATACTCTCTCCGTATCCCTAAAGAATATCGTTGTTTGTCTTAAGTCAAAGATTTTAAATTTTGACAAAAAAAAATCTTTAATATTGAGTTTTTTTAGCTATGAAAGCGATGTAAGTAAATTCATCTTGAAGTGCTGTTTTATAAAAGTTATAAACTAAATTTTATAAACATTTTATTGAAAAAAAGTAGTCAAAGTTATTTTGAAGACCGTATTGATGTCCAAAACCGACTTTCTTTAGGTACATAGGAGTATCTATCAATCAGCAATTTTTTTTTTTGAGCGAAATCAATCAGCGAGTGAGAACTGCTCTTGATCCAGTAAAGAAAATTAGACTTGACCATCTAAATGACCAAAATCAGCAAAAAGAATGTGTTTTGGTTGGGGTGCGCCAGCTCAAGCAAAGAGTGCAACGCTTGAGCGACACTCGAAAGGCTCTAGTGGCAAGCCACAAAAGCGAGCCTTCCCTCACAAAAAAATAAATTTAATATCAAGGTGGACACATACATGATCCACGTATCGGATATTAAACCGATAAGAACAAATACTACACTTGATCTTAGCCAAAAGGCCGAGAAAGGCATGAGTTGAAACATGGACCTAGGTCTCCTATTATACCCTCCCTCCAGCTGTGGTGGCTCAAAACTGTCCAGGTGGGACTAAATATAACAAATTAACTGAAGCTTAAGAACGGTTTAGCTGCTGTGTGTTTGGTTCATTGGGCTGTTTGGGCTCGTAATTTACCATGCCTACTTGTCGGTTGCGGCCCAAGGCCCATTACTGAGCCTTCCTCAGCAGAGTCCATTACTGGCCCTTCCGTCGTCGTGGCCGGTGGTCGTTTGTCGAGGGCAGCCACCGGCGTTTAGTCGGAGCAGGCTGTGGGGACGTGTGGTCCAGAGATGCATATATAGCGCAAGAGCAAATTGCCATGACTGCAATGCAACGGTGATTCTCTTCTGGTTCAACATGACTGACAGAGTAATAATAAGCAGGTAAAGAACCGATCGACGACACTTTGGTTCAGTTTTTGCCTTCCATATCTGATTCATTCTGATCCCGCGGGTGATCTGAACTCGCAGCAGTTGTTATATGCTGCTGATATTCAAGATGAAGAACAGTTCTGGTTTTTCTGTTGCCTTTTTTCCTGAACTGAACCGGTTGTTGTGCAGTTATATTTAATATAATATCTCCTTTCCACAAACTGCCTAACTTCATTCTGCATTTGTTTGACTAGCCATTTTCAGAGAGTGAACAACACGGACATGTGATGAGGTGCTATGAGTGACAGCAGAGATTCAACTAGTTGCAATCATCTGTCAAAAAAAAAAAAAAAAAAAAAAAAAACTAGTTGAAATCTAATCTAATCTCCCTGTTTTAGTCAGGAGACGGCCCTTACATCTTCACCGCTTCCCACCACCAGATAAGTTGGATATGCCATATTGCCACACTTATTAAATAGTCATAATCCAAAACTGCCACAAAGAGGCTGCAGAAATGGATGATCCAAATATCCACTCCACGACTCCAAGTGATATATCATCCATACTTATTATTTAGACACAGAACTAGTGTTTTTTCCATTGATACTAAATCTGCAGAAGGAATAATATGAGAACCTACATTAATTATGTCGTCAAATCTATATCCAAGTAATACATCGTATCATTTGAATATATATTGGTTTGGAGCGTTCGTATTTAATGACTTCCTAACATATATCCGTCACTCTTACAATTTCCACCCAAACTACTCTAAAATTCTAAGTTTTAGTTCAGTCCCTCTGGTTTGTGTCATTCCCATGTAAAAGTGTAAGCTACACATATTGTAAAAATAAACCTATCCAATATGATTCAACCACTTTCTTCTAAGCGACTTTGTTCATAAGAAATGTCTAGCCTTATTTGACGAAAGAAACACACACAAATGCGAGACCACTACCATTGCCTTAAGAAGCTCCAAAACACGACATATCGCCACAATGCTAAAAAAAGTTGTCATTCACGACACATTTTTTTTTTGACATTGACATTCACGATGCATTGGTCTATAACCCAACAAATACCTTTAATCGACCTAGCTAGCACTCCTATTCACTAGCTGAAAGAGAGCTATTTTCCGCATACACCAAATTACACCCAACTAATTCGTGTACGCACAATTGTACTGCTAGTTGGACTGGTTCACCAGCGAGATGACCCGCGTACGAACAACTGTACTGCCAGCTAGACAATTTCACTTGCGAGATGACCGTTGGGCACTTCAAACTGCATTACTCGCAACGCCAAACCGTTATGAAGAAGAGCCCCTCCAAATCCTCCATGTGTTGTCTCTACACCAAATCATTTCTTCCACCTTTTGAGAAGAGCCTTCCTTTGGAATAGTTCCAAACTTCAATTTCAGCGGCGATTGCACTCATTACGCGGTGTGCCAATGCGCCCAACTGTCTTGCCACCGGACATGTTTACTGGTGAGATGACCGCATACATACAACTATCTTGCCGGTTGGACCCGGTTAATCGGCGAGACGACCCGCGTACGCCCAACTGTACTGCCAACTGGGCAGGTTCACTTGCGAGATGACCGTTGGGCACTTCAAACCGTGTTACTCGCTACGCCAAACCGTTACGTGGAAGAGCCCCTCCAAATTGTCCATTTCTTGTCTTGGTACCAAATCATTTCTTCCACCTTTTGAGAAGAGCCTTCCTTTGGAATAGTTCCAAACTACAAGTACTAATTTGCAAATTTAGCGATAACTGCAGTCATTATGTAGCGTGAGCGTCTTGCACAACTGTACTACCAGCTGGACAGGTTTATCGGTGAGATGATCGTTGGGCACTTCAAACCATTACACGGAAGAGCCCCTCCAAACCGTGTAAATTTTAAAGTTTTGTTTAGTCCCTAAAATTTGTGTCATTCCCATATAAAAGTGTATAGCTACACATATTGTAAAAATCAACGTATCCAATATGATTCAACCACTTTCTTCTAAGTGACATTGTTGATAAGAAATGTTTAGCCTTATTCGATGAAAGAAACACACACAAACACGAGACCACTACCATGGTCTTCGGAAACACCAAAACACTAGCATATCGCCACAATGGTACAAAAAAGACTTGTCATTGACGACCGCATTGGTCAATAACCTAACAAATACATTTAATCGCTACTAAATATGCTCGACCTAACTGGCACTCTTATTTGTGCTGAAAGTGAGATATTTTCTGCATACACCAAATTACACCCAACTAACTTGGGTATGTTACACCACGTCACATAGCGAGCATTCTATGGAGTGCACATACACACAACTGTATTGCCAGCTAAACTGGTTCACTGGAAGATGACCAGGACAAGTTCACTAGACAAGAGATGACCGTTGGGCACTTCAGTTCAAATGGTGTTACTCGCTGCGCCCTAACCGTTAGGCGGAAGCGCCCCCTCAAATCCTCCATTTCTTGTCTCTCGCACCAAATCATTTCTTCCATCTTTTGAGAAGAGCCTTCCTTTAGAATCACACATATTGTAAAAATCAACCTATCCAATACGATTCAACCACTTTCTTCTAAGTGACATCGTTGATAAGAAATGTCTAGCCTTATGCCAAAAAACACACACAACAAGTTCCACGCTTGAGTGTGTATCGCAACAATGGTACAAAAAAGGCTTGACATTCATGACCACATTGGTCAATAACCTAGCAAATACATTTAATCGCTACTAAATATGCTTGACCTAGCTGGCACTCTTATTCGTCTTTTGAAAGAGAGGTATGTTCCGCATACACCAAATTAAACCCAACTCGGGTATGTAAACCCAACTCGGGTATGTTACACCACGTCGGATAGCGGCGTTATGCGGTGTGTGCGCATGTACTGCCAACTGGACAGGTTTTTTTTCGAGATGACCGTTGTGCACTTCAAACTGTAAACCCCAACGTTACCCACGGTGACAAACTGTTACACGGAAGAGCCCCTCCAAACTATAAAAATTCCCCAGTTTAGTTCCTAAGATTTGTGTCATTCTCATGTAAAGTGTATGCTACACATATTGTAAATTTCAACCTATGCAATATGACTCAACCACTTTCTTATAAACTGTACATTGTTTATAAGAAATGTGTAGCTATATTTGATGAAAAAAACACACACAAACGCGAGACCACTACCACTATCTTTAGAAACACCAAAATGGAACATGACACCACAATGAAAAAAGAGCCCATGTCATTCACCACCTTGTTGGTCGATAATGTAACCAATACATTTAATCACAACTAAATACGCTCAACCTTGCTGGCACTCTTCTTTGCGAGCTAAAAGAATTGTTCTCGCATATGCAATTAAGCCCAACTAACTCGAAGTAGGTTAAGCCACATCGGATAATGAGTGTTATGCTGCTTGCAGTGTGCACGGTTATATACCGCTAGATGGACATGTTCGTTGGCGAGCCACGTCGGATAAATACCGTCTTAGTCTAATATTTTTTTCTCAAAATCTAAAACGAGGCATCTTTGCCCCTAAATTCACATGACTATTTAAATTATTTCCCTATTTGGAAGCGGTCTTGATGTTGTTTTGTGTTTTTAATTAGTTATTAAAAAATCTAGTAGTACTTGATAATTTTTATAAACTACAAAAAATGACTCTAATCTTCTAAAAATTATAAAATAAGTCACAAAGATAGATCATGATTTTACGATGAATCAATTAAAATATTTAGAACTTGTGAAGATATATCTAAAGATTAAAGATACCTATTGGAAAAAATAAAATAATATAAAAATCTAGAAACTTTCCAAAACATTTTACCATTGTTTGAACTTGTTTAAAAACTCTACACTACAAAATATGAGATGCAACTAGCATGAATGCAGCATACCTTAATGCTGAATCCATTCATGTTATGGATTCGTGTTGGTTGTATCTTATGTTTTTGTTATATAATTTTACCAAAACAAGTTTACACCACAATTGAAATGTTTTGGGAGCTTATTTTCTCCCCATTTTCCTAGAGCTAAATTCTAAATTTCGGAATATTCTAATGATGTATTTTCACAAACTATAAATATTTTATTTGAATACGCCGTATCTCATTTTTTTTTTCTAGGGTTCTTTTTCCTCTAGAAATTTTAGATGCCTAGAGATATTCCGTGTAGTTTAATAGCCTTGTCAAGTATTTACCTTTAACTTGAAAAACACAAAACCACCTCCGAAACGCACTTCAAAATAGGGAGGTAATAAAATAGACTTTATTCCAATCTAAAACAAAGATATCAATCAGCGAGCAGGAATTCTCTTTGCGTGTTTGGGCCTACGCTGTGACTCCATGGCCTGATGGCCCATCACCCACAGGACACACGAAGTCCCACGAGACGCACCCCACCATGACCGGCCCATACTGATGAGCCCAGCCTTGACTGACCTCGCCACTCTTCTCTATGTTTTTTACAACAAAAACACTCCATTCATAACTTAACAGCAAGAAGCTGTTAGAACCATTACATCGTTAATGGTTATAAATTGAAGTGCTTCTAGAAACAGGCACCCATGAGCACTCTTCTCTATGTTTATTCAGTTCAGTCTCTACCGGACTCCTATGTGCTAGGCTAGGCATTCGAAGGAGCTTGGTGGTGCCATTGACGAGCAGCAACAACGAGAGAAAACTTACATCACAGATTACATATAGACCACCATGCCAATGGTAAGTGATCTAAAACAAAGCAAAACAACAAGCGGAAAAAAGAAACACCGACGACCCTCCACACAACAGAAAAATTTCTACTAAACCGAAAACAGTGAGACTAAGAGACATTAACACAATTGTTGCCCGCAAAAGGGATAGTGCCATGATGGGAAAGCATCCAACCAGGGCGAGAATCTAGTAGTAACGATCGCAAAGAATCCGACAGCGTAGAGCGAGGCGCTCATGACGACAAACCACCTACCAGGATGCGGGCCATCGCAACAGAGCATCTACAAGAGAAGGGTCAACTAACAACGACAACAAAGTATCCGTCGGCGCAGACCAAAGGATACAAAGCGGTATTGAAAACCAGCAACACGTGTATACATATACGCTTAAATCCCCGCCGAGCCTCTCTCCCATTTGTGTCCCCCTCTTCCCTTACACATGTTGCTGCCTTGTTGCGCCTTTGTAGTTTCCTCTCTCGTCATCGCCCCCTCCTCTTCCATAGCCAAGTAAGGCAGATCTAGGTTTTTTTTAGAATTTGAGGGCTTTCACCCCTGCCTTTAGATTGAACTGAAGACAAAAGCATCCAGATTACAGCGCTTGGGTGGGATACACTCTTCACTCTCAACACCGCACTTTCACCACCGCACTCCAACTATCAAGCTAGCTAAAGGCGACGAACAGGTCTCAGCGTATCTCAAGTTTGCCAAAATTAGGTTCCGGGTTCTAGGTGTCCTAGCTAGAGCGAGACATGGCGTCGGGGAGGGTCGCGGCGACCCAAGGATCTATGCGACGACGATGCTGACAGCCTGGATCCGCCTAGATCCGATGATGGCAAGTGGCGAGTTTGGTGGCGAATGTGTGGGTTGGTATAGGCCAGGCTCTCGAAGTGACATAGTTGGGATGCGCATGGATGACGGCGATGCGGTGCGGATGTGTAGCAGCAGGTGCAGTTGTGCTTTTCTTTTTATAAAAAAAATCACCACCTAGCTCATATCGTTGCCTACTATCAGTATCACTATCACTGTGGACTCGTGAAATCAGAGTTGACGGTAGTTTCTGAGCCAGCGATGATGAACTATATCTATATCAGTACATTTAGTATATGAGCTACCAAGCTAGAAGACTAAGAAGAGCGAATCATTTGCATGTTTTTGTGCATTTAGAAAACTAGTTTTAGGAAACTTGGTCTGACTCATCGTTGCTATAATATAATTGGTAGCTAAATGGTGATCTGTCATCAAACAATTTTCAGGAAAGAATTTGGCCCCACCAATGAAGCGTGTAAGATACGGAGGAAGAAGGTGTGCGAAAAATGAGAATCAACATGTGAGTTATTACCTATATATCCCTCAGTTCAATAAACATACAATTCTGGATAGTACTAGACCAAACAATCGTAACTTAGCCATATTTTTAATACAAACATTTATCATATATATTATATACTAAAAGAATCATTAGGTCTGTCGACAAACAAACATTACAGAGTGTGTTGATACCATTTTCTATTAAACTTAATCAAACTTAAAATAGTTTTACTTCGATAAGACCTAGAATTGTATCTTTTTTTAAGTGGATGTAATGATATATTATTATATATTGCAGAAAAGAGATAAAAATAGATATATACCAAGATAAGATATGGCATTCTGGCTTCAATTTTTTTTTTTTTTATCTATCTATTTATAATATCTTTATATATTTATGACGTGATTTCCTAATATCTTTAGATCTTCCTATAAAAAAAAAAAATATATTTATATCTTCACAACTAGGCCTCTCCTTCGTTGATTTCTTTTTAGCGACTCCTGAGATAACCAGCTGACAATTTTGGTTTCTTTTTTATTCCTATAAGAGTTCCATCTATCTGCATGAAAAGGTTGCCGGGTGCGCCCATCTACATGAACGCAGTCTCTTCTATATCTTGTTTTCTCCAGTCATTAATCATTAATATTATTGTATAACCTAAAAATGCATACACAGATATCGTTGAATCCTTATTAATAGATAAAATATAGGTTGGATATGCCATATTGCCACACTTATTAAATAGTAACAATCCAAAACTGCCACAAAAGAGCCTTCTGAAATGGATGATCAAAATATCCACTCTGCAGAAGGAATATGAGAACCTATATTAATTATGTAGTCAAAACTCTCCAAGTAATACATCGTATCATTTGGTATATTGTTTTGGAATGTTCGTATTTACTGAGCTCCTAGCATGCCTATATCCGTCACGTTTACAATTTCCACCGAATCTACTATAGAATTCAAAGTTTTAGTTTAGTCCCTGTGGTTTTGTCACATTTCCATGTAAAAGTGTAAGCTACAAATATTGCTTTGAGAAGTGATTCAACCACTTTCTTCTAAGTGATATTGTTGGTAAGAAATGTCGAGCCTTATTCGACAAAAGAAACACACGTAAATGCGAGACCACTCTACCATTGCCTTAAGAAACTCCAAAACATAACATAACGCCACAAATGCTAAAAGTTGTGTCATTCATGACCGCATTGGTCTATAACCTAACAAATACATTTAATCGCGACTAAATATGCTCGACCTAGCTAGTACTCTTATTTGCTGGCCGAAAGAGAGCTATTTTCCGCATACACCAAATTACACCCAACTAATTAACTCGAGTATATTACACCACGTCAGATAGCGAGCGTTACGTGGCGTGCGTGTACACACAACTGTACTGCCATTACGTGGCGTGCGCGTGCGCACAACTGTACTGCCAGATGGACAGGTTCACTGGCGAGATGGCCTGCGTGTGCATAGCTATATTGCCAGCTGGACACTTCGCTGGCATGATGACCGTTGGCCACTTCAATCCGCGTTAATCAACGCGCCAAACCGACATGCGGAAGAATCCCTCCAAATCTTGCATTTCTTGTCTCTGCACCGGATCATTTCTTCCACGAGCCTCCTTTAGAATAATTTCAAACTTTAGGTACAAATTTGCAAATTCAGCGATACGTGCAGCCCTCCCACCAGTATATATACCCCCCCACTCCCTCCCTCAGTGCACAGAGCACACACAGCTCACTGACATCCAACCCCACCACCAGAGGAGACCAAGCAGGTCCCACTGCCACCTCACTCCTTGGCTCCTTGCTCGCATGCAAGGAAGCACAAGCCCCTCGTGGACGGCTAACCCCTCGGTCCCCTTCATGGAGCTAGAGCTGCAGCTAGGGCCGGCGCCGGCGCCGGCGCCAACAGTCAACGGAGCCCGTGGCCCGAAGGCGTGCCGCATTGTGGCGGCCCACCGGCTCCCACTCCGCGCGGCGGCGGACCCGGACTCGCTGTTCGGCTTCGCCTTCTCCATCGACCCTGACGCGGTGGCGTACCAGCTGTCGCGCGGCCTTCGAGTGCCCGTCACCTTCATCGGCACGCTGCCCGCCTCGGCCGAATCCAACATCGTCCCCTCCAACGAGCTCGACAACTACCTCATGGAGAATTTCTCCTGCCTCCCCGTGTACCTCGACGGCGGCCGCCACAGCGAGTTCTACGACGACTTCTGCAAGCACTACATGTGGCCGCTGGTCCACTACCTGCTGCCGCTCTCGCCGGCCCACGACGGCGACCTGCGCTTCGACGCCGGTGCGTACCGGACGTTCCTCGCGGTGAACATGCAGTTTGCGGATCGCGTCATCGAGGTGGTCTCGCCAGACGACGGCGACCTCGTCATCGTCCACGACTACCATCTCTGGGTGCTCCCCACCTTCATCCGCCGCAAGTGCCCGTGCGCCGGAGTCGGGTTCTTTCTCCACTCGCCGTTCCCCTCCCCGAGATCTTCGGCGCCGTCCCCGTCTGTGACGATCTCCTCCGAGGCCTTCTCAACGCGGACCTCGTCGGCTTCCAGAACGCCGACTACGCGCGCCACTTCGTGACCAGCTGCTCGAGCCTCCTCGGCGTCTCCGGTGGCGCCCGGATGGGGACACGACGGGCATCAACTACCACGGCCGGACCGTCGTGGTCAAGACGCTCTCCGTCGGCCTCGATTTGGGCCGGCTCCGGGCTACGCTGGCCATGCCGGAGGCTGCCGCCAAAGCGAAGGATATCGCGGAGGCGTACCGCGGGCGGACGCTCATCGTCGGTGTGGACGACGTCGACCTCTTCAAGGGCGTGAAGCTGAAGCTGCTCGCCATGGAGAAGATGCTGGAGAATCACTCGGACGTGCACGAGCAGGTGGTGCTCGTGCAGATAAACAACCCGGCACGGAGCCGCGGGCGCGACGTCGACGTCGTCCGCGGCGAGACGCAGCAGATACTGCAGCGCATCAACACGCGCTTCGCGAGGTCCGAGACGGCGCCGGCGGTGGTCGTGATCGACGGGCCGGTGCCCATGTCCGAGAAGGTGGCCTACTACGCCGCCGCCGACTGCTGCGTCGTGAGCGCCGTGAGCGACGGGCTGAACCGCGTGCCCTACTTCTACACGGCGTGCCGCGAGGAGGCTCGCAAGCACGGCGCCGTCGTGGTGTCCAAGTTCGCCGGGTGCTCGCCGACGCTCGGCGGCGCGATCCGCGTGGACCCGTGGGACCTGGACGGCATGGCCGACGCCATGCACACGGCGGTCACCACCATGAGCGCCGCGGAGAAGCAGGCGAGGCACAGGAGGAACTACGAGTACCTTCGCGCGAACCACGCCGTCACTTGGGCGCAGGCGTTCGACGACGCCCTGCAGCTCGCCTGCAAGGACCACTCGACGACATTGTTCGTCGGCCTCGGGTTGGGGATGAGCTACCGCGCCGCCGTGATCCAGCCGAGCGTCAGGACGCTGGCCACGGCCCTGCTCTAGTTGTAGCCTTTTTGCCTACAAGGTGGAATACAGTCAGTAGGCGGACTATGTGCTCGATTTCAAGAAATCCTGTAAATTACAAGAACTGTTAGCCCGATTCAAATTAATAAAAGCTTCCTTTATATAAAAAAAGAAAATTGCTATATCTCTTTCACAAGAATAGCCAACATTTCTTACAACGTGGTAGACCCTTGGATATCCAAGGGTGAAATCTGTCATCAGCACTTAACTAGCACAATTTTTTTACCGCAGCAGAAAAGAGATAATTAATAATTTTTTTCTATAAAAAACAAGAACATAAGAGGGTGGTCTCCTAGCACAAAGAACAAGATACAAATTTGAACAAATTTACCACAGCAAATAAAAAAGACAATAAATAATTTTTTTCTATAAAAAAACATGGACAAAAGATATGATTAGAAAATCCAGCGATGGCGCCTTAGATCCTGCGTTGACGTCGTGCGTGTGCATCATCGTGTGTGCGTAGCAAGATAGGATCGGCCAATTTCTTTCGACAGATGTATATGAAGCGTGAAAAAAAAAAACCTTTGAAATGCTGAGTTTTTCTCGTTAAACCGATCACCTAGGCAGTGCGTCGTGCGGAAGCGACGTCTTATATGCTCTAGATTTGAAACTTAAACTCATGATATGCATATAAGATTTTGCATGACTTGCAATGTCAAGCCAATATATGGGAGCATAATCCCAACTAAATCTACCCCAGTCGTTCATACCGCAACCTCCGCTGCCGCACTGCGCGTAGAGGCCACGCCGCCTTCCGTGAGGATGGCGTCGGAGAGGAGCAGCAGGAGCGCGCCATGGTTGAAGCTAATGGAGAATGGCGAGGAGAGGAGCGCAAATAGCTAGCTGAGGGTCGACCGGAGGGCCCCTCGTCTTCGGTGCGTGGGCTTAGAGGAGGCGGGCCAGGCGGCGGTCCGGGCGCGGCGGAGGCCGTGGTCTGAGGTACGGTCGATGGGAGAGATGCCGGCGGAGAGAAGACGGAGTACAGGGAGCGATATATCGGACGGACCCATCCGGGTCGGCTCCATCCGCCGCCCCGATTCTAGGGCACGGGTTCAACCCACATCTTGAGGGTATATTCCACTGAGCTAACCCAACCCTCTCATCTTCCATCCAAACAGCCACGGGAGCGAAGTTCGCTCCGACCCGGCCGCTCCAATCTCCAACCAAACACAGAGTTATAGTACTCTAACGAAAAAATGGGTTCGCTTCTTTTCTCGCGAGCTACGGATAGTAACACTGTGAACCACTTTGATTTCATAAAACAGTTTTGCAATTCTCACTAATAGAAAAAAGGTTTCTATTGTCGATACTTTTTAGATTTGTATTGTATAATGGTGATTTTACGAACTGTCTACGTCTGGAGGGCCAGTGGAAATCAGCGAACTCCATTGACATCACCTAAGAAGTAGTTTTAAAGTTGTAGATATCTTGAGAGGTAATTTCCATCTCTGTCATTTGTATATCACAACATTATAGTAGTCATTTGGGTATCAATGGCTTTGAAAAAAAAAGGAATTAAAAATTATCTTGTAACGCTAGAGTTCTCATATGAATTTTATCGTCATCCAAGCTAGAGTTCTCGGGCATATTTCTTAGCCTCACATAAAACAGAAGTGCAGGCATAGAAAAGGCTGAAATTTTTCCACACGCGTGCAGCAAAAGCATATTATATATCAACTATAGCTTCGAACTAACTCAGTACATGGAAAGCGAATCATAAGGTTCAGACACAATCATTGCACACAGCAAGCCAAATATAGCAATACCGACAAGTCTATGTTAAGTACTCCTTGCATCCTAAATTATAAGTCGTTTGACTTTTTGAGCACCAACTTTGACCGCCGTCTTATTCTTTTTTTTTTACAAAATATCACTTCTTTTTATCGTAACTTGCTTTATTAATAAAAATTCTTTAAGAATAACTTTAATTTGACCATTTTTGTATAAATTTTTTGAATAAGACGAACAGTCAAACTTGGTGTCCAAAAAGTCAAACGACTTACAATTTAGGATGGAGCAAGTAGTAAGCTAAGAAGCGAGTTTTCACATCCACAGTGATTGATGACATCATCAGTGCTTAATAGGGTGGGGGCGGTAAGGACTGTGATAGCCAAACGCGAATTCTCCAGGGCGCGGATGCAACACATCAGAGCGAAGATGGCACATTCCACAGACTTTCTCCATATGTTGATGTTCACATGCTGGATGTGGAACATCAAAGCACGTCTTGCAAAAGGAATCGACTGCAAAAACACACGAAGCCAAGCAATATATAAAAATGAGTAAAGTGAACGATCATGAGGTCTGTGTGAGAGAGGGAGGAAGAGGAAGAGGATGGGGAGAGGAGGTTCAGGTTCATACATCTGCCACTACGACGAGTATAGAGCCCAAGACGGAAACCCAAGACACTATGAGATTCAGTAACTGGTTCATCTGAAAACAAAGGGAATAGAAGGCAAAAATTAATTTATACATAAAGCATTACAATGTAACCGCAAAGTTACTCATGATGTTTGTTTATATAACAATATAAAAAAGTGCAAACAGAGATCAGATCACAACTGTACTGATCTTTTTCCAACGAGTACATACAAGATAGGTGTGTTGTATAGAAGAGAAACAAGAGAGAAGATGCATCAAGAAAGAAGTAGAGCATACCTAAGCGGGTGCATGTGACGATGCCATTGAAATCTTTTGTACCAGCAAGCTCAAAGAAAAAGAGAGTCCTTGCAGCAGGAAGGAATGACAACCAACCAGTGCGCTTCTTACGAGCCACGAAGTTCCCATGAGACCAGCAAACGCCATTGTGACAATAGGAGTGCCGGTACACCTTGCCTGGAGCAGGCTCATACTCATTGCCCTGGCTCAAACCAATCCAATCACTCACGAGGTAAGGAGATTTGCATGTGTAGCAGGGCAAAACAGTACCAAAAACTAGATTAATGGGATGCATCGGCCACTAATTGAAATTGGTGCTGGAAACCTAATCGGTATACTTGTGACGATCCTAATCGGTAAACAAGTTAATAATCATTATACTTGTGATCCTAACACAAGCTAGGACTAGGGGTGCAAATTGGTGAAAATATTAGGTGCACCTCCAAACCTTTTTAGTTCAAGTATTTGTAACTACTCCCCCAAATTTTTGAAGAAGTAGTACAAATACTTAAACTAAGAAGGTTTGGAGGTGCACCTACCCACCCTCCCCCACACACACACACCAAAATTTTTTGAAGAAGTATATATAGATGCTTTGGCGCCTAATCAGTGCACAAGCTGCGCCCATGATGAGCACACAGTGCGACCATGATCAGTATATCTGCTGCAACATTAATCAGGAGACAAAGCTGCAGACCTCTAATTGGTATGGATGCATTGACACTAAGCAATGTACTGGCTGTGGCCTGTAATGGCTATGGGTGCATGGAAAACTAGCAAAAATGGATGTTGAAACACCAAGATGTATATTTAAATCTGAAAAGAAGCCGCGAACTTGATTAGTATGGATGATGCAAGCCTAACCAGCCGGTATGAGTAAATAGAGCCTGTGCTGTGCTTGGATGCATACCACGAATCATGCCCGGAGCTAATCAAAATAACTAACAACAATTACCTTTTTCTTTTTGGGAATCACTAACAACAATTGCAGTTTGTCACACATTCATTCTTTTCATTCAGATAGGTAGGATGACGAACCGGATGCTTGAGGTTGTAGTGCCGCAGGCAATCCATGGTAAGCTCGCGATCCAAAGCTAATCGCTCGAAGTGGCCCGGCTAACGATGACTGAATAAATAGAAGGGATATTTGAATTGTAATATGCGCATGCAATCGAATCGAAATCGGAACGGATGGAACGAGCGAGGGTGTTACCGTCGAAGCATCTCCATCTGTTCCCCAGTCAGCGGCTGATCGAAGGGGATGGTGCGGGGATCGAACTGGCCCAAGGCCAGGCGCCACAGCCCGCGAGGCGCGAGAAGAACGACTGCTTGGCTGGGGGCGCAACTCGAAGAAGGCGTTCCATGTCCTCTCTCCACGTCGGGGAGCGGCGGCTCCTGACCTTCGCGAACGCGGCGGCGGCAGCGGGGAGGCTTGGCAGTGGGGGAGCACTCTCCGTCTCCGTCACCGTCACGACTCCGATGACGGGAGTAGCCTCCGTCTCCGACACCGTCGAGGCCATGGCTGCTCCGATCCGAGCGGCCGCGGTTGAGGAAGCGGCAGCTAGAGTTAGGGGCTGGTGTACGGTGCGAGTCGTCGAGACGACAACCCGAGGGAAAGGGGAGGGGAAATAAAAGAAAAGAAGACGCCCGAAGCGGATATATGAAGAAGAAGAGAGAGATAATGAACGAGGCGGTCTCCTCATGCATCCCGATGCGATCGACACCCCAGGCTACATGCAAGCAGGGTAGTAGTTTTGTTTGTTGTCCATGCACACCATACTTGGCTTACTGGGACCAAACTCATCAAACAAGAGTTGCGGCCCAACGCCGTGGATGGCTCGCCGGCCAGGCCTTGCGGACCCACGAAATCAAACACGCCCCTGGTGTTCGGTTCGAGCCATGCACGGGACGATTCTGGCCCAGGAGACTGTTAGATAGGTTTTAAATTCAGTTGCACATTATATAAAGGATAGTTCCGACGGAGCAACTTTGTTGCCACGGGTACCATGCCAAATTTACTCAATATTTAACACTTAACTATGAACGTTGTTCTTTCTGTGGTAGATTGACCATGCTAGAGCCAAAAATATATATATATATATATATATGTAAAGGTTTGCCCAAAAAAAATTTATAAATTTGTGTGGGGGATCAATATTTTGGATGACCCCAATCCGTCAATCAAGACCCTCGACATCATGTCTCGGAGGATTCTAACCAAGGACCTCTCGTCCACCCATGGTCGCCCTCAGGCGAGAGCGGATTATACGGCGCCGAGCTCTTTCATAAGCGAGACCTCTTTCCGCCTCGCTTCGAGGTCTCCGTCGTCGACGCCTTTTCGAATGCGTACTTTCGAGCTCTCGGCGAGACCTCTTTCCGCTCGCCGAGACGGCCCCTTCAAGTTTGTGCGCTAGAGCTCTCCGTGACGCGACCTCTCTCCGATTCTCGAGCTCGAGCTCGAGCGAACCGCTCAACAAACGCCCGCCTCATTTACGAGCTCGTCCCCGCGCCACGCTGAAGACCGGCAGAGTTGGCCAACCACTCCCCCGGCGTGCACCCGGCGGCCATGCGGAGGCACGGTGGCGGAAGACGGCCCGCCCGGTCGCCCGCCCATGCCCCGATGACTCCAACGGTCTCCCACAAAGACGCGCGGTACAAAAGCGGCGTGCGATACCTCATCCACTCGGCATGGGCACCCCCACGCCGACGGGACCCGATTCCAACCACGATTGGGGTCGGTGTGACCCTTTACCGCCACCTGACCGATTCGCGCGTGGCAAACGGACACCAATTTTGGCATCCAAGGCCGTCAAGAGCTCAAGAGAGGGCCTGGCCAACCAAAGAGCTCGATCCGAGAGCCCGATCGTCGTATCCCGTCCAACTCGGCAACTCCGCCATCACGACCGAGACGACACTACCCGTGACGCCATCGCCGCAACATGGGCACCCCCATACCGGCGGGACGACTTCCAACTACGGTCAAGGATCGAGGCGACGCATGACCACCGCCCATGCCCCGCCGCCATGTACGGCGGCGACCGGTTCTCAGCATCCAAGGCCGCCGAGCTCGAGGTAGCTATTGGCCAACCCACGAGCTTCGCTCGAAGAGCTTTTTTCGCCCGACAAAGACACAAGTATCATATTGTTCCACCTACCCCGCCCCCAACTTCGGAGAGCTCACATGTTCTATCCCCCTTGCTACTATAAAAGGAGGGGTAGGGTCTTCGATTAAGGGCAAGCAAGCAAAGAAGAAGAACAACGCACCCGGTTCTTCTCAAATCCGCATCCTCACTCTCATATTGGCACTTGCCTCAATCATAGAGACTTGGGAGCCCGCTCCCTCTCTCGCTCCGCTTGTATGCGCACCGATGCGAGCATTTGAGCTCGGATAGTGAACACACCGGACTAGGGAGCCCGACTTTGCCCGAACCAAGATAAATCCCGTGTCATTGTCTCCGAGCTAGGCCATTCGGAGTCCGCACTAGCCACCATTACCGTGACGGTGGTATTAGACCCGCGACGGTTGGCGGCGCCCGGTAGGGGAGGAGGCGGTGCGACAATCTTCCACTCCGATGGCTTCTTCATCGACACCGTCGGCCGGGCGCCCGTCTTTGGCCCCGGACCTTCGACTTCACCGGCACCCGATCCGGCCCGAAGTCACTTTCGCGGAAGCGTCTTCTTCGCCCGCCCGATGCGTGAGGACGTCCCGGCGCCCCCGCGACACCACCGACTCCATCCATCGCGCCGACATGGGGCGGGGCTCCGCCAAGCCCGCTAGCCCCATCCAGCGGCGGCGGATCGCTTCTTCGTCACGATCAAGGACCTCCTCCCCGACATCCTGGGGCCCAGCGAGCCCACACGCGGGCCTGCGTTCCGTGATGTCACCTTCTCCATCGCCAACGTCGTCCTCCCGCTCGCCCGGAGAAGACGCGTTGGAGGTGGAAAAATTCCTGACGGCATACGCCAAGATGTACCCCCGACGGCCAGCCGGGTCTCCCCCCTCCTTGGGGCGACGAGTCCCTAAGGCACCAGTCCATGAGCTCGAGCTCGCCCTCGATGGGATGAGCCTCACGGGACCGCGACCCCACGTCAGTGTTCACGTGTGCCACGCCCCGAGGGGCCACAGCGACCATTCCTCCGCGACTCCGGCGCCTTCGCCCGAGACTCTCGCGCGCGCAACGACCCGCGTCCGATCACGTCAAGGCCCTACCGGAGGAGCTTGAGGAACTCGAGAGCGGCTCGGGGCGCGAGGCCCTCCTCGAGCAAGCAAGGGCAAGAGCGCCTCAAGGGCGCGGCCCGGCGCGGGCGTCCGTGACCGTATCAAGCTGCGACAACGATGCGAGCAACTCCCGCCGGTGTTCGGAGAGCCTCCCGGGGCCCTCGCGGCGCCGCGTTGCCCACAAGAATCGCCCGATCCCCGAGGGACCCCGACACGCCGAGCCCACGAGCGGATCAAGAAGCTCGTGGCGGGCGGCAGCGATGCAGCAGTGGCAAGCTCCGCATCACACCGTCGACCGGGAAAGAGCACGAGGCCTCCTCTCATCCGGAGGTCCACGCTACGGCCGGATCGGGCGAGAACCGCGACGCCGCGTGACACCATCATCGCCCGACGCTAGCGCGAAGCCAGCGCGTACAAAGCGCCCCCGGGGGCGGCGACAAGCACCGCCGCGGCGACGACTACGGAAGCCCCGCAATGCGACAATCGCCCGCGGAGGGCGTCATGACGGCGGCGAGGACAAGGGCCGCAGCCCCGCCGGAAACGCCGCCAACTTTGAGTCCGTCTCCCGAGCGAGATCGCGGGCGCCGAGCTCGAGCTCGAGGAGGCCAAGGGCTTTTCGGCTCGCGCGCCTACACGGCTCCCCTTCCCTTCGTTTCCGGGCTCCGACCTCGGTGCAGAAGTACAACTGGGAGACCGACCCCGCCACCGGCTCGAAGACTACCGCCTCGGTTGCTGAGCGGAGCGCCGACAACTGACTACTTCATCATCCGCAACCTGCCCCTCTATCTTGCGGTTCGGCCCGTTCTTGGCTCGAGCACTGCCCGGAGGGCACCATCCGCGGCCCCGGGAGGATTTGCGAGACGTCTTCGTCGGCAACTTCCGGGGGCACCTACGCCGAGCCAAGCACGACACAGGATCTCCGGGGATGCAAGCGAGAAGAAGGGGGAGAGTCTGCGACTACATCGGGCGCTTCTCTAAACTCTGCAACAACCTCTCCGAGGCCTCCGACTCGAGATCATCACCGCGTTTACCTTCGGCACCACTTGCGAGTCTCATCCATGACTCGGCGTCAAGAAGCCTAAGTCCGTGAAGGAGCTCCTCGACCTCGCCACCGGACACGCCGAGGGAGAGGGCGCCGTCTCGCGCCGTCACGGGCAAGGGCAAGCCCACGAGCGGCGACGAGGCCGCGGGCGGGTCCAGCTCCCACCCCGCAAGAGGAAGAACAAGAAGAACAAAGCGCCCCAGGGTGACGACGGCAGGCCGAGTTTGTTCGCCATCGCGGACAAGCGCAAAACCCCCCCGAAGGGGGAAAAGGCCGCCCACAAGGAGCACCGACAAGATGCTCGAGGCCCCGTGCCCACATCACGAGGTCCCGTCAAGCACAAGATGAAGGACCGTCGGCTCTGAAGAAGCACGTGATGGCACGGCGAAGGGGGAGGCGCCCGGGGCGACCAACCCCAGCCTGGGCGGCGAGCCCGGGACGAGGGCGGCGGCGGCGTCTATCGAGGGGGCGCCGCGTCAACGTCGTCTTCGGCGGGCCCCGACTCTGAGTCCAAGCGCCGACAAGCTCACGCGCCGCGAAGTCCTCTTCACCGAGCCCGCGACGCCCGCCTACCTCAAGTGGTCGAGCTCGGCGATCACCTTCGACAGGCCGATCATCCCGACACATCCGTACCCCGGGAGGTACCGCTCGTCGTCGATCCCATCATCGGCACCAAAGCGCCTCGGCAAGGTGTTGATGGATGGAGGCGGCGGCCTCAACCTCCTCGTCCACGCACTCCGGGCCCTTGGCATCACCAAGGCGCGCCTTCGCCCTCACCGGACCCGATCCATGGCGTAGTACAGGGAAGCGAATGATCCCGCTCGGGCGGATCGATCTCCCCGTCACCTTCGGCACCGGATAACTTCCCAAGGAGACCCTCACGTTCGAGGTGCTCCTTCAAGAACGCCTACCATGCGCTGTTGGGGCGCCGTGCTATCGCGAAATTCATGGCCGTCCCCCAACTACACCTCAAGCTTAAGATCCCGGGCCCAAGGGGGGTCATCACCGTCGACTCCACCTTCGAGCACGCGTTCGGATGCGAGGCTGCCGCCGTCCAGTACGCCGATGCCGCGGTCGAGATCGAGCAGATGCTGCCAAGATGGCGGCCCGGGCCGGTCGCGGAGGACACCCCGAAGCTCAAGAAGCTGCGGGCACGAGCTCGCGCTGATGGGCTCGAAATGCCGGAGATCGAGCCCATCCGTGAGCTCATGAAGATCGTAGGCACTTTCGAGCCCGGGACGCCAAGGAGATAGAGGTCGATAATGATGGCCACACCCTCCGCGTAGGGTCCGAGCTCTCTCCTAAATAGGAAGGCGAGCTCGTCGACTTCCTCCGCGCAAACCTCGACGTGTTTGCGTGGAGAGCCTCTGACTTGCCGGGCATACCGAGGAAAGTCGCCGAGCACTCCTTGAACATTAAGCCCGGGCTCGGCCGGTGAAGCAACGGCTCGGGACGTTTCGATGACGATCGGCGCCAAGCAATCGCCGAGGAGATAGATAAACTCTTAGCCGCTAGGTTTATCAAGGAGGTGTATCATCCCGAGTGGATAGCCAACCCTCGTACTAGTCAAGAAGAAGAATGGGAAATGGAGAATGTGTATTGATTACACGGGTCTCAACAAGGCATGCCCGGCGGATCCGTTTCCTTTGCCGCGCATCGACCAAATCGCTTGACTCCACCTCCGGTGCGAAACCCTCTGTTTTCTCGACGCCTACTCCGGCTACCACCAGATAGCGATGAACGAGCTCGATCAGCTCGCCACCTCCTTCATCACTCCGTTTGGCGCATTACATTTACGTAACGATGCCCTTCGGTTTGAAGAACGCCGGCGCCACCTTCCAAAGGTGTATGCGCAGAAAGTCTTCAAGGAGCTCCTCGGGAAGCTTGTAGAAGCTTACGTCGATGACATCGTCGTCAAAACGAAATGCTCGAAGAGCTGCGTCCCGGACCTCGAAAGGTCTTCGCCAAACTCAGGAATACGGGGTCAAGCTCAACCCCGAAAAATGCGTTTTCGGGGTCCCGCGAGGGGAAGTTGCTCGGCTTTATCGTCTCGGAGCGCATCGAGGCCAACCCCGAGAAAATCGCCGCCATCACGAGGCATGGGGCCGATTAAGAACGTCAAATGCGTGCCGGCTCACGGGCGTTCTCGCCTCGCCGAAGTCGTTTCATAGCCCGGCTCGGGAGCGAAGCCTCCCTCTCTACAAGCCGCTTGAAGAAAACCGGCGCTTCTCTGGACGAGGCCCGGCAAGCCCTCGACTCCAGAAGAAACAACTCCTTGCCCGCCCCCGTTTGTGCTCGTTGCTCCTGCAGCTAATGAGCCAATCCTTCTCTACATCTCGGCCACCTCGAAGGTGGTGAGCACCGCGCTTCGTCGTCGAGAGAGAGGAGGAAGGGCACGCACTCAAGGTACGGCGTCGGTGTGCCTCACGGTGAGGTCCTCACCGACACCAAAACTTCGCTACTCACACTCGAAAAGCTCGTGTGCGCGCGCTCATCACCCGACGCAAGCTCGGACATTACCGACTCCCACCCGGTGACCGTCGTCTCGAAGCATCCCTCGGGGAGGTCATCCGCAACCCGAGGTCACGGGGCCTTACGGCCAAGTGGGCGGCGAGCTCATGGGAGCCGAAATCACGTGACGCGCCCAGAGACGCCATCAAGTCTCGGGCTCGCGGAACTTCATTGCCGAATGGACCGAGGTCGGCGACCACCCTAGGCCCGACGACATCGAAATCTTCGGACCCTACACTTCGACGGATCGGTAAAGAAGTACGGCCGGCGTTGACCTCGTCTTCACCTCTCCGAAAAAGGTGCATGAAATACTGATCGCTTTGCACTTCCCTCGTCCAACAACGTGGCGAATCTGGCGTTGGTGAACTGGCCTCACAATGCGCCGCGAGCTCGGCATCCGGCACCTCGAGGTCCGGGGAGACTCTGAGCTCGTCAAAAACCAAGTCATGAAAGAGGTCGACTGCGTCAACCCGAAGATGGTCGCGTACCACCAGAAGGTCCGAGAACTTGAGGAACATTTCCACGGGCTGGAGGTCAACCACGTCCACCGCAACCTCAACAACGACGCCGACGCCCTCGCCAAGCTCGGCGTCGGGCCCGCTGCCCGGTTCCCCCGGGAGTCTTCATGCACGAACAACACAAGCCTTCGATACGGCTCAGGGAGGAGCCCGCTTCGGAAGGTGCGAGCTCAAGCCCCCCGAAGCCAGACCCCATGGACACCGACGTCCGCGAGGGGTCGAGCGCTCCCGATACAAGGGCTCATTGGCGACGAGCTCTTCCGATGCGGGCTCGGGGCCGACTCGCGGGCCGGCTCGAGGCCGGGTCGACCAGCCACCCCGGAAGCCGGGCGGGTGTCCCGTTGCTACGATGGTCAAGCAAGGCGAGCTACCCTCCTGGCATGAGGAGTCACGACGGCCAGCCCGGAGGGCTAAGGCTTTGCTCGTGGGAAGAGCTCTACCGACGCGGGGCAAACGGCATCCTACGGCAGATCACCGTCGAAGATGGTCGAGCTCGTCAAAGAAATCCACGGGGCGACGCGCCCATCACGCGGCACCACGGGCTCGTCGAAAGCTTTCCGTCAAGGTTTTCTCGCGCCGACCGCCCGCCGACGCCACCGGGTCGTCCGACGTTGCGAGGGTCGCTGGTTCGCCACAAGCGTACACCCTCCCGGCCCAAGCCCTCCAAACGATTCCGCTCACCGGCCGCTTCGGCCTGGGTCTTGACATGGTAGGACCATTCCGCAGGACGGCCGGAGGATACACGCATCTCCTCGCCGCTATCGACAAGTTCTCCAAAATGGATCGAAGTCATGCCCATCGCTGCGATGTCGGCCGAGGAGACCGCCAAGTTCTTCACCGGCATTATCCACCGCCGGAGTCCCGAACTCGATCATCACCGACAACGGCACCAACCGTGGGGGAAGTCTTCATCGACCGGTGCGGCGATCACGGCATCCGCGTCCGACACGGCCGCCGCCGGCCACCCTCGGACCAACGGGCGGGTAGAGCGAGCTAATGGCATGATCCCCGCAGGCGTGAAGTCCCGCATCTTCGAGGCTCGAGAAGTACGCCCGCCGATGGCTAGTCGAGCTCCCCCGCGGTCGTGTGGAGTCTTCGTACCACACACCAAGCGGGGCCACCGGACGAACCCCCGTTCTTCCTCGTCTTCGGTCCGGCGGTTCTTCCTACCGAGCTCGAGCACGGCTCACCCCGAGCTCGGACCTTCGACGAGCACAATAACCAAGCGGCCGCTTTCGAAGACGCCGCGGACCAGCTCGACGAAGCTCGTGACATCGCGCTCATCCACTCCGCCAAGTACCTACAATCCATGCGGCGCTACCACGAGCGACACGCCGGGGGGACGAGCCTTCAATCGGCGATCACGCCCTACGACGAGTCCAAAGCCCGAGGGATGTGCACAAGCTCTCCGCGCCATGGGAGGGTCCCTTTATCATCGACCAAGTGTTGAGGCCGGGCGCACGCACAAGCTCAAGGACCATCGGGGGGCGAATCTCACCAACGCATGGAACATCGAACAGACTACGTCGCTTCTACCCTTAAGATGTATTTTTGAAGTATCATAATCGTAAAATTCAATAAGACACCGCCTCGATGCAAAGATCCGTGCAAGCATCTCGACCACGTCTTAAGTTATCGAGCAAATGACGGGCCTTCATCCCGACAAAGGCCCGCCCCTTGCTCTGGGGCTACAAGGAATGGGGCGCACACCCCATCTTTTTACTACACCAATTTTTCGCAAATTCTTCACAAAGATCACAACAACGAGCTCTCGCCACGAGACCGCGCTCCTTTTCCTTAACGCCTTAAAACAACTAAGTCACGAGTTCGTCAACAAAAAAGGCATGGCGCGACCGCCTAACGATCTCACACGCCCGCGGCTAACGAAACGGCCCGCCATCCGACTTCCGAAATACGAACTCGTAAAAGTTGGAACAAGGACCTGAGAATAGGAAAAGGAACACGAGTGATCTTCATTCCGCACACGAGTCCCTTTAAATCCTTAACAATGATACCTCAACTACGAGGACTTAGAAACTAATCGCAAAAAGGGCTTGGCCCCGAGCTCCTACTTTTTTACGAAGGAGGGTCCTCGTCCATCGCCCCCGCGACGAAGTGCCCGCCGCGGCTTCCTGGCCAGCTGCTCGGCTCCCTCCGTGATGAGTCCCGGGACTCCCACCTCTCTCGTGGCGAGCTTATAGAGCTCGGCGGACAACTCCACGGAATCGAGCTCGGCAAAGAAGTGATCTTCGCGCCGGGTTTGAGCGTCGTCGATACCCGGCGCCCATCCCGCCTTCACCGCCTCGACGTCCATTTTCGGATAGTGACCAAGATAACGCTGACGGCCTTGTGGACCACCCGGCTGGCGTCCTCTGCCACCTTATACGGCACTACAGAGATTCGCTCCGCCGGGTCCGCCATCTCCTCAACACCGAGGACGTCGCACACATCCTCAGCCGCGGTAGCGAGATCCTCGAGCGCCCGCTTCGAGCTCGTCGCCGCCTCCTCCGTGGCCTCGTGAGGCACAAGCCCGAAGACGCCGAGCTCCTCCTTCGCCTACGGCGAGCTCGACGGTGGCCGCTTCAAGTCCGTCTCCTTCCCCTTCGGCCGAGCCCGGGTATGCTCGCAGGTGGCCTCGGCGGAGGCAAGATTCCGCTCCATGTCCGCAACGTCCCCGGCCGCCTTCGGGGACTTCTCCTTCTCCCCCCGCAAGACAAGAAGACGGTTCAATAACGGGAGTCACCACGACTCGATATACGGGCGAGGATCGGTCGCCCGCTACACTCCACACCACACCGTAGAGCTCCCGCTCGTTGTGCGAAAAATCCGGGGTTCCTCCTCGTTGAGCCGGTCCCCTCTCCGCGATCGTCGCGTGGCAAGCGACACCACATTTCGGGCGACCTGCGATCATACGCCGAGGTCCCGCCGGCGAGGACAATCAGCCCCAAATACCGGAGAAAACAAAACGCAAGACAGGCGGTGACACTCACCCGCAAGCTCGGCCTCGCGCCGACGGAGGCACTCCTGGCAGCCTCCGTCTTCTCCTTATGAAGGGCCTCCGCCCTACGTTCGGCCGCCGCCGAGAGCGCGAGCTCCTTGTCCTCGAGCGGGCGGTGGAGGGTGTCGAGCTCCTCCTGCATCTTCTTGCGCCGTTGCTCGTGGGCGAGCCTCAAGCCGCTCCTCGAGCCGCCGAGCCGCCTCTGGCAGGCGGCCCCTTCCCTTTGTGCCGCCCGAAGGCCCGGCCTTCCGCGTCCCGACGAGTCCGACGACGTCCCTCCGTGCGGGCGCGCAAGAAATTGATGTCGGAAAGCCGCGCCGCGCCGAGCTCTTCACTCATGTCCTTGTAAGCTCAACGAGCTTCCCGACGAAGCCCCCTGACCCTCGAGAAAGCCGTGTCACCGGTTGTGTTCTCGGATGGAATCACACACGCCCGAAGAGCGCAAGCACATGAACAACTTGGGGGAAGCACAAGAAAAAGGAGAGAACACCGAGGCCATGACGATCTCGAACTCGCACAAGTCGGAACACGCACGCCGGTCGGTGGGGCGGCGGGCCGCCGGCGTCATCGAGGTCGGGTGCAGAGAACGATGTCGCTTCCCCTGAACGCTCGCCGACCCGGCCGCACAGATCCCTTCGGGGACCCACGACATCTTCCGGCCCTAGCCCCGATGGACCCCTCACCTTCGACCCCGCAGACCCGGTCGCCTCCGCCGGCCTCTCTTCGCCGTCTGAGACGGTCGATGCGGGGATCTCGGTGGCAGCCTCCTCGATCGTGTATGAGCCACCGACTCCCGCCGATCTTCTCCGGCAGGCCTCGCCCATGGCGGGAATATCCTCGGACCGCCCCTCCCTCTCCGGCGCCACCGGGATCTCGGGCCCCTCGGCCCCTAACGGGCCGTCGGCCGGAGTCTCACGATCAAGTCCGGGGCCACCATCGACGCCGACTCGCGCCCACGCCGTTGCCGACGCAGGGGCCCGAGAGGGAGGAGCTCGACGTCGACAATGAGGCAGGTCGACAGCAAATCCCCTTGAACGGGACCGCGCCATCATCCGGGACCCCGTGAGTCGCGCCCACCGCTTCTCGCCGCCGTCGCGCCCGTCCGCCATGGACGGTGTCCCCACCGCCGAGCTCGTCGCGGCGGCCCCGAGCTCGCCAGACCCTACACTCGAACTTCGCGGAGGCCGAGCTCGTCGTTACGAGCATCGAAGAGCTCTCCATCGCCGGCCCGAGCTCGCTCGCGTCGGCCGAGGTTTCCTCACTCGGCCCGGGGCGCTCGTCGGGTACACCGGGCCGCCCGCAACGCCAATGACAACTAAGACCCACGCGCCGAACGCCGTGCACGACCGTAAAGGGGGAAGAGAACTCACCGCGTCCGAGATCCGCCTCTTCCCGAAAGCGGGCTCAGCACCCGACCCCGGCCGACTCGCCCCGAGGAACCCGCCCTCAGCCCGGGCGCCGAGCACCGGCGCCGCCCTCGAGGCCGGGCGCCGACTCCCTCCCTGACCAACGGCGTGCCGCCGGCATCAAGCTCGGAGCCCCGATGAGGTCCCGATATCCTCGGCTACGGGCCTCGCGGACGACGGAGGGGACGCTCGGTGCCGGCGCCTTCCTCGCTCCCCCCCCGCCGGCCGCCGCCGACGAGCCCTGTTTTCTCGGGGCTCGGTCGGCCTCTCCAAGCCGCCCTCGGGGAGGGGGAGGACGCGAACCAAATGACTTCACTTCGCCAACCCGCAAAACGCAAGCTCATCCCCTCCGAACTCAAAGCGATAAGTGGCAACCTCGAACAAACAAGAAGTGTGAGCTCTTACCCGGCGCCCGCGTATCCGCATCGTGGGAGAACTTGGGGGCTCCAGGGGCCCTCGCACCCGCCTGCGTCGGCCCGAAGTTATCCACCATTCCACCTGCTCAACGGCTCACGCGACGCCGCTCGCCGCCCCCACGAACGGCGCCAGCCCGGCCATCTCCCGCACGCCAAGACGCCGCCGTTGAGCGGCACCAGCGCCTTCGCGAGCCAGCCTCGATGATATGGTTCACCGTCGACCGGCGGCCGCGGAGCGCCGCCGTCTTCAACGCCACGGCCTCCACCCGCCCGGGGGCGTGATCGTCGCGGACCCTCACGCCACAAAGCCGCTCGCGGTCGAACGCCTTCCCAAAGTACCGGCAGAGGATGGTCGGGTCGTTCTTGAGGTAGAACCACTCCTCCCTCCACCCGGGTTTGCCGCCGAAGTCGCCCGAAAGAACCGCGGACCTTCCCACCGCAAGAATCGGATCGTGACGCAGTAATCGGAGCCGCACCTCCGGGACCTCCGTCGCCGCCCTTCAAGCCCCGGATCTTGGCATAGACGAAGTGCCTGGAAGAGCTCCCGCTTTGGGGGAATCCCCAACCATCCTCGCACAAAGATCGTGAACGCCGAAAAACAAAGGGATGCCGCTCGGCGTCCGCGTCGGAGCTCGACGCCCTAGTACCACAAAGGGCTCCGGAAGAAATCGCCGGGCGGAACGCCGAGGCCGCGCCGTGGAAGGCCACGAACGACACCACGCACCCCGCCGGCGGATCGGGAACTTCTCGGCGACGGGCGGTGGGAGGATCCACTCTTCGGCCCCGCCGCCGGGTACGGAGCCCGCCGACGAGGCCGCAGAGCTCCAAATGCCGCTTGGTCGCCGTCGAACGATGCCATGTCCCCATCTTGCGCCGCGGAGGCGGATCACCGGAGAACAGGAGACGGAGAAGTAGATCCGAGCAAAGAAGTATGTCCTCTCTCTCTTTCTATTTCTTTTTCTCTCCGCTCTTGGCTTTCGTAGAAGGAAGGGGAAGAAAGGTGAATCCGCCCCGATCTCCGCCTATTTATAAGGCCCAAAGGTGCGACGGATCTTGCCGAGAAGGAACCGTCGGGGTGGGGCCACGCCCGGCGTCGCGTCCACGCGCCCATCGGCTATCGCCACAACAACCCACGGTCGCCATCCGGGCGGAAGTCCGGGCGGCGGCAAAGATTATGGGATAACTCCCGACCAACGGAAAAATTCCAACGGTAAAAATCCCAACGGCTATTTTTACCGCGGGCGACGCCCGAGAGCTCGACACACCGGCCGAAAAATCTTCGAGCTCGACGATAGAGCTTGATACACGAGCTCGCCATCCTAGGGTTCTAAGGCCGGCCCAAAGACAAGGGCTCGACGGTCGCCCAGAACACCACGAGTGAGGGACGCTAAGGCAAGCGGGGACCGACGGCTCTTGCCCCGAGAACTCGAACGAACTCGGGGCTTTCGCCTAAGCGTGTTCGGGGTCGCCAAAGGAAACAAAAAGACGACTTCGTGTTATCCTCCACGAACGAGGAGGACACGAGTCCACGGGCTCTTCGAACGAGCCCTGAAACCGTAAAAGTCGCGCCTTTGGAATATGAGGTCGGTCCGCCAGCTGACCACATCGAACGAGCTCGAGCTTGACCTCCCCGGACCACCCGCTATCAACTCACCGAGCACTCGGTTTCGGCCAACGAGGTAAAACCAAGTCCGAGCTCACCCCCCCTTTACGGCCTCGTGCTATAAACGGGAAAGCGAACACACGATAGCCTATAAAAGCCTCCACGCGGACCTCTCGTCCCCGCGGAGCCTCGGGGACTACACCCGCAGGTTCGCTCGAGCACACCTGCGGGGATCACCAGGCATCACCGAGACGAAACCCAAGCAAAGGGAGAGACACGGGGCTACTCAGACAGTCGAACGGCGAAAGACGCCGAACCGAGCCAGCCCCTCCGTGCCGAGGTGTTACGGACTCAGAACACTATCGACAAGATTGTCCCACGCTTCCCGTCACAACGTCGGGCCCGGAACGCCTCGCCCAACGAGCTCGAGACCTCGCGACTAACTACGGTCGAGACCTCGGCCATACAGACAAAATTGGTACCTAACCCTTACGCCTTCATTGTTCATAAAAGCATTCATACATATAGGCACGAGTGCATGAACCCGAAGAAGGAAACTACAAAAACGAAAGGGCACGTAAGAGGTCCTATCTACAACGGCTTCCACGGCCGACGACGTCCTACGGCCTCACCACCGAGCTCGCAAAAAACTGCGGTCGAGAAGCGTCTTGCGGTCCTTGTCGAGCTTGAGCTTGGTGACGATGACCTTGGAGGGGTGGATGCCCACGCTTGGCGGTGGAGCCGTTCACCTTCTCGCCCTTGCGGTCGTTGTCGAGCTTGAGCTTGGCAACGAAGACCTCGCCAGGGGCGGAAGCGCCGCCGCCTCCGACTCGGCGGGCTACTCTTTTCCCGCCAGGCGTCGACGCCGATGTTGGCCACCACCGCTCCGCAGTGACCTCGAACTCCTCGACGTCGGCACCAAAGCTCGCCACCGAGTCTCCATCCGCAAAACCACGGATCCCCGCCCGGTCGGGCGCCGGCCGCCGACGACGCCATCGCCCGAGCCGTTACGCTCTCACGCAACGGGCGCCGCGAGCGGCAACCACCGAGCCGCTCCCGTAGCGATCCGCCTTCCAGCCTCGCGACGGAATTACGGAGGATCGGCGAGCGGACATCAACTCAAAAGACCAAACAGGGAAGGGAGACGCCACCGCGGCGAGCCTGCCCAAGCATTCTCGCACCGAATGCGCCGCATCGCGAGCTCCCGCTCCAAGGTGCCGATGAGCGCCGCCCTCACATCTCCCCGACCGCGGCGCAGCCCCGAGTCCGAGGCGGAGCTCGGCGATCACCGCCTCCCCCGCGGAGGGCGAGGCGGCGCCGGGAGCCGGGAGAAGGCATGGCCCGGGCGGAGCTGGGATCGCCCCGACGCATGTTGCGCCGGAAGACGAATCCCCTCCCCTCCGGCGTCGGCGTCCTCCTCCCGGGCCTCCCGCGTCGAAGACCCTTGACCTCCATCCGTCGAGCGAAGGTGGCTCCGGGGGGAGGAGAAGAGTGCGGGGGAAGAAGACGAATGCCACCTCCACGACCCGAGCCATTGTATTTATAGCCGGCCGCGACGGTTCACCTCCCCCACGCTGGGAGGCGCCCTGGCGCCGCTTCCCCACGATCTCCGCCCACGATGCACGATTCGCGAGGAACCGTCGCCAATGACGGCGACTCGTAATCGCGACCAATCGGGGGGGCGCGGCGCCCGCACAACCACCGATAAAACAAAAACGGCAGACGGCGTTTGGTTCCCAAGGAGCCGTCACAAGGCCGCCGCAACGACCACGGCCGGCTCATTGGAAAATCCACTAAGGGGAGAGCGGGCTCTCCCGATGGCTCGGGGGCTCGACAACAAGGGTGCCGAGCACCCATACCTCAAGGTCGATCCGACGGCCGACGGCGAAGGAAGGCGAGCTCGGGGATCGACGGCCTCAAGACAACAGGTCGAAGGGCTCACAACAACACTAAAAAGCCTCCGCGAGAGCTCACGCCTCCCCGAGCCTCCTGGCTACACCCGCGCGGGTCGCGCCGCACCCCACGACCAAAACATGACTCGACCCCCGCCTCCAAGTGGCGCCAACGGGAGCATTTGAGAGAGATCTCCTCTCTCTCCCAAATGCTCGGGGCTACCGTGGGGGATCAATATTTTGATGACCCCAACCGTCAATCAAGACCCTCCGACATCATGTCTCGTAGGATTCTAACCAAGGACCTCTCCTCCACCCATGGTCGCCTCACAACGAGAGCAAAGTTATACGGGCGCACGAGCTCTTTCACAGCAGAGACCCTCTTTCCTCCTCGCTCGAGGTCTCCGTCGTCGACCTTTCGACCGACGCGCACTCGAGCCTCTCGGCGAGATCTCTTTCCGCTCGCCGAGGTCCCCGCCGACGGCCCCCTTCAAGTTTGTGCGCTAGAGCTCTCCGCACGCGACCTCCTCCGATTCGCTCGAGCTCGAGCTCGGCGAACCGCCAACAAACGCCCGCCCACGAGCCTGCCCCTCGGGCCACGCGGAAGACCGCAAGTACGAGTTGGCCAACCACTCCCCGGCAGCACACGTGGCCATGCGGAGGCACGCTGGCGGAAAGACGGCCCGTCTGTCGCCCGCCCATGCCCCGATGACTCCAACAAGGGCCCACAATGACGCCGCAGGTACGGCGACGCGGCGATACCTCATCCACGGCATGGACACCCCCCACGCCGACGGACCGATTCCAACCACGATTGGGGTCAAGCGTGACCCTTTACCGCCACTGACCGGGATTCGCGTCGGCGGCGACGACCAATTTTGGCATCCAAGGCCGTCAAGAGCTCAAGAGAGGGCCCCGGCCAACCAAAGAGCTCGATCCGAGAGCTCGACGTCGATCCCCGTCAACTCAAAGAACTCCGCCATCATGACCGGAGACGCCACACTACCCGTGACGCCATCGTCGGCCGACATGGGCACCCCCATACCGGCGACGACTTCCAACTACGGTCAAGGACGAGGCGACGCATGACCACCGCCCATGCCCCGACCGCCATGTACGGCGGCGACGACCAAGTTCTCGGCATCCAAGGCCGCCGAGAGCTCGAGGTAGCTATTGGCCAACCCACGAGCTCGCCGAAGAGCTCTTTTTCGCCGACAAGACACAACGTATCATATTGTTCCACCTACCCCCGCCCCAACTCGGAGAGCTCACATGTTCTATCCCCCTTGCTACTATAAAAGGAGGGGTAGGGTTTTCGCTTAGGGCAAGCAAGCAAAGAAGAAGAACAACGCACCCGGTTCTTCTCACACCTCGCATCCTCACTCTCATATTGGCACTTGCCTCAATCATAGAGACTTGGGAGCCCGCTCCCTCTCTCGCTCCGCTTGTACGCACCCCGCGGTTTGGAGCATTTGAGCTCTGATAGTGAACACACCGGACTAGGGAGCCCGACTTTGCCCCGAACCAAAGATAAATCCTGTGTCATTGTCTCCGAGCTAGGCCATTCTGAGTCCGCACTAGCCACCATTACTGTGACGGTGGTATTAGACCACGACAGATATCAAGTCTGAATCAGGAGGGTTAACAAGCCTGGAGACAGGGAGGATGAAGGAGATTATTGATGAGCTTGAGGGCATCTGGAGATTGGAGGAGATTAAGGTTAGACAAAGATCCAGAGAGAGAAACATAAAAGAGGGAGATAAAAATACTGCTTACTTCCAAGCAGTAGCTAACCAAAGGCAAAGAAAGAAGAGGATAGTAGGTCTGGACAGTCCTAATGGTTGGATTGAAGAGAACAAAGACATGCTTGAGCGTGCTGTATCTTTTTACAAAACTTTGTTTGGGAAGGAGGTAGATAGTGAGGTAAGATTAAATGAAGATTTCTGGGAAGAAAATGAGAAAGTTAAACCTCGGAGAATGAAGATCTAGAGGCTGCCTTTACAGAGCAGGAGGTTAAGGATGCTATCTTTAGCTCATATGCTGAGGGAGCTCCTGGCCCAGATGGGTTTTCTTTTCTCTTTTACCAAAACTTTTGGGATGTCATTAGAGAAGACTTTATGTCTTTGATTAGAGCTTTTGAGCAAGATGTTTTGAACCTAGAAAGGCTAAACTATGCCATGATCACCCTCATCCCAAAAGAACCTGATGCCAAAAGTTTAAAGAAATTTAGGCCTATTAGCCTGATTAACTGCAGCTTCAAAATCTTTTCTAAGCTTCTTAACAATAGACTAATTAGAATTGCTGATAGATTGGTGGCATCAAACCAAACTGCCTTCATTAAAGGCAGGTATATCTTAGAGAGTGTGGTGGCAGCCCATGAAATTATTCATGAGGTCCACAAGACTAAACAAGAAGGAGTAATCCTTAAGCTAGATTACGAAAAGGCTTATGACAGGGTTAGTTGGGAGTTCCTTGAGGAAATGTTAAAATCTAGAGGATTTGGGGCCAAGTGGAGAGGTTGGATTAGGAAGCTAGTGCAAGGAGGGTCTATTTGTGTTAGGATTAATGATGAGAACAGCTGTTTTTTCAAACCTGGCAAAGGTTTGAGGCAGGGGGACCCTTTATCCCCCCTGCTTTTCAATTTGGTAGCCGATGTCTTTTCAAGAATGCTTATGAAAGCTGCTAAACAAGGTATCATAACCGGTCTTCTACCTCAAGTCTTTGATGGTGGTGTTATCACCGCAATATGCAGATGATACACTTTTGTTTTTGGAAAATGATCTAGATAAAGCTAGTAACCTAAAATGGTTGCCGGTGTGTTTTGAAAAGATGTCGTATGAAAATAAACTATGATAAAAGTGACTTGTCGACTTTGGGAGTGGATGAGGATAAGGCAAACTTATTTGCCAAACTGCTTTTGTTGTAAAAGAGGTGATTTCCCAATTAAATATCTAGGGGTGCCTCTGCATTTCAGAAACTTAGGAAAGAAGACTTACAACCTATTATTGACAAGATCCCTAAAAGAATAGTCGGGTGGAGAGGGAGATCGCTTCTCCTATGCAAATAGACTAGTGCTTCTAAAATCATGCCTAGCTAGCATTCCAATTTATTTGCTCTCTATTATAAAGTTTCCAAAGTGGACAATTAATATGATAAATTCCCATATGGGGCATTTCCTTTGGGATGATACGGAGGATAAACATAGATACCATTTAGCTAATTGGCAATTAGTAGCCCGAAAAAAAAATGGGGGGGCCTTGGTGTCCCCGACTTTGAAATTTGAATTTATCCTTGCTTGCATCTTGATTTTCAGATATCATCTAAAATGATAATGCCATATGGGTTAAAATTGTGAATACTAAATATCAGGTGGAAAACCCAAATCTGTTCTGTTGTTCAGAGGCTGGCTTATCTCCTTTCTGGAAAGGAGTGATCTGGACAACCAGAGCTGCTTTGATTGGAGTTAGATGGAATGTAGGTAATGGGAGAAGGATTAGGTTTTGGGAAGATCAATGGATAGGAAACATGAGTTTGGCTATTCTTTATTGGCCACTCTACATTATCAATGAACAGCAGGGCAAATCTATAGCCCAAGTTTGAATGGTACTGAGTTGAAACTCTCCTTTAGGAGAAGGGTAAGTGAGAGGTTGATGAATATGTGGTATGAGTTAGTTAGCTTAATAGAAGGGTTAACTCTGAAAAATGAAGATGATCAAATTATTTGGGCTTATTCATCAAAAGGGAAATATTCTGTGCAATCTCTTTATGCTGTGATTAACTGCAGAGGGGTCTTCCCTGTGTTTGTCCAGGCTGTGTGGAAATTAAAAGTCCCCCCTAGAATACATTTTTTTCTTTGGCTAGTCTCTCAGAACAGAGTCTTAACAAGAGATAATCTCCAAAAGAGGAGAGAGGTGAATGACAAGTCCTGTTTATTCTGTTCTGAGATGGAGACTGTGTCTCATCTGTTCTTTGATTGCTTTGTGGCAAAACAAGTTTGGTCTCTTATATCACATATGTTGGGCATAAACATTGGTAACTCTTATGAATCAGTGGCAAAGTTTTGGATTGCTAATAAAAAGCATGTGGTGACAAATGTTGTTTCAGCAGCTGTTATGTGGATTATATGGAAGTATCGTAATGAATTATGTTTTCAGGGGATAAGTTGGACAGGTTTCAAGAAGATATGGAGGAGACTTGCTACAATGCTGAGAAGTTGGTCTGTCCTGCTGAAGGAGGAGGAAGCGTTAAAGATAGAAGATATATGCAAGACACTGGAAGATACATCAAGGCAACTGGACTCGATCGAGTGGAGGGAAACGGAGTCATCATCACAGTCGGAACGATTGGGTGCTCAGTATTCAGAGGAGGCCATTTCTGATGGAGTGATTAGGAGGGAGTGTCCTGCTTTAAGGCCGGCCGTTGAGCCTTGTAATAATGTTTTAGCTCTCTCTGCCTGAACAGCTTTGATGCTGAGAACCTTGAACTTTGTTTGGTTTTCTGAAATGGAAAGCCGGGGAAACCTTTTTCTAAAAAAAAAAAAAGTACTACTCAACTAGTGTTTTCCTATAAATGGCAAATGGTAAAGAATCACTTACCTTACTTCCTCCGTTTCAAATTGTAGTTCACTTTGGCTTTTCTAGATATATTGATTTTGCTATGTACCTAGTTATACACTATGTCTAGATACATAGTAAAAGAAATGAATCTAGAAAAGCCAAAAGTGAACTACAATTTGAAACGGAGGGAGTACCATTTAGTCGTAAGATATTTAGACGAACATTTAAATGGGATAAACGGTTTACCATTACATTTAAATACACTTACTGTACACTGAGACTAGCCTAACTAAAAGGGTCTCTAGCCAAACAAATCCCTTTTAAAATGGTGGCAAATATAAAGGTGCTCAGTTGAATATTTCTAAATCTACGAACTAAAAAATAATGGTCATTCCAACTAATAGTCAAACCGTCTCTAGTAGGTCAGTTTTTCTAGCTTCGTAGAATGATGTTGGGCTATTTTCAGTCCATGTAATCTTGCACACGTGGTACGTAATTTAGGAAATGTTATACTCCCTCTGTCCAAATTAAAGACAACAATTGTAATTTTGAACGTGTTTGTCCATATTCAAAACTATAATTGTTTTTTTAATGAAGAGAGATGGAGGAAGAGAGAAAAGAAAACCTCCCCCGGCCCAACAGATGTAGCCCAAGTGTACAGGGTGAAGCGTTATCGGGAACAATTGTTTCTGCGTGCTGTATATACTTGGAAAGCACCAAGTGTCGTTAATTTGTACCTGGCACTGGCAGTTTTGTTCCATCGATCTCGTCGTATATCAAGCTAAACGAAGCGTATAAGGTACAGTATTTTGTACTTAGCTAATTAGCTTAGGAGGAGCGTGCGCGTGTAGTAAAATACTGCCGTGATGGAATCCTGTAGTAAAATATCTTGTTTTGTGCATGGATCTGAGTAAGACGTACTCGATCGTGCGATTTTAAATGCGTATCTCCCAAAAACGCGTACACAACGAGGGGCCGCTGCACACTATACTCGTTGTCTTCACGTATCTGTTGTTTAGTTTTTTTAGGCGGAATCTGAATCTGTACTGTACGTACAGTACGCGTGTAGTACCAGATATACATATCTTGGTACACGTACGGTACTAGCTCATCTGAAAAGCCAAATAATGCATGCAGTGGGGGTCTGGACCGTGGAGCGAATATTACAGAATCTTACACAACATACAGTACGTACTCCACTGTACGTGCGCACGCACTGTCACTCACTGAACACTGTGGTGAATGTAGAGGATGTTGGGCGGTGCTGGTACGTGCTGTGTAGACGGGCTGCACATGTATTGTCAGCAGTCCTACACTTGCCAGCAAGGACGAGGGAACCCGGCCTCGCCTACCGGGCCACGAAGGACAGCTCGGCCCAATGCCAGAATCACCGGTCCAGACTGGACTCGCTGAGAATATATGTATCACGAGTAGCGAGGGGAAAGGAGGAAATATCGAACTGTACTCAAACTCGTCTCCTACCTCCGCCTCTCTTCCTTCCCAAGTTTCTTCGCCGCGGCGATTTCCTCGCTTGTAATCTCGACCGTGAACTCCGCCGAGAAACCTATGCTATCGCGAGATGTTGTGAGTCTATCCCCGTGATTGTGCTAACATTCTCGTATCGTGAGACTCAGATTGGATCCCGAGCCCCTTCATCACCACCACTTTACTCGCCGGCAAAGACTCCTGAGTCATGGATCCCAACATCCAGCCCGCCCTCGACCGGGCCACCACCCTCAATAAGCGCCTCGACGAGCAGAGTCTTCGCTCGCCAAGCGCTTCAACGAGCTCGAAGGAAGCCTCGCCGACCGCAACCGCCAGCCGGCCGACAACCGCATCGGGCGACATCTCGCGCCGCGTCAAGGACTTTGAGGCCGCGCCGCGGATCCCCGTAGCGGTGGTGGAGGGCCGGTGGCGTCGCCGAGGCCACCTACGCTGACCGCGACGCCGACTTCGATGGTCGCATCACCACCCTCGAAGTCCCCGCGCGGCTCGGCCACATCGCCGACGAGTGTGCATCGCCAGTGGTGGAGTCGCCGGAGACGACGACCCGCAACCTCCACGAGTGGCAACCCCGGCTGCCGACGCATACTTAACGACATCCTCGAGATAGTGAAGAAGATCGAAAAGTCCGGCCGCACCCCAAGTGTTCGACGAAATGCCTCCCGAAGGCCGCTCGCAGCCAGACCATGGCGGCCGGCGCCATCCGCCGGACCATCCGCCACCACGCCCGGCCGTTGGGCCCCGGCCGGATGATCCCCGCGGACGGCCCGGGATCCATGATCCATCCTCCGGGTACGTCGAACACATCCAAACCCCCCTCGTTCTTATTCGCTCATCGCCATCGTGCTCACCACACACCGACACCACCCACCTTGCCCATCCCGACATTCCAGCCTATACATTCAAAGAATTTCCCACTCCAATAGCCACCACCTCCCATCCCATCCATCCTCCACCGCGTGCTCCCATTAATCCTACCCATGTCAATTTCAACCAATCTCTCGCCAATGTTTCCACCACCCCACCAAGCACCCACCCGATTTCCAAGATTCCCCAAACCTTCAAAGGTCGCCCGCCTAAAGTCCCCCTTCCTCGGGCTTGACGGCGACAACCCACGCCGTTGGAAACACCGTCTTTGAAAAATACTTTCAGATGTATGATGTTGAGGAGCCGGTGTGGATTGAGATTGCCGAGATGCACTTCGACGGCCCGGCGTCGTTGTGGTACCAATCCATTGAGCACCAGGTCCACATGCTCAACCGGGTCCTCGTTTTGTGCACTGCTTCATGACCGTTTTGATCGTATCCGCCATGAGTCCCTCATACGCCAAACTTTCCACATCAACCAGACATCGCATGTTTCTGATTACATTTCACGATTCACTGAACTCACAGACCAGCTCAAAGTTTACACACCCGTGCACGATGAACTATCTTTCACCATGAGATTCATTGATGGTTTGCGGCCGGATATCCGTCTTTATTTGTTATGCCGCATCGACCCAAAACATTGAATACCGCCGCCAATCTCGCTTTGATACTGAGGAGGCGATGGTGGCATCACGACCGCCGCTATGGTGATTGGTCATCTTCCCTGCAAATCAAGTTCCAAGGCCTCTCGCAGCGGGATCCAAGCTTCCATTGCCACCACCACCAATTAATTCCTGCAGTGGCGACTTCATTCGGCCGCCTCCCACGGGTTCCTCCACCTCCGGATTCCACCCGCCGCCGAGAACCGTTGGTGGCCCCTCAAGCGATACCGCCGTGCTCAAGGCTTATGCTTCAAATGCGGTGCTAAGTGGACTCATGAGCACGGTGTCCTCCCGAGGTCTTGTTGGCGCTTGCACACATTTGGGAGCCCTATGAATCCAACGAGGCCGAAGAACATGTTCCCGAGTTCAAACGCCAACCGAACAAGCCTTCCTTGCTATCAAGAAAACCGCCTCTCTCTTCTCAAGCAGGCCGGGTCATTCAGTTCACTGGCACTGTGCAACATTTGTCGGTCCGGATTCTCATCGACTCAGGCAGTTCAGCATCTTTTGTCAGTACCGAGTTGGCTTCCAAGTTATCTGGTGTTGCTATTCAAAGATTCGGACGAAGAAGGTCCAAGTGGGCCGGAGGGGTATCCTATCCTCGTTTCTCGCCCATTCCCCAGCTGCGGTGGAGTCTTGGCCGTGTACTTTTACCTCTCGCATTCGAGTGTTGCCCTTAGGTGCTTTTGATATGATTGTGGGCATGAATTGGTTGGAATCATTTAGCCCGATGCAAGTTCACCGGTCACAAAATGGTTTGTCATTCCATATGAGGGACAAAGGGGTCCGCTTTTGCGGGGAGATAATTCCGAGATGCCTGACAAGCTACTGCTGCATATTTGTGCCACTGAGTCTGAAGCTTCCTCTTCACAATCTGGACCTGTTATCCTTCCGGAAATTCAGTCCCTCTTGGATCGATTCCAGATGGTGATGGAGCCGCCCACAGGACTCCCTCCTTCACGGCCGTGCAACCATTCGATTCCACCGATCCTGTGGGCGCAACCGGTTTTATCCGTCCCTATCGCTATCCTCCCGCTACCGAAAGACGAAATTGAGCGTCAAGTGGCCGAGATGTTGCAACAGGGTATCATTCGTCCCAGTGCGAGCCCATTTTCCTCACCCGCATCTTCTTTGGGTCAAGAAGAAGGACGGTACCTATCGGTTCTCGCAGGTGGATTTCCGTCACCAATGCCATTACGGCCAAGTCTAAATACCCCCGTGCCTATCTTTGATCGGGGCCTGGTTGATTTAACTTCGGCGTAAGCCGGTTCTCCACTTTGGACATGCGCGCCGGCTTCCTTCAAATCCTCCTACAAGCCGAAGAGGAACCAAAGACTGCATTTCAAACGCACCGCTGGCAAAGATGAGTTTACAAATCATGGCGTTTGGGCTTACCGGTGCCTCGCACGCTTTCGTTTAGGGGCGATGAACTCAACATTAGCCCCGGGTTTGAGGAAGTTCGTTATCGTATTCTTCGATGATATTTTGGTGTACAGCAGGACATTTGCAGAGCTCCTCGCCCATCTAGAGTTGGTATTCTCTTGGTTAGCACATGATCGCGTGGCGCCTCAAGCTTTCAAAATGCAAGTTTGCTCAACGTGAGATAGCTTATTTGGGGCATATCATCAACAGCACGCTTGTCTCCATCGACCCCCCACCAAGATTTCGCCATTGCAGAGTGGCCGACTCGCCAATGTCCGCGCTCTCCGCGGTTTCTTGGGTCTCGCTGGGTATTACCATAAATTCATTCGTCATTTTGGATTGATAGCCAAGCCCCTCACCGACCTCGCTCCGCAAAGATTCGTTGTTCATCCGGACTTCAATCCATGCCTCGGCTTTTCAAGCACCGGCGGACGCCCTCTCGCTCGGCCTCCCAGTGACCGGGCATTCCTGCATTTCTCTCAACCTTTCCACTTGGAGACAGATGCATCCGGGTATGGTATTGGGGCTGTGTTGCTGCAACAAGGACATCCTCTTGCCTTCATCAGCAAAGCATTAGCTCCACGCAATCAAGGCCTTTCGTATGCGAAAAGGAGTATCTCGCTATTTTGATGGCCGTCGATCAGTGGCGGCACTATCTGCTACAATCTGAGTTCATCATTCATACCGACCACCACAGTCTCATTCACTTGAACGAACAAATGATTGCACACACCATACCAGCCTGAAAGTGTTCACCAAGTTGCTTTGGCTGCGCTACAAGGTGATTTATCGCCGAGGTGCCGATAACTTGGCAGCGGATGCCCCGTCTCGCCGCGATCCCCCTCTTCGCTTGCTCACGCCTCTTCTCCATCCCACTTATGGATGAAAGAGTTGAAGGATTGGTACCCAATCGACACCGCAGCGAGCCTTTCATTTGCTACAACAGCTTTGCCGGTTTCTCCTACCGCCGTACCCAACTTCCACTCACGAATGGGGTTATCTTCTACAAGAACCGTATATGGCTCGGCTCCAATGCCGACATCCAAATAAGGTGCTTGCAAAGATTGCATAGCGCCCCGTTGGAGGCCACTCCGGCGCCCCCAGCTACTCTTCACAAGCTCAAACCGCCGTTCTCATCGCCGTGTATGCGTGCCTCTGTCGCGTTTTGTCCGAGTTGTCACATTTGTGCACAAAGCCAAGCCGCACCGCCAAGGCTACCTGTGGGCTGCTCCAACCGCTGGAAGTTCCTCAAGGCTCATGGCGCTTTTAACCATGGATTTCGTGGAAGGGCTTCCTCTCGTCGCTCTTTTGACTCCATCCTTGTGGTTGTTGACAAATTCTCAAAGTTTGCCCATTTCATTCCATTGCGTCACCCATTTACTGCTCCAATCGTGGCTCAGGCATTCTTGGACAATGTCTTCAAATTGCACGGTATGCCACCGAAGATTGTTTCTGACCGTGACCCTATCTTCATGAGTAAGTTCTGGCAGCTCCTCTTCGACTTGGGTGGGTACCGACCGAGGCGCAAAGACGTCGATCATCCTCAGTCCGATGGCCAGACTGAGCGGGTAAATCAGTGCATGGAGACATATCTGCGCTGCTTCGCGCATGCATCTCCTCGTCGTTGGGCAAAGTGGTTATCGCTGGTCGAGTATTGGTATAACACCAGTTTGCATTCCTCTCTTGGTCGCTCTCCTTTTGAAGTGTTGTATGGCTGCCAACCGCGTCATTTGGGGATTGATCCAGACTCTGTAGTCTCGGTTCCAGACCTCAAGACATACCTGGAAGAGCGTGAGTTGATGAATGCTGTTGTCCGTCAACATCTGTTGCGAGCACAAGGCCGTATGAAGAGGCAAGCTGATAAGCACCGGGTTGATCGTGAATTCAAGGAAGGTGACTTGGTTTACTTGAAGCTCCAACCTTATATTCAGTCCTCGGTGGCTCGGGCGATCCTGTAACAAGTCGCCGTTCCGCTTCTTTGGGCCTTTCAAAGTCATCCAAATGATTGGTCGTGGCTTACAAGCTTCACTCCCTCCTTCTTCGTCGATCCACCCGTGTTCCACGCCTCCCGCCTCAAGAAGTCCCTGTGTCGCCAGATCGTGGTACGCCCTTCCTTTTGATATCGCTTCACCTTCAGGTGCCGTGCGCTTCTGCAACGCCGCTGACCTCCGGTGCTCGCCCAAAGGGAGCGGTACTGCCGAATGGTCCGAATGCCTCCGCTTCGCTTCCCGAATCGTGGAACAGCCCACACGCTTCCCTCGTGCACGCCTTGGGGTCAAGTCGATTCTCAAGGGAGGGGAATGTCAGCAGTCCCCACACTTGCCAGCAAGGACGAGGAACCCGGGCCTCGCCTACCGTGCCACGGCGACGGCTCGCCCCATGCCGTAATCACCGGCCCGCATCGACTCGGCGAGAATATATGTATCACGAGTAGCGAGGGAAAGGAGGAAATATCGAATCGTACTCAACCTGTCTCCTACCTCGCCTCTCTCCTTCCCAAGTTTCTTCGCCGCGGCGATTTCCTCGCTTGTAATCTCGAATTCGTGAACTCTACCGAGAAACCTATGCTATCGTGAGATGTTGTGAGTCTATCCCCGTGATTGTGCTAACATGTATGCACATCGGCATTCGAGTCAGTCGTCTTCCTCAGCGCTGCTACCGTGTCTCTTCTGTTGGTCGTTGACTCGTTGCAGTTGCACCATTCAGTGGCGGATCTAGGGAAAAAAAAAATAGGAGGGGCTGACCCTAATCAGAGGTAGACCAAGCTAACCCAATTGTATCTCATGTAAAGTCAACGTATAGTAATTCCAAGCATTTAGACATGGCAACTTACATAAATAATTAAAAGTACCCCCTTTTAATAACAATGCAAATCTCACTTACTGGGAAGTTCAAGAATCTTAGATGATATATATATGTAGTTGAATCTCCGATTAAGTTTATTATGAAGATATATTTCATGAGTAGCCTAATGATACTTGTTACACATTATAAACATCAACGCATGCATTTTCAAAATTTAGATCTTTGACTCCTTGAGATGGAGGGTTGTATTCTTTTTGAGACGACACTTCCACCATGAAAACTCCTACAAACCCAAAGGCATGTTTCTATAAACCTTTCGCTCGCAAGTCAATTTGGAAGTGAAACCACGTACGGGCAGAAATTGTCTGCCAATGCCCAATGGCGCATGGCCGGGGCCACAAGCCGGTGACACCTGCACGGGAGGGACCGTACCTTTGTGTTTTCTTCAGGTGTTCTGGGGTTTATTATACAGGGACAATCCAACAGTCATGGCGGTCATCGGTTCAGATTTTGATGTAGAGACTTATGATTTATCTGTTCTTAAGAAAAACTTATGATTTATCTGTCTCGGTTGGATGTCGGCCGTGCGATCGTGCTAGCTAGGACGGCGAGGTGTGGTCTGTCATCGTGTGGTCACGCAGAGTGCAAGGCCAGGGTGAAGACAAAAACAATATTTAGCCTTGCACCTAATGAATCAGATTGCGAATTAGCTTAGTTGAATGATAGGATGAATTGCAGTGGGGCGACGCTACATATTATGGTTTAAATCTTGGTGCTCGCATATTTTTTTTTTTTTTTTTCTAGATTTGCTGGTGTTATGGAGAAATATAATCGTTTCCTATGTTATCTTCTGAACCTCGTCGGATCTTATTTGTTGCATAAAATTCTTGAGAATTGAATCCTTTTTTTTCTATGAGCAGAAGAGAATCGAATCTTTTAACCAGTGTGTCCCCAGTTGAAATCATTCCTTTCCACACTGGTTAAGCTTGCCTTGGCCCAGACCGATTGGGCCCAGAACGCCTCACTCCGGCCCAGATATATGTGCAACCGCTAAGCAAGTTGGAGGCCCATGCGGATGACGACCCACCGGCACGAGTGAGGCTGACGACGATCAAGGCCACACATCAACGAAAACACTCCCTTAACCAATTATCTAGCTGCACCATTATTCATTTGCTCACTTAACCAATTGAGATAAAAAAAATCAGAACTATTTTTTTGCTCCAATAAATACATATGGATTAATGTTTTCAGATCGTCCCAGCGGAGCATGCCACATGACAATGATCGATGAGATGATCGACCATGAAAATATGTGGATGCATGGTCAAAGGGACCGGCCCAACATGCTAAAAAAAAAAAAAAAGATTTGAAGCACCATGCCTAGGCTAATTGTGACGGCTCACCACAAAGCTAGCCAACCGCACAGACCACTGCACCACCCTGATTTGTCGCCTCAGACCTCACCAAGGAATTATTTTAGACAATTATTACTGCATCGAATATTCCTCAACCCAATATAGTATTCAACAAGTGCTAATATGCTACTAGTACAGTACATACTCTATTCATTGCAAAAATAACCTGATGTTTTAAGATTTTTATTTAGGACATACTGTATTAGCAATCCATACAAATTACCCACGTACTGTACCCATGTTTAATTAAGGAATAAGCCCCTAATTAAAAGGAATGTATGCACCATCTCAAATTGATATGAAGCCAGCCTACTACTAGTTACAAAAGCTAAACCATTTAATATTTTTTTCGGGACAAATTTGGATCCTATACTAGCAAGTTTTTTGGTTGGGGGTCGGAGGTAGTTTTTTCTTTTGTTTTTTTTGGAAGAAGGTAGTATTTATTTAAAAGTTCCACTAAATTTGAATCCTTTCCCAACAAAATGTCGATCCAGTAATCTTCCTCGTATAAGAACTTTGTTCAAAACTAACACTATCGATAGTACATAGGGAGGAGGTCCAAAAAGCACTTGGGGAAAGAAAGAGATTGCCTACCGAAATGCTATACTGCATTATCCAACCACCTCAACAAAAACTACTAAATATAAAGTAAATAAAGTACAGTAGGATCCACCATGATCGTGCATCTCCAACACAGATTTAAGAAGGACAGGATTGAGTGGCCTTCAAACCCAACATATATTTGCATTGATACAGATGTTGTTTGACACAACAATCCTAATGTCTTGCATGCATGTCTCCTTGCATGGATAATTAACAACAGTGTGTTTTTGCCGTTGTTGCCTTGGTTCAGTCGCTAACTTTTCAGGTTGGTCCAAACATAACTATTTTTTATTGACTGAGGTTGCGGCGCTTTGTTGGGCAATATGGATCACAAGGAACGATGTGGTTTTTGATAAAAGGAACCAAAAACATTTTTGCGGGTTCTTTTCGGGGGACACACTGGTTCCCGTTTTGGACTCTATTGCCGCGCCGGATGACGCCAAGGAACCGTTTCTTGAAGCTTGCAAACTACTAGAATCGAGAGCCATGGAGTTCTTCGCATCCAGTGGATGGTCTTTCATTTACATCTTGGATTTTACTCCCTCCGTCTCAAAATAATTTATCATGTTGACTTTAAGATGTCATGTTTGACCGCCGTCTTATTCAAATTTTTTATATAAACATCATCCATTTTGATGTGACTTAATTTATTATTAGAGATACTTTAATAATAATTTATTTATTTTCTAAATTGTATAAATAATTTGAATAAGACGAGCGGTCAAACATGATGTCTTAGAGTCAACATGGTGAATTATTTTGAGACGGAGGGAGTAGTTCGAACCTGTAATAAATTTTAACTATGGGTGTGTTCATGTGTTAAGTTTGGACTGAGGCTTCTTCTTAATAGAAGAAGGCTGAAGTTGGATTTTTTCATTATCTAAAAAAATTGTAAAGCCCTATTTGGATCATTAAAGTTAGTTACCAGTTGAGGCTAAAAATCCATGGCTAGATTTGGCGGCCAACGACTAGTAGAGGACCTACTAGCGAGCTAATTCTAACTAACTAACAATTAGCGATTACATTCATTCAATACCCATAGTATAGCACAAGACACACTTATGTTCGAGATTCTTTTTTTAAAAAAATTCTATGTGCCCATGGTGATCGATCGTGGCCACTAGAGATCTCCGTCACTACTGGAGGCGCTCCTCTACCGAGCGCCGGAAGCGCCAAGAAAGGGCTAAGAGCGCTATAGAGGGTCTACCGAGGGCCGCTCTCGCAGAAAGCCCCTCGGTGAAATTTTTACACCGAACGAGCTTTTACCGAGAGCTCAAAATGGGCCCCTCGGTACACCCTCTATCAAACTCTACCGAGGGCCGAGCCCCTCTTGCTAAAGCTGGCCGACGTCGACGGGCGTTTGCCACCGTCGACGTCAACTTCAGCGAGAGCCCCCTCCCTCTCGCCAAAGGAAGGTATTTCACCGAGGGCCACCCCACGAACGCTCTCGGTGAAGTTCAACTTTAAAAACTTTAAAACAATATCTACCGAGCGCCATGTCGGTAGGGCTCTCGGTAGATTTTAATTTTTTAAAAATTAGGGAAACCATCTCTACCGAGCGCCACCTCGGCCGCACGCTCGGTAGAGTTATGGCCGCTTTCACCGAGAGCCAAGGCCGCGCCGGTGAATCGACCATATTTCTACCGAAAGACGCTAGCTTTACCGAGCATTGTGCTCGGTATACCTGGGAATTTGGGGATCCCAGACCCCAACCCTCCCAGCTTTACTGAGTGCTCCCTCGGTACAGTGGCCTTTACCGAGCGCACCATTTGGTAAAATGCTCCATATATTTGTTTTTTAATTTTGTTTTTTCATTCCACCTTTACAGATGTAACATATAGATCATATATCACATATATTTCACATCTATGCACTGATACAACTCATTTATCACATATATATCATATATAGATCCAATATTCATCACAAGTCATTGCACTCACACACACGAATATGAATATCATTTTATCGCTCATGTCTCCCCTCTATTCAAATGGCTTCCAGTTCAAATTTGACTTATAGAAGAAAAATTCAATTAAAAAAATAAAATCAAAATATATACTAAATAGTTTTAAAAAATCTCAAATTTGAACATGAGCTATGAGGCATTGTACAAACCACACACAAAAAAATTTAGATTCCAAATTCCAAAAAAGAGAGGACATTGTACCGAGGGCCACAATTAGGGCTTTCAAAGACAAATCCTTTACGAGGGTCCTGCATCCCGGCTCTCGGTAAAATGCCCACATTCTACCGAGCGCCTAACACCGCCTCGGTATAGTTGACGATATAGGGCGTTAGGCTCCGGCTAGACACCGGGGGGGCGTCAAACACTACCGAGGACGGAGCGTTACGGAGGGCTGGCTCTCGGTGAACTAATCCTCTACCGAGCCCGGGAGCACTACCGGGCTTGGTTCCTTCGAGAGGGGCTCTCAGTAGAGGTGGACTCTACCGAGCGCTGGACGTCGGGCTCTCGGTAGCCTCTTTGGCGCTTGGTAGAGGTCCTGTGTGCGGTAGTGAGTCCAAAGTAGCGTAGGAGGTGATCTAGGTCTATTTCAACCCTCAGATGCTGATTTAATGGCTGAGGTTGGACTTGATCATGTTATAAGGTGGGCATCTTCCCCTATGGGCACTATTAAATCCTAGGGAATATATATTTTATGTTCTAGAGACCATTATTGCTAATAGAAAAACAATAATAACCATCATACAAAGAGAAAACAAGACAGGCCACATGCATGCATGTTTCACCAAGAAAGAATGAACATGACGAGCTCTCCATTGCTTTTTACATGTAGTCATTTTCCCACCCTTTCTTTCTCTTGAACGGCTAATCAGTTGACGCTTGTGTCATTTATACTGCCAAAGAAAACGACTAGCTTTCCTAGATTATTTGAGAGGTAACACGTCATTATCTACAAAATTATGTGACCCCACGTTTTTTTTTTTTGGGAACATGTGACGCCACCAATGGCTACAAAATATATGATCGAAGAAGCTTCAAAGATATATAGCACTCTTTAAGTGCAACGCATCATCATATTGGTTCTCCTTTCTGGCTTCATTTATATTTTGGGATCTCCAACTTTACACACTATTCTTGGTCAATTTTAATAACTGGAATATGGCATAAAAGATTGTCCTGAGTTTACAAATTTGACTTTAGGATATTTAATAGTCACTATCATGCTGTGCGTCATGATGAAAAAAATAAAGAAGGCAAGAAATACTTTTGACCTTGGATCATATCAGTCGGTTGGTGAAGCGAAAGGTCTACACTATACATATATGTGTCCAATACTCATCATATATATATACCACAAAAAATGTGGGTCAACACAAGATACAAATTGGACAAACTGAGAGAGGCACAAGAATCTTAGGGTGTTAATGTTCCTTTGTCACTAATTTGTTTGCTCATATGGAACACATCTTGAACCGAATGCAGTCATGAAACTCCAACTCTGAACCATAAAAAGACCAAATTCCCACCCAACTCATTTGTTATGGATTTTTTTGAACGAATGGAATGGGCATGCGATTGACTGCACCATTTCTATTCACAAAGAGATTTGTTATGGATTTTGGACAAACTGAATGCCAAAATCCATTAGCATAACCAAATGAACACCAAAATTTCAGGATGATACATTGAGCACATAAACGACGGCCCATTTTAACACAAAAACACTGACATTTTAAACTTGAAGGAAAAATTATTAAAGTGTTCATTTGGTTATATGCTAATGGATTTTGGCATTCAGTTTACTAATTTGGTGATCGCAAGGGTATGCCTGGCATCACTGCCTGACCCAAGTCACTGTTCACTTTGGTGAGAAACAAACAACTCTTTAGAGTGTGAAAGTAAGAATATTTAAAGAGGCAGACATTTTCTGTGGGGCTTATTATGGGGTCTTTTCAAAGCTAGGCTATTATATATGTGCACCCTCCATTTCCTCTTCTTTTTACCTTTTCTAGTTGAGCCATATATATCAAAAGTGACCAAAGATTTGATGGAGATAGATCATGTGGTAGTTTGTGCATTACACAACAAGCAGATCAGGTAGCGTACAAAAGAGTTTGAGTTAATAATGTCAAGACATATACTCGTATGTTCTTTTATGAACAAAGGAGTCATAGTTAAGATATGCGAACTAATAATATATTTAGTACGTCTGCATTAGCTCAAGTAAGAAGCTAATTTCCATGGAAGTTCTTTAGGTTCGAATGACGTACCGTACGCATCATGCTAACGGTTCTTGACTGGAGTAATGCACTGCAGGCATGTAGATTTAGAGACTATATATTAGTGGCATACAAACATATATACTGTACATGATGCGCATAGTTATTTGTATACATGCATGTTTACTAAAAATTCATAACAAAAAATAGAGTTCATTTAGTTTCTCAGTAGGCTTCTTTATGTTTTTTAAATATAAGGATTATGAGATAAAACAAGATGCAGAGAATAGTGAAGACTTTGTGACCCCCTTATTCAAATTCTTATTTGAGGCATATAAAGTTACATGTCACATTTCTGTTGGGTTTACATTAGCCGTATGTATGCCTTTATGTGCAGGTAACAAAAGCTACAAGGAAAAGAACAAATCTATAAAGGAGAAAAAACTAATCCACCCACTCGCAGTCCTTCTCTCGCTACCAAATACACGGCTCTTGGCACCGACGACACAAATTAAACTCACACGAATTGATAATTCAAAAATAACTTTGCCTTCCTTTTTTTAGTTGCAGCAAGACCATCACCTCACCATTTCTAGAACCCACACCAGCTACGAGAGCCTACGACTGAATCTGATCATGATCAGAGCGGGTGATGAAGAATGCAGCCGTTGGCGCCGCAGTGCACCGGCGGGCGGTGCTGGAAGGCGATGCACTCCTCGTGCGTGCGCTGGTGCGGCCACTCGGGGATGCAGTTCATCCGGTCGTCGCGCAGCGGCACGTGGAGGCACGACACCGACTCGCCGCAGAAGTAGTTGCCGGCGATGGTGAGGTTCTTGAGCTTGGGCAGCAGGCAGATGCTCTCCGGCAGCACGCCGGAGAGCTGGTTGTACGCCACGTTGAGCACCTCCAGGCTCTCCATGTCTCCGACGCTCTCCGGCAGCTCCCCGGCGAGCTCGTTGCGGCTGAGGTCCAGCACCCTGAGGTTCTTGAGCTTGCCGATCTCCGGCGGGATGCAGGAGCTGATGCTGGTGTTGAGGAGGATGAGCTCCACCAGCGTGTCGGCCATGTCGCCGATGCTCGGCGGCAGGCACCCCGCGAGCTCGGTGTTGGCGAGCACGATGACCGACGCCGTGGAGTTGGTCAGGCTCTGCGACGACAGGGTCACGTTGAACCGGTTGTTGTTGGCGAACAGGGCGTCAAGGCTCAGCTGCCGCCCGAACACGGCGTCCGGCAGCTGCCCGTCGAACTTGTTGAACCGCAGGTCCAGGTACTTGAGCGACGGCAGCGAGGTCAGGAACGACGGGAACCCGCCGGCGAAGAGGTTGTTGCTGATGTCCAGCTCGTAGAGGAGCCGCATGTGCTGCATGGACGTCGGCAGCGTGCCGTGGAAGCGGTTCGAGTTGAGGTGGATGAGCGCGACGTCGGCGAGGAGGCCGATGTGGTCGGGGAGGAACCCCGCGATGCGGCCGTGGTTCAGGTCGATGCCGGCGACTGTCAGGATGTGCGGGTCGTCCTGCGCCGCCGTGCAGAACACGCCCGTGTAGTTGCACACGAACGGGCCGCACCAGTCGGCGGTCAGGTTCTTGGGGTCCTCGATGATGGCGTGCTTCCACGCCTGCAGCGCGATGTACGCCGCCTCGAGGCGGTCGTTGAACGGCGAGAGGTGAAGCGTGGGCGCCGGCGGAGGCGCCGCCGTCGGAGATGGGGAAGGAGCCGGGAGTGGTTGGGAGATACATGGAAGGAGGAGGCAGAGGAGGAGGGCGTGTCGGAGAGCTCTCTTCTTAGTCGTGCTTGACAGAGGTGCCATTTTGATTTTGGCGTTTGATTGGAGATCGAGGCAGATAGAAAGAGAATGTCTGAGCTACTGTGGTGTCTTGGAGTTTCCATGTGTGTTTGTACATATATATATATTGGATTGTGGTGGCGAGTTGGAGGGAGAGCTACCGCGAGCTTGACAAGTTTATGCTTGGTCATGGATGCTGACATATAATCATGCATGCTTTTCTTTTTTTGTTGACTTGGTTAAGGTTTCTAAGTAGGTGAGAGGGGATGATGCGGTAAAGATGGATACAGTTACTGCTTCTTGTTGCCACTTACACTAGAGAGACAAGCTCCTTGTATATGTATCTACCTACTCTCCCCTTTGATTCCAAATATGGGCAATTTTATATCTAATATATGCAGTAGGATCAAGAAAGTAGATCAAATGATCCTGCTATCCATTAATTGTTTATATCTCATTTTGAAAAGATGACTCGTTCATTTGTGGCATTAGTAGAATGTGTAAGGAAGGATGAAGATTAAAGAACAAAGAAATAAAAAGTTAAAAATGCATAAAAGTTTTGTCATGATCCAGAAATAGGGCACGAAGGACAGCCCGATAGGCCCAAGGAGCGCCGGCGCCGCCCCGGCCCCGGGCCTCGCGCGCCCCCGCCCCGTCCCCCTCCCTTCCGCGGATTCTTCGGCAACTAATTCGGAGAAAAAGAGGAAAAATATCTAGGATTATCTTTAGGTGTTTTGGTGTGCAAGGGGATATCTCATCTATAAGGGAGACCCTTATTAGGAAATAAATAAATAGGACATGCTTGTAAAAGGTATTCCGATCTATAAGAAAACCTTTTAGAGATATTGCTTGAGATACAAGTCCCACTAGCCGGCTATATAAGTAAGGGGTCTCAGAATCTTTCGGGGTAACAAGCAAATAAAGAATTTTATCCCAACTCCCTCTCCTTCCTCCCCAAGCACCCCCCACCACCCCTGCCTTGGCCGCCCATCCGCCTCCATCCGCCACCGCGCCGCCTCCCCCTCCCTCTTCCTCCTCTCGACGATCGCGAATTGGGTGTCGACTCCGGCCCAATCTAGCCAGAATCTGACAAGTTCTATGATGACTTACATTTAGAGAAAAAATAAAAGGCTAAAATGATCTATATTTGAAATTAGAAAAGATACCAAAGCAACATTTGATTAGTGATTTCGATCTTGATATAGAGCACTCCTAGAACACTAGTCAGAAACATGCTAGGCCCCACATTGTCCCTAGGGGCAACCCGTGTGGCGCTCGTCACCATTTCCAGACCAATCCGTTCTTCCATCCATCTTGTCGTTGCTAGAGCTCACCGGTATAGTAGGACAATGTGGTGCAATCTTAAGCACATATTTCTCAAAGCGAAGAGTGTCTAGGATCTAGAATCCATGTTTCTAATAAAATCCAAAGAGAAAGTCTAGAATAAGAGGTACATCGGCGCCTTACATAAACCCCCTCCTTTAAGTTATTTCACCAAAGAGTCTCATGGTCCATTTGGATGTATATCTTGTTGGTAGGGCCTGGAATTGAATTGGATTCGATACCAAAGCAATCATGGTATTGAAAATGGTCACAACTCAAATATTAATGTTCGGATGCCATCGAATTGGCCTTGGCAAGTAGCTCAAATCCGATTCTTGTTTGGATGCAAAAACATATGTCATCAAGACAAAAACTCATTGTCAACATCCAATGTGTGAGGAGCTCGACCTCAGGTGGAAGCTCTTTGATCCTCCATAGTCTACAAAAATAAAATAGAAGAAAAAAAACAAGTCCATATTCAATCAATTGATGAAAAATATAGTAAATGACTGAGCCAATTAATAAATTTGCATGCCCACCAAGCATAGGCAAATTGAGAATGAACATTGTCCACCTGTCTCTCAACAAGCTTCTTCAAAATCAGTTAGAGATGTATGATATCAAAGGTCCATGCAATGCAAGCCGTTGATCCTGTTCTGTCAATAGAGATCGGAGTTATTAAAAGTCTCTCTCCTTTGGAGCCACCACAACAATTGGAGCATCGCTGGCCTCTTCTGAGTTCGACACATGTCACAGCTTTTTTTTCTCCTTTGGCAACCACCCGCAAGGCCGCAGCCCACCCAAGGCCTGTCTCCCATCCGTGGTCCAAGCCTTGTGGCTCCCAGCCTCCCACCCCAACCCTAACACAGCGTGTTGATCCCTGTCTCCTTTACCTCCTCTACCCGCCGCCGCCGCCACCACCACCACAGCTCCGCCCCTCCCAGCTCTCTCCTCTCCACGCGAACTCTACACCGCCATCGCTCGAGAGTGGAAGTTGCATGTCCTCTACGGCATAGGGAGTGCGTGGGTACGAGGGTTAGTGGCGTGTGGGCAGATCTCCGTCGAGGCCAAGCACGCCGGGGCTAGCAAGCATGGCGGACCGTGCCTCGACGCATTCACGAGGAGGTCATCCCCAACGCTAATCAAATCTCCGTCGTCAACCTCGCCGACCCGGACTTCATTCAACATCTTCTTCATTCCTCACCGAGGCACGCGAGCGTCCTGGACCTCTGACCTAGGGGCGCGAGGGAGGCTGGATCCACTGTCGGGCAGGCGACCTTGTTACGGGCTCGCCGGCGTCCTCTTGATCTTCGTCCCGCCAGAGGTGACATGCTCGTACGCTGCCTCCTTCCACATCTACTACTACAGGTGGGTCAGTTCGTTACTCAAATATATTGCGAAATAGTCAGTTGCAGATTAGAAGTAGTTGCTGCAAGTTGCAGCAAACGCCCAAGTCTAAAAGTCCTGGAGGATTTATATTCTGATCTGATTTACTTAACAAGTGTACGCAACCAACTTGGATTGTTGTTTACATGTTGAGTTCTCTCTCTCCCAGATCTCACCACGAGCTCACCAACGGCCTGGGGAAGCAGAAGACCACCATCTTCCTCTACACCAGAAGAGGAGGGTTGGCAGCTACCGCTACTGCAATTGGTGGCGATTCCACTGAGTGGAAGCGGCTGGCGTCCCCAGAGAGGCCCGACATATCGGTAAGTCCAATCAAACCAAATGTTGCAAGAGGATAAATCTGCACCAACGCACAACATTGCCTAAACCTGGAAGGTTTGCCATGGCATGATTGAGATTGAGACCAATGCTCCGAAACACACCCTGAAGCACATCAGGGAATAAATGGTGCCTCTGATCATGTGAGTTTCCTTCATGTTCTACTTTTTGTGTTACATGCAGGCTATTTATAGTGTTTGCCCATGTCAAGAACAAATTCAGTTGAGGTGAAACAGGGATTTCTCTACCAAGGAATTTTTTGTGCTTCAAATGCCGCTCTGGAATGTCAAATAACTTCAGGTCCAGTCTTTTGATTGAAAAGTTTTGTGACTGCTTAACCCTCTCCTTCCTGAGGATGCTCTGTTTTCCTATATCTGTCAAGGTGTCAGGATAGACAATTAAAGGTTCAGTCGTTCAGATACCGAAGATGTCAACTTTAGCTAAACTATAGCGTGTTATGTACAGTTGATAATTTTTGCTTAAATGTTCAGTCCAAGTACAAGTAGTTGAGAATCCAATGTTTAAGTGTTATTAGTAGCGAAAACAGTGATCTCTGGTCATATTGTAGCTTTGTGTTTTAATCTAAATAGCCCACATCGACTTGTCTTGGCAGTATTGATGGAATGGTAAAGTGCTCTGCTTGTGTGGTTTGGTTCAGTTACTGCCCCTTTCTCCTGACTGCTTGTTGATGTTTTTTCCATTAGCAAGGAATTATGATTAACAAAATAGTATGATAAGGTCCCATAATAAGGTGAAATCACTTGGATGATAATGTGCTGAAGAAATTTCAGGTGAACAAAATGAAATGGTTTCTTAGAATGTATCTGCTCAACGGTATGATTCTGAATGATTTCTGCATTGCAACAACAAAGAGTAAGAGAGATACTATTTCTGGCCTGGCAGATTTCTACCACCTCCTAGAATACATAGTTGCTTTTCTTTTGCATAGGCATATTTGTGGACTGTGATGAAAACCAAGAGAATGGAAGGTGTTTGCTAAATATAACTAGCACAAAAGGGTCTATCTGCTCTTCTGATAAGCTCACATTATTTCATTTTATTTTCAGGATGCTTAGGCAACCTGAGCCCATTTGAAGCGCAGCCAAGGTTGGTGACAATCTTCGAAGCTTATATTCCGGTCTATGATATTCTTGGTTTCCTAAAGACATTGCTTCTAGCATGTCGAAATATTTCCTATTGTATTGCACTTCCAAAGGGTATTGCATTTTCAAAGATGTCGCTGCAAGCTGGTTAGTGTGAATGTGACCTATAGGAGTATGAATTGGTCTACAAAAGTTCTTTATGCATTTGTTAGCTGGCGGTGGCTGTTATCAGATTGATGACTCAATGACTTAATGAGGATTCAAGCACAAACTTGTTTCTCTTTGTAACCAAATCAAACCATTGTAGAGATATGGAGAGTAGTACTATTCAAAGTAGCTTTCTTGAAAAAAAAATTCGTGTACAAATACAAAGGTGATTATTTAACAAATCATTAGTCTGCTACCATGGCTAGATAGGTTGCTGTAAGAGGTTCTTCTTCTTGATGAGTAGGTTGGAGTATTTGGGTTTGGAAAGTTTTGATTCTTGGGAAGGAAGATTTTTGTATGCTTTCAGACCGGATGCAACAGAGCTTATATACTGATATTTTGCTTGTTAGATCTAAAGCCATGTCTATTAAATGTGGACAATAGCTTTTGTTCTTCGAGTCATTGTAGGGCGCCCAAAGGGCGCCTGATGTTCTAGTACATGTTTAATTACGCATATGTGATGATGTGGCCACCGGCCGGTGACAACACATAGAGACGCGTTTAGAGAGTACTGTTTCTCTAATGTGTCATTATAGACGTGGCTCAATTTGCCGTCACTGGTCATAGTGTCTCCCTTTTGCAATTTTGGCAGTGATGCAGGCGTTAGAGTTTGAACTAAGTATGAAGAGAGAAAATCCTTTCTTACAAATTGCAACATATGTAAGAATGTAAGATCAAAATCGGAAAGCTAAGATTTGGATTCACAAACTTATGATAGATGCAATTAGAATGAGAGTTGATTAATGGTTAAGCTTAAAGAGATTGACTACACATTTTAGGATGTTACACCAAAACACAACTTGGATATAATGAACTGCTTTTGCAATATACTATAAACTATAGCAAGCAGGGGTGGATCCACGGTTCGCGGGGTGTGGGGGGGGGCGCTAAAGCCCCCTGGTGAGGTTAACCCGTTATAATTGTTGTAGTTAACCCATTAATTCACCATTAAAGCCTTTGATTTTTAATCTCCTATATTTAGCCCTCCCGGAGGCGTCATCCTGGCTCCGCCCCTGATAGCAAGTCATATGATTATCAAACTTTCTGTGAACCGTGATTACGACCATATATACTAATTCTTGACACTTGTGCATTAATTAAGCAATTGATCATTTAAGCTTTGATTTGTTGGTTGCAGCCCAATTAGCGTCCGGGGGGAATACTATTTACATGAGCCGCCGGCCATAGTGTGTATATTGTTTATAGGCGAACTGACGCACTATGTAGTTCAGCGAGTGCATTTGCCACTAGGACAATAGGTTTTTTGGGCAGAATAGCAACAGATGGTGGGGAATCGGGTGAGAGGTCATATCGGCGTTCATCTCCCATCGCCATCCCTGTCTTGTAGGACGAGATTGGGATGGAAATGTTGGACGACGACGACGCTGACGCCCTGCTGCTTACGCTGCCCATCTCATCGATCTATCCCAATATCGGCGCCGTGAGAGTTACAGTATTTTGATCTTATTCTCTGATCTGGACCCGCCGGCGGCTTGAATATCACACACACCTGCCGGACGGCCTGATGGAGAGGATTCATAACGTGTGCTAGGATGATGTCTGTGCTTTAAAAAGAGGCGGCCGGAACGCACATGGAAACGTCAGAGGAAAACATGGTGAAAGCTAGCTAGCGAGCCGATCGATCGATGAAGTGCATCTTCGATTCTTGCTGGAAAATTGACCTGATCCTTTACCTATATATCACTTGTTAGCACATCTTTGGTGCATAAAGAAACCAACGTGTTCTTCTATCTCTCTCTCGTTTGACAGGCACAACTCCAGCTCTGAGAGCCCCAATCCGGTAGGTGAGAGGGGAAATGGTAGCTGGTGGGATCGCGTCACTAGCTCCGAATCTAATCTTATTGGCACTGTAAATCAAAGGAAAATGCGGGTTGTAGGTCCATGCTTGTTTACACCTCCTGCTCCCTAGCTTTTTTCCACTCTCCAACTATATTTACATATACATTATTACTATCCAAGCAAAGGTAGATTGACCTCTACGCTTGTCGCCGACAGCTTGTTTACTGACTAACCCCGGGCATCCTATTGGAACTTTCCTCGGTTCTTCAACTGTATAACCGCTTCTTCAACTACTATATTAATTATTAAACACAACAACAACAACAAAAAGAGAAAACACTCCACTTGGTTCTGGATGGTGAAGCTTACAACTCAAGAACCACGCGCAGTAAGTTGATGAGACTGAGCTTTCATGCACGCTGCTCTTTGAATTGTAGGCAAAGAAACTGTATAGGATCAGAATCCCGGCCGGCCCCTTAATTTTGTGCTCTCTTCGATCCATCCGTTTGGTACATGGTGACATCTTTCCAATGTCAGACATGAAAGCTCAACGCATGATATATATATTATGACACACTTGTGGTCTTGGAAGGGTCAAGGAATTTGATCCTTTCTGCACGAGGGTTTCTTGGAGTCGAGAGCAAGTGACCTGATCAACATGACATGGAACCATGCACGCAGCACTGGCATTGCGCGTTTCAGTCTGACCAGGAACTATCTGATGCATGCAGTTGCTCAAGCAGATGGCAAGTAGCCCTCTGGGAGAGACAGATCGATATCTAAAGGCAGCTAGTGTTTACCTTTTATTTTCCTTTAAAAAAAAGCGGAAAAATTGTGTTTGATTGTTAACTGAAGATGAAGGCATGCCTGGTACGGTATACATGGAAAACGGCAACTACAGGACCCTACCACAGTCTGGTTTGTGTTTGTCCAAGTAATGCGAGGTAGGTTACAAAAAACGTTTTCAAGTAGTGCCCACCGACCCAATATGCAATGACCAGAACGCCAGGCACGAGTCTGTTTTGACCTCTTCTCCGCTTCTCCTCTTGACAGGGTAATACCAATACCCATAATACGATCAGTACTGGAACCACAAAATGAAGAATTGGCAACACCTCAACGATCAAGTAAAAAACGCTTACACTTAACACAAAGTCTGTCTTACAGTTGGCTACAGAAGGACTGAGGACAGAACCGTTGAAAAAGGGGACGTGGACGCGCTAAACCTCCAGATGATGCTGTCATATATTCTACTAAACTCATGATTAGGTATGACATATTCATGCCTAGAGGACCTCAAGCTAGCGATGTCAAGCTATGACCTATGGCCTATGGGGCACAAGATTTCAGAATATTCAGATGCAAGACTGACGGCCCCTGTCCATCATCAGGACACATGGAAGATAGGGTTTACTCATAGGAAGAACATGTCAAAAGACCCTACTTTTCAGACAATTGATCAACCGCATCTCACCGACAAGATGTTCACCTCGTTCAGAATATAATCACGGTAGACAACCTTGTGACAGCAGAATTAGCAAATACTAGTTTCCATTTTTTTCATCTCTGTACAAAAAAAAAAAAAACACACACACACACACACACACACACAAAAATGATATCGTCCAAGATTCAAATCAGTTCTATGCCCTCTCCTATGTATGGAAAGAAAATACTCTTCAGAGTTTAGACCTCCTATGGAACATGATCACAAGCTACAAGCAATAATTTTACAAGCCGAGCAGTTATTTGTAACAGAGGGTTATTGTACATGGGTACAATTTACAAACCTTATACACCCACTCATTTATCTACATTGAACATGAAAATAAAACAGAATACTTGATACATTTCTGAAGCTGACAAGATTGGCCTTCCATTACGCCTTAGAAAAAAAAGAAGCGGCATGAAAGGTGAGTTAGTCGTCGATGGTTTTCGCTCTCATGCAACCACAAGGCGAGTTCCGCTGCTGTTTGCGACTGTCCCGCCGTCGACCATAGAGATACTCTACGAGCTGCACTTTGGACCGCCGCTGCAGGGCTTTTGAGGTCTTTCTGCTGCTCTGCTCCTCCTCGTATTTCAGCAGAGCCTGCTGGACCTTCTGCATTTCCACCTCCAACCTCCCAATCTTCTCAGACATCTTCCTTGCACGCTCCAAGATCTTACGCTGATGCCTGCTCCTCAAGTCACTGTTTTCCACATCGAGACCATCAGCAGACGTGAACTCCTCAGCCTTCTTGGATAGCTTACTGTTGGTATCAATCAGCTGCATGATGGTGCCCTCAGCTTCTCTTATTTGGTACCTGACGCTCTCGAGTTCTAGCTCTTCAGATGTTTCAGCGTTTGTTTTAAGTTCTTGGATGCTGGATTGAGGGTGCTAAGCCTTTGGGCATCAGAAGACAACCTTTCTACGACCTTGTTTCTCCACTCCTCATGTGGCTCCGTGGGGAGCGACCTCGGTAGCTCTTGCTTGTCAATGCTGAGCTCTTTCACAACCATTAAATTGTTCTCCCTCCCAAATGACTCACTTTGTGGTGGTCTTAAGTCATCAGCCACATGTCCATGGCTCGCCCAATGGTGCCACATGTGTTTACCATCTTGTCATCTACTTGTGCTACATTTTTCATTTCCTGGCCAAATGGACTAGTTTTTCGCCTGAAGAAGTTTGAATGAGGTCAAGCTGTATGTCTTTTAACATTTTCTCGTAATTCATTTCAATTATATCATCATCCAAGATCTCCTTGAGCTTTAGCACCTCGATCTGCTTCTTCGCTTCTTGCAAATTGGCATTGAAATCAAGCCTCTCTTGTTCAAGGAGGACACCAGTATCTGTGACCACCTTCTGAAGGGCTTTGATGGTTCCATGCAATTTCTGCAGCTCCATGCTCTTCATCATCCTCAATGCATTTTCTTCGCCACCTGATCGTGTTGTGGTCTTCACAAGGTGAGGAGATAATGCATTTTCCTAGAAGACAAATAGGCGTATAATTTCAGTTCTCATGCATAGACTTAGGAGTTAAAACTGCCACTGTCAGGTTCTGTAATCAATTATTACTGTAAACAAATAGCAAATTTTACTGTGCCAAGTCACTAGTAGACAAGTGTAAAATTGTTACAGGATAGCATTATAAAATTTTACCAGGAACAGTATAGCCCTTAGAACTTGAATCAAACATGAAAGGGAGAATATTTTACCTCCATACTGAGCTTATTTGTTTGCAAGCGGTCATGGGCAAGGGACAAGGTTTGTTCCTCCAGGGCACTGACTTCAGACTGCAATGACCCTAACATTGTGAAATCACCATTTAGGTCGACCTTCAGTCTTCTGTTCTCAATCTCAACAGCATTCAGTTTGTCCTTTAGCTCATCTACATACGAATTTCTTTTGTATGATTTCTTCCTTCAGAACCTCCTTCTGTACCATGGCACTTATCTCAAAACTTTCACATGTTATGATGAGCTCAAGGACCTTCTCCTTGAACAGAGCTGCATTCGTGATAGCCATTTGCATGTTAGCCAGCAATTTCATGATCTCTTCATCACAAGATTTGATATTGAACACAGCCTTCTCCTTGCTCCTGAGCATTTCCACTTCACTCCTTAACTTACGCAGCTCATCCTGTAGCATTTCATTTGACTCCTGAAAACCAGCATTGTCATCTTCCTCTTGTCGTTCCATTTCCATATTTGCATGACAATCTTGGTTGGTTTTCCTGCTAGAATTCGGAAGGTTGGCATCCCTCCGCCCTGTATTTCCTTTTCCTGTTGCAGTTTGCACAATAGATCCACCATAAACACTCATACTTCTACTTAGTTCTTTGCCAAGGTACTTGTTCTCAATTTCTATGTCTCCAAGCCTCTTGTTCATCATCTTGATCTCCTGATAAAGCTCGCTGCCAGCTGTTTGCAGACAACCGAAGTTATTGTGCAAAGACTTCAGCTGCAATGTCCTCTCTTCGTGAAGGCTTCTAAAAATCACACTGAGGATATCTTTGCTCACAGCTTCAGTAACAAGATTGCTGAAATCATGTTCAAACATCTTCTGTTTCTCAATGGAGTCATTTAGTTCATTTGATAGAAAAGAGTTCGATTGTAATAGCTTGGTGATCTCACTTTCCAATGACCTCCTAGACTCTTGCAGTTCTGAGAACCTTACAACTAAGAACTTTGCCTCAGCCTTTAGCTCATCAACTTTGTGGTTACGAGCCTCCACCTCTTCCAAGAATTCATCACTTATCTTCATAAGTTCTTCCTTTTCTCTCTGCAGCTGGAGCAGTTCCTCATTCTTTATCTGCTGATCTTGCCTCAAGACATTCCTCTCTGATCTTAAGTCAGCCACCTCTTGCCCGAAATGCTCCAGAAGTGTAACAACAAGTGATTTCTCAACAAGCTCATTCTGCTTCACATCCTGGGCATCAGAAATGTTAGTCAGCAGGCAGCTGATCTCATTTAAGATGAGCTGCACAATGATTTCAAGCTTCATTTGGTCTAAGGATTCATACTTCTGATCCAGATGCAATACTCTCACTACTGAATCAATCCCTTCAGTTAGTTTCTGATTATGCTGTGATAAGCTGTACATTTTCCCCTCCTGAACCTTACATATTTCTTTATTCTTTTGCAGTTGTGCTGCAATTTCAGAAGTTACTTCCGCCATGTCATTCAAACACTGCTGCAAGACAAATATCTCTATCTGAGCTTTGACAATCTTGAGCTCCTCCTCTCCAAGCTGCATCTCTCTGTTCCTAGCCTCTTCTAGCAATAGGCTAATTTTTTTCTGTAGTGAATCGAATCTAGTGTTGCTTGACTGTGTACTATCTTCATGCTCCTTCCTCTCAAGCCTTATTTGTTCCTGTATCTTGATCACTTCACCAAGCACCAAGTCCTTCTCCTTCTGCAGATCTGAGTGTCGCCTTCCTAGTTCTTTGTATTGCCTTTCCAAATTCAACAGAGTTACAGTGATGCCCTCAACCTAAAATAAAAAATGTAACTATTGAGAATGTGGACCAAATCCTTTTTATGAGAGCTGAAAATAGGATCTTTTCAGCATACTAAAAGGCTTTGTTGCCGTTAGGAAAATAGTAACTTTTAAGTCATACCTGGTGGACAAGAGTTCTCTTCTCAGATTGAAGCATAGAATTCTGATTTTGGAGTGCCTCTGAAGATTCTTTCAGTTCTTTCAACTTCATCCTTAAACTCTCAAGTTCAGCATTAGCATCAGATAGTGAATTCTCCAAGAAAACATTCTTCTCCAGTAGCTCCTCCATGGTCTTAGAAACTACCTCAATCTGCGCAACAAGCACAGCTCGCTCTGACTGATGAGTGCTAATCTTGGATCTGAAGTGCATGCAAGATTCTTCTAATGCCACCTTGTTCTCCCTCAATCCCTCAAGCTCAGCTGTTGCAGCTGACAAAGACTTCTCTAAATGTGCATTTGTCTCTGACATCCTCTCCAACTTTCTCAGATTATCAATATACACAAGTTCAATGCTCTCATGATTCTTGACAATCTCTTTCAGCTCAACATTGCCATCCCTCAGCTCTTGTGCAAGTGCTTGTAGAGATTCTACATTCAAGTTCATAGATTCTATCTGTTCCTTGATTGTAGAGTGTTTCCTCTCCAAGTCGCTCCTATCCTCTTTAAGATGAGAAAGCTCATGTTGAAGTGTCTTCTTTTCTTCCACATGGTAAAAAAATCTCTTTCTCCAGTCTCCGTTGCACATTCTTCATGGAAATTATCTCATCCTGCAAACGAATTATCACTGCTGAAGAAGAGTGACTTTGATCATTCAACTTTTGGTTCTCTTCAAGAATCTTCTCCAGTTCTTTCTGAAGCACAACTTTGCTTGTTTCGATCTCCTTTGTTTTGTGTACTTCAACCTGCTTCTCAAGAGCCAAATGCCTCAGTTTGTCTTGGGTAAGTGATAATTGTTTTTCCAAAGAAAGCTGTGCCATTTCTGCTTGCATACGCTTGAGATGCTCTTCTTCTGTAGAGATATGAAGCTTTTCCAACTCGGCTTGCTTTTCATTTAGTTCATCGTGCTTCTGTTTCAACAGAAGTTTCAGATTATCTAGCTCCAAGTGCAAGTCCTGATTAGCTCTTTCAAGTAAAAAGAAATGTTCATCTCCTTTCCTCAATGGTTGCGGTTCAGTTTGCATCTCCTCTTTCAGCCTGTTGAATTTTTCCTGGGTATTCATAATTTCAGACTTCAGGTTTTGTAATCTAGCAGTTGATTGCTGGCATAGTGAAACTGCAGCCTCCTTCTCTGCTTCTTGTTGAGCAAGGGACTCCTTGAGGCGAAGGATCTCACACTCAGCCTTGTTTCCCTGCTCTAGCATGGACGAGATCCTGTCCTTGAGGTCTTGGTTTTCATGTGACAAGCTTGCTAGTTCTTTATGCAGCCTCTCATAATCTTGGTCATCTGCAAGAGCACATTTTGTGTGACATGGATTGTATTTTTCATATTATACTCACAACAGCAAATCTTTGTAGGTTTACCTTTAGTATGCCTTTTCAAATCACTAGCATTAATGAAAGAGAGGAAATATGGAGTCATGTCTGGATTGTCCATGTCAGTTTCAACGGAAGCAGTTTCTGCTGGAAGGTCATCATCCAAGTCCATTAGAACCTGATCAGGAAATGCTTCTGCAATCTTTCGATGTGCTTGTCGGAGTTCTCCTGCTGCATGATCATATCTTTCAGCTAAAGCTCGGTATGCACGGTACAGCTCCTCAAGTAAGGTCATCAGCTCAGGCCGCCTTCGGTAGTACATTTCAGCTCTTTTTGCAAATGATTCAGCATCTTCTTCAATGATCTTGATCATCAGCTTAATTTTATTATCCATATCTGCATTTATCAACATTCAAGAAAAGCCAAGCTTCTTAAAAAGTACAAGTAAAAGTAAATGAAAAGTCAACCATACCATAAGCAGACATAATACAATTATACAAGCTCAAACTATTATGACTGACCAACTCCCCAGATAAATCTATTTTAAACTGTTCTCTCGTTTTAACTGCCTAACACAGGCAAGCATCGTATTCACATGGGACTAAGTACTACAGCCCAGAGAAGTAGCTTTTTTCTAGCCTAAATCTCATTGAATTGTCTAACATAGTGGTAACAATTGCACATGAATGAGGTGCACTGCTCTGCATCTGAATTCTGAAGTTGATATTGTCTATCACAGTGCTTGGCTGCTAACCTGATATGAACTAAGTGATTGATATCAGACTATAATATGGTCATTCACTGCAGTAGCCCCCTTGAAGGAGAAGACTGAAGTCCTAAATTGTAGGTCATATCCCAGAATTAAAGATGACCATGTGCTTTGTCAAATCCTTATGACTTTTTTTACAAGTACCTTATCAGTGCATAGCCATTTTCAGGTCATATTAAGTAGAAGCTCGCTTGTCAAAAAAAAAAAAAAAAGAAGCTCCTAAAACAGCATTTGTCATTAAAAAAAAAAAAATTTACTTTTCAAACTTATACTTGGAACCATAAAAGTGATGCCAGACTGGCACTAAGCAAAAGGTGATTGAGGCTGACGACTGTTTTTAGGAAGTGCCACATAAATTGTGAACAATTGTCATAGATTTAAATGCTCTGAATGCAAAAATATGTTTTACGTGCTTCAAAATGTGTATCAAAAGACTAAATATCTTGATTTCAAAATTCTAAATTAGAAATTAAGAATGTTGGATCACTAATAACCACCAATCTAGAGAATAAAGATCACTTAGAATTTTGTGAGTTATCCCAGAAATTTAAAATCTGTATTTATGTAGACTAAACAACCATGGAGATGATTGTGGAATTTGACTTTAAGCCTTTTGCCTGTTCCATTCTCAATTCAGAATTCATTGTGATTCTAAATGTACACTAGAGAGGCTGGTCAGTTCGTAGAACTGAAACACACCTGACATAAGAAAATTCAAAATTACTTTTGGAATAATTTACCTGAAAGATTTTCTTGCAACCATTTCGAGTTCTTTGGGCAGATATGACTGTCCCACCACCATGAGTATTTGCGCTTTATATTGTTTGGCGACGTTGCTGCCATTGTACCAGAAGCCAAAGAGAAGCGATGCTATTAACTTCTGATGAAGAACAGTCTGATCTTCTGCTATTCCACCAACAGTGAAGGATGAAAACCGCAAGGAATCACAATCTAACAGCAATCAATTACCTACAACGAGCATCCAGCAGAAAATTTAGTATTGTTAGCACGAAGAGACAAACAACAAAATACACAGTACACACAAAGTATCAATCTCTCTCCTATTTCAGGTTCACTTGTGTGCAATAATCTATTGCTCAAGATAAATATTCCACACTGGCATTTGTTATTAAGCAGTAAGCATCCAAAATACCACAATATACAGCAGTAGCATCCAGAATTTACACACGATGAATCAGTTTCTGAAGCCATAAAACCCAGTTTGGTCACAACAGAAAAACAAGTAAATGGTAAAAGCCAGCAACCATGATTGTGAGCATCCCAACCTCCAAAAAGTGTACCACAATTTGTGACTGTTTCGATTACAGAGTTGGAGCACTAAAATTCAAAGCAATCATCTGAAGAATGGCCAACGCCTTGATCAATCAAGAGAGACAGAGGGGGACGGGAATGCAAAAAAGCAGGAATGTATTCGAACAGTGCAAGAGAAGCAAACCAACACGATACTGTAAGTGGACTACTCCAAACGTTGAGGAAATCAGAAGATGCTCAAGGTCCTTCACCAATTGCTTGGAAATCACCGCTGAACTAGAAAATCATGAACAGATGGGATGTTCCTTGCAGAACTAGGAAACGGAGCATCGGGCAGCAATAATAAAGGAAAGGAAATGGACAGGGAAGAAAGGGTGGGCAGCGACAAGAAAACCCAACAACCCACATAAAAGATGCCCCCAACCACTTCCCAGCTCCCAGATGCCTCCACGGAACGCAGGTGGAATTCCAACCTCGAGAAAGAAGCCACATTGATTGGTGCTTGCTTACTTTGTTCATCGGCCGATCAATTCTGGTTTTTATTTTTCTTCAGATAATGAAAAGCGACTTATGTTATCTTTTTTTTTTTTTCAGACAGTGAAGAAGAGCAACAAACTGTGATGAGGCCAACAAGCAGGAGCTGGATGATCCTACAGACAGAACCTTTGGAGCAAAAAGAGGCCAACGATAGATGCAGCAGGAACAATCATTGGAGTAAAATACGGGTGCTGAAACTGATTAAGCGAGACTCAAGGTAGTAACATAAACCATGTCAAAAAAAAGGTAGTAACAAAAAGGACTGGAAAAAGGCAATCTTGGAGCAGCATCAACAAAGGCAATCTTGCAGCAGCATGAGCACGGAGGGAAGAAAAGGTGTGGTAAACGAAATCAAGGAAAAGGATGGTACACACATACCACGAACACGAGCAAGGCGAGAGCTTGCAGGGAGACCGGCGGCGGCGGCGGCAGCTGCAACCCAGGAGAGATCCAGCTGCTCCCCGTCCCACCGCTACGGCGCCATCTGGAGGGCCGGCCTCCCACGAAGCAGCTGAATGCGGCAGCTAGTGCCGGCGGGCAGCAGCGGCCGGCAACGTGTCTCGGATCGGAGGCCGGGAGGGCAGCAGTGGGAGGTGGCCGGCGACGGCGATTGAATCGTCGTCGGTTTGTTCGCACACGCGCGCACTCGTTGAGTTCTTGGGGGCGGGGAGGGGTGGGAACACGGAAAAAAAGGGAAAGGAATTGTTTTTGGCGAGTTCTTGGCTGGATTTGGCTGGCGCGCGCTGCCGCGGCAGGTCTCGTCTTGTCTGTGCGTGGGGGTTGGGGGCCGACGGCGACGGGCGGCGCGCGATGATTTCCTCCCTTCTCCCACCCCGTGAGCGTACGTGCGTGCCGGCCCTGGCGGGACCGACGCCGACCAGACTTACCCAGCCACAGGGAAAATGGAGGAATGCAAGCGAGCGAGCGACTGATGATGAAGTGATAATGGGCAATTGGGTGAGACGCAAGAATGATTAGCTCTTTTTGGCCGCCTCTGATTCGTGATGTATAGTACTGGTAGTAGTACTTACTTGTATGTTAATGAAGATCACTGTTGGCTGATTCAATCAGGTGAAATGCCAAAGATGCAGCGGGGCACACTAGTGAGTACTTGTAGTGTAGGCGACCTACTGGCCGTGCATGCAGCGAAAACACGGCAACATGGCATGAGAAAAATAGAGCCGTTTGAAACGCAGGTACTGTACCATCTAATCCCACGTGATTTCTACGGATGGGTTAAAATCCACCCACACCTTACCAACTCACCTCGTATATCAAATTACAACTCTCTTAGGATTTCCTAATTAACCCATCCCACTCCACGATTTTAGTATATATTTCAATTTCAATCTGATTTAACCTAATCTAATCCATCAGTTAATACAACCCACGACTTTGCGTTAGTATGCGCGTAATCTTACATCTCTACTATAAATTTGTCGGACCACCATGGGTTTAAAATATTAGTTGACACTTTCTTTTTAATAAGTCACCGGAGAGGTTTAGAGCCTCACCTGAATTTGTATTCAAAAAGTGCTAAAAAATGGCAGATTTACAACAACCGCCCACAAGGGCGAGAAATACATGTGAGAAGGGGAGGAGTACAACAAGTCAACGACACTTGACAGAAGCACCAAGAACAACACAAGGAGGTGGCAGAGACAAACACCAACAAACTCAAGGATAAGCCTGGACCCAAAATGTAGAATGGCAGCCGAACGTCGATTTGAATCCCCTCTGAACAACATACTCGCCTGTATCGCCGAGACCATTGAGCCCTCCACCTTTCCTTGTTGATGGAGACATCCCCAAAGACATCCGAAGCCCACGCACCACCATCCAACGCCATCCACGGGGAGAAATCCATGGAGGGGAATGGCGGCAAAGGGTGGGAACAACACTCGACATTTGATAATCTGTCAACATCGAGGAGTGATGACAGTACACTAGCCCTAGATCAACGGACACGATGACCTCCCATGGAACTGATGGTGACCACCTTTGGCGCATTCGGGCCCACTTACCACCATCTAACGCCGTCCACGGAGAGGAATCTGTAGAGGGAAATGGCAGCGCGGTGGGAACAACACTCAACATTTGATCTTCTGGCATCATTAGGGAGAGCGTCGATGGAGCAGAGGCGCCAGGGGTGGACACTCACCGAGACGTCAGCAGCACCCAACAACCACGGAGCAAACTCATCCAAGAGGGAACAACACAACATAGGGGGAAGAAACACGAGGAGGAAACACAAGCGTGGTGGTTTTGGCTTCCATCCTCCACGGTGGTGCCCTCAAGAGGGTTACGACATCGATGGCGCCACCACCACCGCTCTAGAGACTAGAGCAAGGTTTCACGAGGAGGAGAGGGACGGAGTTGTAGTCATCGGTTGGTAGCCAAAATCATCGACGTCTCCAAGGAGGTAACGGCGCTTAGGGCGTCGCCGTTGAAATCACACAAGCTGCAAGCTTTCGCTTAGGCTTCCTACCTATGAACTGTAGCTCGTCCATCACAGAATCTAAGGGGGTGAGCCTAAGGCACAACAACACAGGAGCTCCGCACCTGCAAGGACGCCCGAACAGGTGTCTCGGGCGCAACGTACCTCTGCGCCAGAGACAACGGAAGCATCACCGAGTTGATGCAGAGAGGTGCCGGCTTGCAGTCCACGAGTTCGCCGTCGGGGGCGGAACACGGGAATGCCAGCACGGCAACGACGACGGTGCGGCTCTAGCCGACCTCGGGGTGTTGGGTGGAGCCGAGCCCGTCCCACGGGCCCGCCGGCCGACGCCGCCCGCGCGGAGCCAGCGCAGGGGCGGCGAGCGTAGCCCCGCACGTGGTCGCCGGCCCCGGCGGCAACTGCATCCGATGGAGGGGCGCCGATCCGGTCGGGAGCGTGGATCCGAGTTCTTGAGCCGGCCGACCACCCGATGCCGGGAGAAAGAACGAAGCTACGATGACGGACGGAGACCCTGGGGATGGGAAGGGAGGAAGGAGGAGGAAGCGGCCTTGATTCGTGGATTTTGGGCGCCATAGGGGCCGCCACCACTCCCAAATGAGGGTGGCGACGGCGGTCGAGGAGCTCGGGGGGCTCAGGGCGGCGGCGATCCCCGTGAGTCGCCCGTGCACTGACGACGCAGGGAGGGGCATTGATTGACACTTTTAAATCTATCGCACCTATATAAAGAACCCCCACTAAGAAGTTCTCTTACGACAAAGCATGCCACCTAACTAGCCCCCACTAACACTTTCAAACATGCACGCGTGCCACCTAAGTTGCCCCATTAACGCCCACTACCACTTTTAGTTAATGATCTAACAGTTACCGGTTAGTACTTTCTCATACCAAATCTATTCTTGCCACAAACTAAGAATTTTTGTGTTGTACATTAAGTTTCAAATATTGTCCTTCACCGTAAGTCTGCGAGTGACCCATGTTTTGTTTCATGAAGTATATCATGATATTTTTTTAGTTCATTACTGAAATTACTTTTACATTTCTCTTAACTAGATTAAATTTATTTTTGCATACCCGCAACGCGTGGGGAATTCATCTAGTGTTATTATATATCGAAATTGAATAAAACTTATCGGGGATAGGTCAATACAGCACGAAGCTACACTCGTGGCAATTAGCACTGTCAAGGCAACATGTGGCCCCCACATTAAAAGTCAGACCATGTAACTAAAAACTCTTGTGTCCAAATGTTAAAGTTCTAGTGAATTTTAATTGAATTTATTTGGTATGGGTTTAATGGGACACGAAACTAATTTATGTCAATTAGAACTAAGCGAAGCTGGCCCCTTTGGCTTGGCCAGCTCATGAACTTTATTATTAGTCAGCGATGTCTTTATCTAGAAAAAATATGCATGACCTGAGTTTGGTCAAAAGTATTTATTTATTTACTATTTTCATATAAAAATAGAGGCGGGCTCGCTTAAGCCCGAGGCTAGCCCAACATGCCCATGTTATTGGGACTAGATTTTAGGGTCAAACTCAATTGGCCCTTTTTGTTGGTATTGCCCGCAAAACGCTCGTGTCAAATGCCGATTATCGTCTGCCTCAAAAAAAAAAAAAAAAAAATGCCGATTATCGTGGCAAAGATCAACACATGGGTTCCACTTCAACATCAAAGGCCATCCCCTTGAAACTAAAAACTTGCATTCACAATTTTAGCGAAATTGATTGAAACTTGTTGAAAATGATTGAAAGTGATATGAAACTACATAGTCTGTGCCAATTTATGTGGGCCCTATAGCTAAAAAGTCGGAGCTAAAGTTAACAGCTTATTAAAATTTTAGCGAATTCGACTAAAATTTATTGCAAATGATTGATAGCAATGTGAATCTATTTTTGCGCCAATTTACCCGGCACTGTTACTGACGGTCAAGGTGGATCAACGTCACAAATTGCGAAGCACCATGGAGGCTGAGAGAAGCAATTTGATGTTGGATTATTGGTGCATTCTTCGTTCAGTAGACTTGGTTTCCATGTTTGTGTGTTTTCAAGTGAGGCCTTTCAGTAGCAAAACATTTCACTATAATAAGGAGAAGAGTTTGAACTTTGAGTCATTTGAAAATCAGTTTGAAAGTCCGCCCTGTGGTTCCAATTGGGCGCTGTACTCCAAATCATTGGCAGTTCGGCACAAGTGCCTGTAGCTAGTTCGTCACTGCACAGCTGATTTGTCATCAGCCACACTGTCTGTGTTGTACAACCGATATGATAGTCGTCGGTACGCCTAATGACAATCTCGCCTGTACTAGCTGGAAATCACTCGCCGCGTGCTTAAACGCTAGGAGTACATGACCTCAAGACTCAAGTGATAATCGCTAGATATATATGTTGATGATTGTTCCTTACACGTCCTATCAAGAACCAAATGCAGATGCAGCTACCTGCTCCATACCTGTAGACTTTTGTTTCAAGGGCAGGTGTCCATGCCCATCCATCCAGCACTGACCTAGAAAAATGCTTGTGTATTTGTCTGGGTTGCTTTGCCTGTAATCCAGAGCAACAACCACAACTTTTTACTCGCAATCGACCCCTTTTTATTACCTCCTCCCTGGTTTGCTGAATGCACGAGTTGTTTATGTAAAGATGGCTTTTGGCTTTCGTCAGGCGTTTTCCAGGACGTCTCTGTTCCTGCTGCGACATGGCAACAAGAACACTAGTTCTAGAAAGAGAGAAAAACACTTGCAAGCTATTCAAATGTACGCCTATTTCTTTAAACCATTACTCTCTACTCTCTGGTTTGCATTACTCTCCGTCATGACAACAAGAACACCGTACTGTCTTGGACCACGAAAGTTTGTTGCGTGTCCAAATCGCTGACGCCTTTATATAGGAGGAGAGGAGAGGACATGCTACTAATTACATGGTAATGACCTTAATTGATTGGCTGGCGAATAATCTCGAGCCGTCTCTGTACTGTCAGACTGTCAGCTGATAAACACTAGCAGTAGCACCACTGATATGATCACCATTTCTTCAGAAATACTAGTATTACTAGCTGCCAACTTTTTCTTGCTCGATCTGTCTTATTCTTGAGAGAGCATTAGTTGGGGCATCACCATTCAGGCATTCACCAATCACACCACTACTAGTAGTAGTAGTAGTTTAACTCACAAAACCGTTACTTTTCCCATCAAATACAGACACCCTTGTGCTTCCTCCAAAATCACAAAAAAGCATAAAAGAACATGGGTATGCATTATTGGTTTTCAGCTTACTCATCAGACACTAACCTAATTAGATGGCTAAATACTAATCAACTTTATGCCTCACAATAACGCCACTGTCTTTACATATATAATGAATTAATTATGTCGATCACCGACAGTCTAGCTAGCAGGCAAGTGTAATACAAGGCACACGCAGCGGACAGCACTGAATCTCTCTTTGCTGAAAATATAGTAGCACAGATGGGATGCTTATGGTGGGTCATCAAAAGATAAGATAGATAGATGAATTGATTAGAGCCGTCGCTTTTTGTTGCTAAAGGAAACAAAAGAGAATATGTTTTTTGGAGTGGAGGGAAAGAAGCTGCCGACAATTGGGTGTCTGATCAAAAGCACGCATCAGGTTCTCTGCACACAATGATGAAATCTGCTGCACACAACGATGAAATCTGGACGAAGGAATCAAAACAGACGTGTTTCTGTAAAGAAGAATGTCACGTACTCTCTCTTCTTGTTTGAATATTTGTACCATTATTTATAATAACAAGCTGCTCGTAGCTAATTAGATTGTCTGTAAATGTCATATGTATTCAAAAGCTAAAGGAGTACCGTCTGAATTTGAGTTGAAGTGTACTCGAATCCTAGATGATAGCTCGACTGTATGGAAGAGATGAGGGCGATGAGAACTCTACACCCCTTCATGGCTTCATCAAAATGTGTTGAATTGCTTTATAGCAGAGGAGCTTGCTTCGCTTGGGAGCTGGAGCACCATGCATGACCATTCTTCACTTCTCATATGGAGGAGGAGGAGGAGGAGCTGTCAAAGCCTTTTGATGCTCCTGACCGGTCAACCGTTTTTAGATGGCCCTGTTTAGGTGCTACTACAGGGAACTTAAAAAGTGCTACATTATCCCGTCACATCAATCTCTTAACAACATTTTTGGAGCATTAAATGTAGGTAAATAAAAAACTAATTGCATAGTTTGGTGAAAAGTGCGAGACGAATCTTTTTAGCTCTAATTAGTCCATGGTTGGACAATAATTACCAAATACAAATGAAAGGTACTACAAAGAAATTTAACCCAAAATATTTCACCAACTGAACACACTCGCAACTGGATTGAATTAGCACAAGCTACTTCGTTTGCGTTTGGCTACTTAGCTTTGGCTTGTTGGCTATATATGTGTATGGCAAATTCATGAATGTTTTCAGCGCAATGCAAGCAAGAGGAGCACACACTACACTAAAATTCATGAATGTTTTTTATATAATCTTTCGAAAAACACAAACAATACATATTCGTTGCATGGCGGTTAAACATGGTGGTCTCTCTTCTCTCTCGTAGCAGTAGTAAGTACGTAGTGTACGGAGTATCTTGTTGCTACGCTGGATCGTGGACCGACCACGTACGACGACCAGAGCATGGGGAGTTAAATACGGCGTACCTGCCTGATGATCGTGATACCGGCGTAGGAGTAGTACGGACTACACCTGTGAGTGTATATACAGTAGGACTGATGGCGTTGTTGGTCGTCGCGGTCGCGGTCGCAGTACGATCGAAGATTGATCGAATACAGGTGAGCAAATCTCGGTGGACGGTGGACGCCGGTGGCCGGTGGGTGATGGACGACGCGTCTGCCCACACACCTGGCCCACGTGTCAGGCAAAACTTGGCGTCGACCTTCACTGTTTTGTCGGTGCAACTGCTGTCTGGGCAGCCCGCCCACAGAATCTCACGCTCGCACGTGCCAACTTTCAAAGAAAAAGAGAGGAATTCTTGCACGCGGATCGCGGGTAAATTCTCCTCCATACTTCTCCTGATAATTGATAATTCACGCTCGATCGCGCTTGATATTTGATAATCTGGCTTCGATTTCATCAGAGTAGGACCTCAAAATAAATACTAAATCCACCGTACTCCTGGGCGGCTAGGCTAGCATTGTTGCTGGACCGGATGATTTGGTAGCTGTCGTCTGTCTGCGTCTGCATCCGCATCCGCCGGGGCCGATGAGCCGTCGCCGTTGGGCGAGACCAACACGTCTGGTCCGGTCCGGCGACAGCGCCGGCCATGGATCGGTGAAAGCAACTGCAGATTACATGTCCATCCGCCTGCTGCCCGGCCTGCTGGAGCTGCTGGGGTGGATCGATGGATGGATCGGCGTCAAGGAAAGGCGATGGAGAGAGACTCACAAGGATATATATACTCCTTTATATGCGACAGATTGTATTTCGTTTTCTTTCGGCAGCGTTCGATATATAAGCTTCACATTTTTGGTATCCCAACCAAATAACCAAATCCGCGATATAGATATACATGGGCCAGGCAGAATTTCTATTCCTGCATTCTCGATGATAGATGCATATACACAACGTCACAACCATAATTTTAGATTTCTCGTAGTGATATAGACTCCTCTTAGTGTTTTAGCATTTAAAGTTTAGTCTAATTTTTCTTACTATGTCTCCTATCAAGAGAAAAATTTTCATGTGCTATATGACTAGTGCTAGTGTTTTACTACTACTCCCTCCGTTTCAAATTGTAGTTCACTTTGACTTTTCTAGATACATTGATTTTGCATTGCACATAGTTATACACTATGCCTAGATACATAATAAAATCAATGTATCTGTAAGTTCCAAAATTAAATGAAACGGAGGAAAGACTAAAAAATTAGAGAATCTACCATTTTCATAGTGATGGTTTTGATGCATATATATATAGTCCCCGCTCCAAAAACATGTACTTTTGACTTGAAGTTCCATTTGAGGACTCTTCCTCATTTTATAGGGCATGTTTTTTCTTTCTTGCATTTCCTCCACCAGAAGCACTCAAATCCTTCATGATAGGCAGTAACATACAAGATCAGCTCGTCATTCTCTGTTCTTCCAATCCTCAATCTCATCCAGATCTAAGTCGAGGCAGGCCAAGACCGAGCCTGGTTTTGATGTTCGAGTAAAAAAGAATATAAATACGATAATAATACTATATTACTATATATACGAGTTAAAAATAAAATAGATTTCACAAAATTGGTACGAAGATTGGCCCGTAAATGGGTAGGCCCAAAACTTTCAGGACTAAAACGAAAAATGTAATGGGCCAAAAACTGGATCGGGCCTACAAGGCCTACAACTCATCTTAGCGCACAAATAGGTTGTCAAAAAAAAAAAAAAAAAAAAAAAAAACTACATTAAGTCTTGTACACCGAGTGACACTTTACGATGATGAATATGCAGCCACATTTTCACCACTGCGCCGTCAGGAAACTCAGGCTCTCAACGGATCGAGGTTGCACCAGCATTATCGCGCTCTGTATTTATCTCATCTTCTTAGAAACTGCTTGAGAATATACTTAAAGCGGATTTGAGCTTCTGGAGACACGTACTCTATCAATCTGCATATTTCGTCTTCAATCTCTTGGATTCTTTCTGTTTCCTTTATAATCTCCACCACCACCGTTTGAAGCACCCTTGCTTTGGATAAAGACCGAACGAATTGGGATAATTATCTCTATGGTTTTGGAAAAATAACATGTAGGTATATGATTTTTTTTTCAGTTATCTTTAATGGCCCCTGGAAAATTTTTCCGGTTAGCTCCATGGTCTTCCGTTAGCTTTGGCACTTGAAGACCATGGAGCTAACCAAAAATTTTCTAAATCCATAAAGGTAACTTTGAAAAAAAGGGCCATATAACCATAGAGATAATTCTCCCATAGTGAAACCCAGCTCATTGTCATTGAACAGTGGAATGATACTCATGTGTTGAATAAACCAAAGGCTGGGAAACGATAATTCAGATGATCTCGCAACCCAACAACTATTCCGTAGATAATTTCCTGAAAAGAGAAGATGATGATTTATTTAAGATATGAATAAAATCAAGCATGCATTTTGTGCCAAAACAAGTTACAAATTCAAGTGGTATACTCCAATTACAGAAGAGCGATATATTGGACAACTTTGACTAGTGATTACAGTTATAGGGAGATCTGACTTTAAAGGCATAACAATACAGATGGGTTCGCCATTCCTCAGCAGTGACATCATCATAATAAATCATAGTATTTGCGAATACACATCACGACAAGTTTAGCGGAAATGTGCACGACTTGTAAAAAGGGAAGTTGATTATGTTACGACAGATAAGGAAGCAGCAACGAATAAACATGTGGATTATATTTAGACTTTTTCATGACGTGAATGAAGAATTCAAAAAATGCAGTACAAGTGAAGTCTTGCTTTCGAAAAAAAAGAATTCAAAAAATACGACAAAGAAGCAGCAACTGAACATACATAGATTGATTGAACACATGATAATATCACTTACAGTAGGTCTTGATCAAGTTTCTTCTTGTTTTCTGAAAATAAACCCCAATCATATTCATGCAGCAGATGCCGTTCCTGGACGTCTGGATATGAGAACCCAGGCGTGACGCAAAACGCAACCAAGACGTGTCGGTCGTGGGCATGGCAAGGAAAGGAGAAGCAGGTGGGGCCGACGGCGCCACACCACTTCAATGCTCAGCTGCAGCTGCAGGCACCTGCAGTCTGCTCACCTCGGACCCCTCGCTCGTTAACCCACCGCCTCCCATCCCAACACACACAGCGGCGCGACGGAGGCCCGCCGCTCGGCGCTCAACGGGGCGGACGGAGAGGAACCGCTCGCTCCTCCGCTCGGCGCGCTGGTCCTGGAGGCCACCGGCGTCGCCCGCCTGGTTCGCTTCTTCCTCTTATCTCCCTCCTCCACTCTCCTCCCTTGCCCTCGCCGATTACTGATTCATCCCCTTATGCTGGAGCCGAATACCGATGGCGGGCCTTTGATCCTGATCACCACACGCAACTACCCCCAATAACACACATTTTTTGGTGTTACTAGCACATGTGTAATGTGTTATTGTGTAATTAGCGTCTAATCATAGATTAATTAGGCTTCAAGATTCGTCTTGCAAAATACCCACATGCAAACTGTGCAATTAATCATTTTTATTTTTTATTTAATGCTATATTCAATGGGATAGGGTATAAAGTTTTTGATGGGAACTAAACATGAGTCTGAGATGAGAAACCTGTGCCAAGAAAATGTACTCAATCAGCTGCGACTAAAAGTCAACGCGCCTGCGCATCTCCAGCCAATAAAACGTACGCCTCCCTTTCCGCAAGGAATACGTACCTCTCAATCCCAAGATTCTGCTTTTGTGCTCCTGTGTGGGTGACGGTGCCATGAGAAATAGTACTTTTATGCTTCCTTTGTGCTTTCAGCATTTATGAATAAAACTTCAGCATTTATGAATAAAACATGGCTCCCTATATCGTCAAAAAGCATGGCTCCCTTAACTTGCTGGATAGATTACACTTGCCTTTTTGTTTCTGAACATTGACCTCCTTCGCCACAGTGGGATTCGGCAGGCTCTTTTACTCCAGAAAAAGAAAAGCTCAATGCGCTGCAATGGTTGATTCTGAAACTCGGATCAGATAGACACATTCTACTCATCAAATAAGCCTTGTCAGATCACGCTGCTACACACACTGGTGGTTCATTGGTGAGTTCAGTTACATTCCTTGCAAGTTCGGTTATATCACAGTGTCTGGATCACTTTTTTTTTTTTTTTTGTATGTTCCCTAAAAAATGGTATCATTTTGTATATGGTATTAGCAAACACTACTCCTATTAAGCAAACTGACTTGACTTACAATCTCAGAACCTCTAGTGGCTAGTTGCTTCACCACAAGTTTATGCTTGGAATTTCTTAGAATCGCCTTTTGCTTTGCAGAATCTGCAGGTGCTGCTAATATGGAAACGTACACCACCGATGACGCTCTTTACTCTCATGGGGTTCGGAAAGTTCCAAGTACTTGTCCTTGCCTATGCAGGAATGGGTTGGGCTTACAAAAGCCATGGAGGTTATGCTGTTGTCATTTCTTGGACCAGCGGTGCGGGAAGGTTGGAATGTCTCTCGAAGATGAGAGTCTGCTATCCAGTTTTGTGTTTGCTGGAATGCTAACCGGAGCTTTTGCCTGGGGCTTTGTTTCTGACAGATATGGGAGAAAGTAAGGACCAGCTTTTTTTTTTTTTTTTGACAGAAAAGACGAACTGTTTATATTACCAGCAAGTTGCTGCATTTGGGGTACAAAGTTCGAAAATTACATCCTTTAGTTCAAGTTACATTGTTGGCACTTGGAGCAAACTCTTCTTATTTCCATTTACAAGCCTTGGCATCTTAGGACAGGCAGGTATAAGATCGAGTCCTTTAGGATTCACAGGAAACTGGTTTATTTTTTCACTAGTCCAAGGTATTGGATCTAATCACCTCTGTCGAAATAAACCAATTCAATTTTTGCCAATTGTGATTGGGTATTAGTTCACTGAGTCAATGAAACAAAGAATCATTTCGGTTAGTGACCTTGTGTACTGAGTTAGCTCAGATTAAAAAAGTACAAGAGAAACAATTGGTTGTTCTCTTTTTGTCTAGTTCCCACCTCTCTCTATATTCTCTCTTTTCTACCTGTAAAATAACAAAACCTCAGTGCGATGCCTCATAAGCAGCCAGCTTTTCATAAACACTTTGATAACCCCCAGCACCACTAAATAGTGTTACCTTCACAAAGTTGAGAGGATATTAAATAACTGGTTTGATGATTCTTAGTAGAGGGCCTAGTTTGTATGATTATATCCTCTTTTTACAATGATTCTTCTCTATGTTTGATTTCGATATGCTCAGCGTACATGAAATTAACGTTGTCTTTTTTTTTCCAGGACTGTTTTATTGCTTTCAACTCTGCTTACTAGTGGAATGGGTTTTCTAAGTGCTTTATCTCCTAACTACTTGTGCCTGATGGTTCTTCGGTTTTTTGTCGGCATAGGAGTGGGCAGTGGGCATGTATTTACATCTTGGTTCTTGGAGTTTGTTCCTGCAGGAAATCGTGGCACTTGGATGGTTATTGTTTCCTTTTTTTGGACTATTGGTACAGTCTTGGAGGCTGCACTTGCATGGGTATGACATTTTGTTCCTTCACTGCAACTCATTGTATTCCCTTTTTCATCCCATGGTTTCCTTATAGGGCACATACTGTATAATCTTTTTCTTAAAGGAACGCGACTAGAAAAACTTCAGAGATAATACATTCTGCGCAGCTGTGAGGGACTTGAGTTCCTTACTGTATAGAAATTTGTTCAAGCAGGCCTCTGAAACCATTTTTTTTTTTTTTTTTTTTTTGGGGGGGGGAATGCTCTGTGTCATGTGTAACAATGATGTTTCTTTGGCTGTAGTGTATTGTGACTATTCATAACCATATTTATCAGTTGCATTATCCGTTTGTAGTAATACTGTCATTATTTCTGTAGCAATGCTTAAGATGTTTCAGTGTGTGGTGCCTGCAAGATATTGTTTCTGTAGCAATGCTTAAGATGTTGTTTGTACTTTTACCTACCATCTGAACACTTTTCTGCATCTAATCAAAATGTCTGGAATTCAATAAGTTAAGTTCGGTTGGGTTTGATACACATCTGACTGTACATGCACAAGTTTTCACATAAAATTTTGCCCATTTTATTTGCATTGCAGGCTGTACTATCAGCATTGAGTTGGAGGTGGTTGCTGGCATTGAGCGCCCTTCCATGCTTCCTATTGCTTCTTTTTCTTCAGAATTACACCTGAGTCGCCACGCTATCTTTGTGCACAAAATAGAATGGCTGATGCAAGGCTTGTCCTGGAAAAGAATAGCCATTGCAAACCAAGCAGCTCTTCCTATGGGGGTTCTCACATACCATCAAGAAACAGAAACTAATTACATCACTCATGTTTCTGAGGATGAACACCTTATTCCAGTCAGAGAGAAGGAACATACAGTTAGGAATGCTATTAGATCCAGATCTGGTGCTATTGCTGCATTGCGTGAGCTATTATCACATAACTTGCTCAGATCAACTCTTCTTCTTTGGTTCGTTTTCTACGCATGCTCCTTAAACTTATTATGGGATAGCATTGCTGTCATCGCAACTAAGTGATGTGAATAGAAGCTGTAAATCTGGTCTGGTCTTTGAAGTGCGCCAAAATGATGGAAATCTTTATAAAGATACTTTTATCACTAGTTTAGCAGGTAGAATATAGTAAGTTCTTTTTATCCCGCTCACAATTGTTGTGGCTGGCTATGGAACATCCTGTTTAATTCATGGTTTCATTTCTCTACCAGAGATTCCAGGCTTGATTCTGTCGGCTTTGCTTGTTGACCGGTTTGGACGGAAAGCTACTATGTCGAGCCTGATGTTTGCATGCTGTGCTTTCCTTGGGCCACTGCATTTCATCAGAATGAGTCGCTGACAACTACTCTTCTATTTGGGCTCGTGCTTGTGGCACGGTACCACTACAATTTTATGTCTCTATGCCCCAGAGGTTCGTTTTAACTTCTTATTGCAAAGACTATCTTAATATAAGTTTATTTTATTTTCATAAAGTATTCATTGATCTATTATAAACATGATATATTGTATCGGGCATTGAAGTAAATTTGGATATTACTAGAAACCAAAGTAGGCGTTGCGCCCATGGCCTATGCCGAGCCAAGTGTTTCATTCATGTTTGTAATAATTTTTGGTCTAGGCTTCTCCTTTATTCCCAAAGCTGAAATGCATAACAATATTTGCTTTTCGTCGTAGTCGTTTATTCTAGATTCTTAATTTTCTTGCAATATCTAGCGGTTCAGATTCTTAATAGGCATTATATACATAAAATAATCCCGTGGATAGAGTATTAGAATGAAAAGACTATTAATTATATAAGGTATGTAGGGTTTTATATTAGTTTTTTTTTTATGAAAGAATTATGGGTTTCGGAGTTAGGATGGATGAGATATAAAATTAAGTGTATCGGCAAAAATGAATAATGAGACGAATGTGAAAATTATTTTTAGGTTTTTTTTGATCATGGAGGGGTTATCACCTGAACTTAGGAAAATTAATTTAAATATATAGGTTTTTTTTTTGGAAGAGTTATGGGATTCGGAGTTAGGATGGATTGAAAAGGATTTGAATATGTAGGGTTTTATTTTATAAGATATTTTGGTGGAAGAATTACGTGATTCGGAGTGAGAGTGAATGAGATATAAACTTTCTAAGTTTATCGATAAAAACGAATGAGAAGATTTTAAAAATTATTTTCTTTTTTTTTAGATGATGGAAAAGGAGTGAAAAATATTTGGGTAGGTTCTAGAGTGGTTCTAGTTTATTTAGAAATTTTCTAGAAAGGAAAAGAGCTTTCTTTAATCTTTTTGGTACGTTTATCGGGGACGCGTAGCAATTGCCAGAGTGAACAGTGCCGCCGTCAGATGAACAGTGCGTCAGCAGTGCCCTCGAAAGCGACCTGTGGTGTGGCTGGAGCCGTCCGATCGAGATCCAACGGTCGTGGTTTTTCAGGCGACGTGGCCATGCTCTCGTGCCCGATCTTGGACTCACGTTTCGATAGTAAGAGATGTGTTCGCACTGTCATCCTATTAAACCTGTAGTTTTGAGGATCCATCATTCAAGCTTTCCTTGTGTGTGCCATTACATTGGCCTGTAGGTGTTGTTAGACATCATTGTCTTGTAGATTGAAAGACTACAAACAGAACATACTTTGATACACCTTTTAGCAGTGTTGCCGACACAGGGCCTACTAGAACTCAACAGCACAGTGTTTTAATTGAGTTATTTCTGTCCTCTTTCTAGGTGTATCCGACATCTGTTCGCTCGACAGGGGTCGGAATTACAACTGCCATTGGTAAGATCGGCGGGGTTATTTGCCCACTTGTCGCAGTGGGCATGCTGCGGAACTGCCACCAGATGGAAGCAGTGCTGGTGTTTGAGCTGGTGCTATTCCTCGCTGGAGTTGCCTGCATTCTCTTTCCTGTAGAGACCAAGGGCCGAGAAATGGACTGAGGACGCATGGTGCTAACTCAGTACACTTGGGGCATCCGGATGGGCTTGTTGTTCATCATAATTGTGTATAGATTAGATACAACTATATCCGCGACAAGTTTAGCGGATATGCAAAGACGTGTAAAGAGATCGAGGTTATAATGATTATGAAAAAGAAGGTTATAATGATTATGAAAAAGAACTAGCAATGAGTAATTTTTTTTTAAAAAAAAATGCAATGGCAGGAGCTGCCTCTCAATTAAGTTAGGAAAGAGATTTTATGTACAGCAGTAATATTTGTAATAGCATTGTTCTTATCAAACTTCCTCATCATCTGGTAACTAAATCTGTGAAGTGTAAAAGTAAACATGTGAATATAGACTGAATCAGGAAATTAAGCCCCATTTTGGGACAATTTTTATTTGATCGCGCTTAATTCCAAGCTGCTAGCTTTGAAACGAAGCGAGGATAAAACAGACTGAATGGCAGTTCCAAGAACTCAAACTGGCAAGGGAAAAGCTCCGACCATCCTCGCCGCCCTACCATCATAATCTCCTAGATCAATGAAGGTGGCAAGGGGGCCTCAGATTGTTGTTTCTGAGCTTTGCCACACCACATCACACCCTCCGAGGGTGGTCACTAAGGGCGGTCACTAATGGGCAGAAAGGGCAATGTATATGGACCAACGTCTAGAGGTGGGACTGGTGTCCTGGTAGTTATTTCCTTCTCCACGACGTAAACACATAAAGTAGGGCACTTAACTTTGGATGGATTTTGCTGCTATTTCCATTAGTCATTGCAACAGGGAATGCAACTCAGTAGCTGATGAATTAGCAAGGCAAGTTTTGGTAGAGAAAAGTCCCTTTGTATGGGTAGATGATCCCCTAATTCTATCCTTCAATTGCTTGTAAACGATGTAACTATCTTTTGAATCAATAAATGCCTGAATTCAAAAAAAAAAAAAAAAAAAAAGTAGGGTTGATAGGTAAAGAATATATATAAAAAAAAATCAATAGCCCTTTCCATAAACTTGGACCCACTAGTCTATAGGGACCAGCGTCAGTTGTCTGTAGTTATTTTCTTCCCACAACGTAAACACATAACATGGGTCCGCTTGATAGGTAAAGAATGTAATGTACGTGTGGATTTTCTAGCCGTGATGGTGCGGCCAATATTTTTTATTTTACTCATAGCTGCAACGCAACTCAACCGAAGCAAGGCTAATGATTAGCAAGCTGCCAGCTAAATGTAGATGTCATGTTACATAAAGTAAGCAATACCGTCTATTTATATAGGTTGGTTGAGAGATCAGCTACATCAACTGCACAAGCACTTAACATGTAAATATGTAATTATGGAGAGCGTGTTGATTAAACTAACTTTGACCATATTTATAGTAAAAGTATTAACATTTATATCTTAATATAATTTCTCATAAAAATATATTTCATAACTAATCCAACCGAAAAGGATCTAATTGGCCTAAGGGGGTGAATAGGCAATTTTAAAACCTAAAACTCACAAACTCAAGCTGAAATTAAATACCGCACGGAGAACCGGTCCAGAGTGCAGTATAACCGGGTCGATGCACTGGTACAACCAGTGCTTCCACCGGGTACAACCAGCGAGATCACAACTTACACCAAATTAGAGTATCTATTGATTACCACCCTCTTATAGATGATGTTGAGGTTGTAGATGCACTCCCCTTGTTTTCTCCCTTCACCAAAAAGTAGATCGGGCACCCACAACCTAAGAGAGGGGGTAGAGAGGATGGAAGAACACGAAGAACAAGTGATAGAACAAGTAATCGTAATAAACAACAACAAGCACGCGGGACCACTTAGATCGGTGTCTCTTCCACCTCCTTTCCTTCCTCAAGCAACCACAAAGGTTAGCCCCAGAATTCCACTAAGAAAAACGGGTGATACAAACACTTTGGGGTGCCCTCACAAATGAATCAACACAGGCAACCACAAAGAACGCTTAGCCGGCTAGGGTTCCAAGAACCCAAGAGAAATAAACACAAATCAAGCCAACTAAAAACGGGGAGTGAAGTGTTCAAGATGAGAATCGAAGCTTTCCACTCTCAAATCTCACTTCTCAACTCAAATCTTGGATGGGATTTAAACTAGAGCCAAGAAGGAGAGAGAGGGGGGCGAGATAGCACTTGGGAGCTATTTCTCGAGTGGGAGAGCGAGTGAATGGCGTGGGGGTAACGGTTAGAAGTGGAGAGGGAAGAGTATATATACTTGTACCCCTTCGCAAGCCTTATCATGCGACCTTGGCGGTACAAAACCGGTAGAACAAATCCGACCGTTGTGGGCAAGCCTACGACGCCTGGACGAGCCAAGATAAAAATGAACTACCAAAGACAACCGGGGCTCCACCGGCATAAACCGGTGAGCATCTCGTGCATAACCGGCTAGAGGTCGGTCCAACCGGTAGGTCATTTTTCCGCCCGATCGCGTGCAAGTCGCGCTAAAATGACCTAGCGGTACAACCAGGCCTTAAGCGGTACAAACCGGCTGGGCATTGGTTCAACCGATCTAATGGCTGGTACAACCGGCAAAAGCGCAAAAATGTGAAAACACATTTTAAAGGCTCGTGGAGTGCATCGGTGTCTCTCAAACGCATACCTAAAGATCATCTTGAGCACTAAATCCCCAAACTAGTCAACCTAATTTATGTCCCTCTTGATAGTGCGGCGTTTCCTATAACTCAAGTTTAAATATAAAAACTAGTGAGCCACTTGAGTTGGAACGCCTTCCGGCCCATCGAAATTAAGTGATGCTATAATCATCAAATGAGATCATTCAAATCTTTTCAATGAACTAACATCTCAAGCGTATACACTTGAATGAACATGTTAGTCCCTAATTTGATTGTCATTAATTAGCCAAAACCCACATAGAGGGCTTAATGCACTTACACCAACCGTATTTATTTTGTCTCATAAGTATAGTATTTTTTATATAATTTTAGTCACAAGTTCATATGTTTGACTTAGTGAGAATTGCTTGTTTTGTGTAGTGGAAGGAGTAGTATTATCCAATCGAGTTGGGTCCGGGCTTGCATCCTACCGCAAGGCAAGCTTTTAGTCTCGTGTTTTGGGATTCAGCCGGCGAGATAGTTAGAGCAAGTATAATGATGGGCTACTAGCTAGTCAAGTTATCTACGTGGATGAGAGAGAAAGTGAAGAGAGAATGGAGTTGGCGTTTTCGCGAGTCACCGGCGACATCGGGCGAGAAGGACCAACACGGGATGAGATTGACCGAGCAGCCATGCAAACATCCAATAGCTCGGGACCCGCCATTGTTTGAGGCGCTTTTTGCCGCGGCACTCGGCGACTAGGTAGCGATTCTATTAAACCCGCTCTTAACGTCCACTCGGTACCCTCTCTCTATCGTGGCATTACGTAACTTGTCTCTCGCCGCTTGAAAACCTTCTATAGTAGTTACAATCAAATCTTGTTGGATGCACCCTCAATCTATAGGGTAGGGTGCAAGTGTGCAACCAACGAACGTGGTCGCGAGTTGGGCGTCACCAGGTCCCATGGCCCCAGCCCCACCACTTCAATCGCCTGCGTTTAGCGCGCATTTCTCGGTGACCGAGTACGCTCGCCTCGGCTCGCGGCGGCTCGTCCTGCGAGGCTCCCCCGTAAACAGACCGGCGCGACGGAGGCGCCACCGCATCACCGCCACCGCTCACCGGGGAAGCAGGAAGAGGAGCGCCGCCTCCTCCGCCGGCCGCTGGTCCCGTCTGAGGCCACTGCCGCCCGCCGTTCGCTTCTATCTCCTTCCTCCACTCCTCCTTGCTTGCCATCGCCGACATCGAGAGATTCACCAGGCCTTTGTTTCGCCTTTGTCGTGTCCTGCCCTCACCCACCCTTGTCTTTGGAGCCGAATACCGATGTATGCGTGCCTTTGATCCCGATCACCACACGAACGAACGCTAACTACCCCTCAATAACACACGCCTCGAAATTCGCCCCCAAACCATGGACCTCAGCTCAGCTCGCGTTCACCGTGTCTTTCCTTTTAGTCGAGATGAGAAACCTACCCGTGTCAAGAAAATGTTCTCAATTAGCCGCGAGTCAAAAGCCAACGCAACGCGCACTCTAGCATCTTCACCAATATACCCCACTACCTCCTCCCCATCCACAAGGAATATACTATGCCGCACTCCTCTCAACCTCCAAGCTTTCTGGTTTTGTGCTCGTGTGTGGGTGGCGGTGCCATGAGAAATAGTATGGCAGTTCGTCTTTGTTATGTCAGCTCATCTTCACGTAGTTATATATGCTTCATTTGTGCTTTCAGCTTTTGTGAATAAAGCATGGCTCCCTATATCATCAAAAAGCATGGCTCCCTTTAACTTCTTGGATGGATTACACTTGTTTTTGTTTTAGAACATTGACCTCCTTCACCTTCACCGCGGTGGGAATCGGCAGCTCTTTTTATTTCGTAAAAAAGAAAAGCCCAATGTGCTGCAATGGTTGATTACAAACTTCGGATCGATAGACATTGATACTCATTCCACTCATCAAATAAAGCGTGTTGACGCGGATCACAAAGCCACACACACCGGTTCATTGGTGAGTTGATTACATTCCTTGCATCGCTCGGTTATAATATCACGCGGGAGACCAAGTCCTAATCACCTTTTTTTGTATGTTCCCTAAAATGAAATCATTTTTTTTGAATTGTCTCTTGTATGTTGTGATAAAATTGTGCTAAGAGGGAACCGAAAGATGTTAGTTAGACCCGGAGGCTTATTCGAGGGCGACGGCCGCCCGCCCGTCCTCCCCGGGCCCATCCTCCCGCCCGGCAGCCCCCTTTAGGGGTCATGGGACACCTCCACGCCCCGCAGTGTCACGGGAAAAGAGTCTCGTCGCCTTCTCCGCGAGTCAATGGAAGAAGGGCCCCGAGGAAGAGACACGCCGGCCGGAAATCAGAAGAGCTACATTGAAATCCCAGGGGCTCGAGAGGAAGAAGGGCAAGGAGGTGCGTGAATTCGGGTGGATGATGAAGGGGCAATACAGAATTCTACGGCAATTGTGGTTCATACCGGGCGAGAGTCATGATTCGTCATACAGATTCGGGTTAGAAGGAGAGCTAGGGTTAGAGATGAGGGGGAGGCGAGTCCGAGATCTAGTTTGATTCGTAAGGATCCGTGGGGAGAAGAGAGAGGTCACGAGCGGTGATTGCTATCCGTTCATGAACGATCGGCCGGATCTAAGCCCCCGCCTTCCTCTCGACTCACCGAAGACGCCCGGGGCAAAGGAACTAGAGAATCTTTGCAACAAAGGTGAAGTTGGCGATGGTCGGAAGAGGAAGAGGTCGCCCTCCAAGACCTAGAAGCCCGTAAGAGGAATGGAGGGACCGGAATGGAGGAGGTTGGCGCGAGGGCCATATACTACCCTCACCCTCGATGGGACCGCCGCCCATGGGACCTTTGCCCATGGGACGGCCGTCCGCTCATGCCACCGCCACCGCAAGGGCCATTCGGGTACTACCCTTTCCCTCAGCATGATTTCCCCCATCCACCTCCATTCAATCAGGGTCAGCAGTTCAAGCAAGGAGGAAGACCCAGGGGGATGCAACAATCATTCAGAGCAAAACAGGGTCAGTACCAATAGGGTGGCAGTCAGAAGAGTAGTGAGATTCAACAGCCAGTGAAAAGTCAGAATACCCAAAGCAAGGAACAACAGAGTTCACGGGAGAGTCGCCTAGCAGAAGGGAAGAAACCTGAGGCCAGTTCTAGTGGTGGTAACAAAGTCACCAATGTCATGTGCTATAACTGTGGTGATGCTGGTCACTTCAGTAATGATTGCAAAAAACCCAAAGTGTGTTTTATCTGCTTCAGGAAAGAGCATCAATCTGAGAACTGTCCTAGGTGGAAGGAACCAATCCTGGAAGCTCAGTACTTGGGGAGTGCTAACAAAGGGCTAGGGTTCTTTCATGTGGATGTCAGAGAAAAAGAAAATAGATTCAAACTTTGGAAGGGATATGATAATTGTGCAATCTTCTCAGTTGAGTCAGGAGAGTTAGGCCAGAGTGAGATCATTTCATATCTTCAGAGAGTGTTTGATCCCAACTGGCCATGGGCACTGAAAGAGCTTGATGAATACAGATATCTAGTAAGATTTCCCCCTGATAGGAGAGTGGAAAACTTTGTGATTGATGATGCAACATATTTCTATCTCAATGATGGTGGTGTCTTAGCTTCTCTCGAGTTTGGAATGGAGACATCATACCAGTGGCTAAGTTGGAAGAAGTCCGCGTGCAGATAAGCAATATCCCACCAAAATGGTGTGACTCGGGAAACACCGAGACAAATTTCTTCAACTCTAGGAAGAATGACTAGTGTGGATTGGCAATCTATGTTTGGAAGCTTTTTGCAATGGTCGTGGTGTGAGAATCAAATGTAGAGACCCCATCCAAGATCCCTTTCCAAAGAATAATGGAAATGGATGATGAAATCTACATGATAAACTTTAAAGTGGAAGGAAGAGTCCAAGACACTGGTGGCCAAACTGGAAATGATGATGATGATGATCAGGGAAGAGATAATCAGGATAATGATCTAGATGATGATGATCTCTTAGAAGAAGAAGAGGATGGGAAAGAGGTTGACAAATCTAAGAAAGATTCTAACACCGCAGTAAGAGTTCGGCTGCAAGAACAATCAAGATGGGGGAGGGTCTGGCTCCCAGAAAGGGTACTCTACTCCTAAGGGAAGCAAGACTGTCAAAAGCCCTGCTCGGTTCATTCATAGAAGTGGAACATGAAACCGTAGCTCATAGTAGTCTAGAGAGCCACCGCTTAAATCTACTCAAGGCAATGGAAATAGATGATGAAATGTGACGACAGAAGAAGAAGAGATGGAGTATCGATGAATGAAGATAATGAACCGATGAATCGCGTAAGAATGGATGTACAATATACATGGGCTGGAGGAAGTTCAAAGGATATCCCGGATAGCACAAAGAGAGGTAGAAGAAGCAAGTAAACTCAAAACTGATGTTGACACAACAGAAAAATCATGTAGCGAGCAAGAGGTAGCTAATGGAAAGGAAAAGACAAAGGGTTAAAACCAAATCTGAGGAAGGAACAATGAAGGAAAAAAGAAGAAGAACCAGAAATGGGGACTGTTTCCGTGGAGAGAAAAAAGCAAGAGGTTTCCTCATGATGGAAGACCAGCACCGAGAAGGCTGAAGAGCTGAAGAAGAAAAACAATCTTGAGGTTCCTAAAGGTAAAAAACAAATTCTAACTTTAAATTCCAGTACTCTCTTGAATATTGCTAGCAAAGTAGGTATTGACATTAGCACTTCAGATAGTATGAATAGAAGTAGCATAAATGATGTAGCTCATTTGTTTGAACAGAGGCATCAAGATACTGGTCGGATAAATAGTAGTATGTCGGAAGGTGTAGCAATAGAGGGGTTGACCTGTAATAGAAATACAGAAAGTGATAGAAATAGAAGTCAGACCAACATTTCAAAAATAGGAGTAATAGAATCTACTTTAGATGGTCAAAAGGATAGGATAGTAGATAGGGGAAAAGATGAACAGGGAGAGATCCCTGAGACACCCAGAGAGGGTAATAGCCAGGCTCTAGCAGAAGAGCTAGAAGAGAAGACCTGGACCAAAGTAGTTAAAAAGAAGAAATCTAAAAGAAAATTTAAATGATAGGTCTTTTCTGGAATATTAGGGGTCTAAATAAAATTGGAAGGGTGCCTGCTTTAATTAGCAGGATTAGGAGTATACATGCTGACATTGTAGGGGTGATAGAAACTAAGAAAACGTGATTTTTTCTCAGGTTTACTTAGGACTTTAATGAAACACACCATTTGAATGGTGTTGGCTGCCTGCAAAAAAGAACTGCAGGTGGTATCCTGATTGGTTTTAATAAAGATAAGTACACAAACAAATGTAGTTGATAGATGTGAGTACTCTTTGAGTCTGATGTTAACTGATCCCAAGTTTTGGTTTTTGCTGGAAACTCATTGTAGTTTATGGGTCTCCATATGAGTCAGGAAAATTAAATTTTCTAGAAGAGTTACATTCTGTTATGGCAAAATGGCAAGGTCCCATAATGGTTGTGGGTGACTTTAATTTAGTTAGAGGTGCCTCGATAAGAGTAATAGGATGTTTAGTCATAAGTGGGCAGAACTTTTAATGATTTGGATAAATAGATGGGTTTCAGTAGAGCTTAGTCCAAGTAATATTAAATACACTTGGACTAATAATCACCCCCTCTATTTTAGCCAAAATTGATAGAGTTTTTGTGAACAATGATTGGGAAAGGGCTTTTTCCACTTGTTAGAGTCAAGGGGCTAGAAAAACTCCCTAGTGACCACAATCCATTGATGATAGATTCAGGGACAATGTTTTGGTTAATAAGAAACAGTTCAAGTTTGAAAAATGGTGGATGGCTAAAGAGAGTTTTCATAAAGTAGTTGAGAAGGCATGGGATCAACCTTTTCAAGCAAAGTCTAGTATTGATTTATGGCAATTTAGGATTAGAACTTTGAGGAGATCTACTAGGGGTGGGCCGCTAATGAGATAGCGACTATGAATAAAGAAAAGGTAAGTTTGGCCTTAGAATATAATGATTTAGATAGAGAATTGGAATCTAGACCTTTTGACAGAGGGAGGGATAGGTAGAATGAACCAGTGTCTAAAAAGGTTAGAAGAAATTTGGGCTTTAGAGGAAATCAAAGCTAGACAGAGATCTAGGGATAGAAATATATTAGAAGGGGATAGGAACACTTCTTATTTTCATCTTTGTGGCTAATCAAAGAAGAAGGAAGAAAAGAATTGAGGTTTTAGATGGCCCCAATGGTCCAAAAGATGACCGAGAAAGGGATGTTAGAGATTGCGATTAATTTCTATAAAAACCTCTTTGCTAGAGAAGAAAGAGTTAATGCTAAATTAGCTAGTAATTTCTGGGATTACGAGGACTTAGTGACTCTGAGGAAAATAGCTTTCTTATTCAACCTTTTACTTGAAAAGGAAATTAGAGAGGTAGTTTTAGTTGTTACTCGAGGGGAGCTCCCGGACTGATGGAGTGTCCTTTATGTTTTATCAAAAATATTGGGAGTTAATTAAGAAGGATTTAGTAGCCATGTTTAATGACTTTCATTCAGGGGAACTTTAGATCTTCGAGAGAGACTAAACTATGCCTTAATCACTTTAATTCCTAAAGAGGAAGGAGCTACCTCCATGAAAAAAAATTTAGGCCTATCGGTCTTATTAATCTGCGGTTTTAAGATTTTTTCTAAAGCTTTGACTTTAAGATTAGGGAAGGTGATAGATAGATTGGTGATGCCTCATCGAGTGCTTTTATTCAAGGTAGATTTATACTAGAGAGTGTTGTGATTGCTCATGAGATTATTCATAGCATTGACAAAGAAAAAAAGAGCCAGGAGTAGTGATTAAACTAGATTACGAAAAGGCATACGACATGGGTTAGCTGGGATTTTCTTTTGAGATTTTAGAAACCAGAGGGTTCAGTCCTTGCTGGATCAATTGGATTAAGAAACTAGTAGTGGGTGGATCTATAGGTGTTGTTATTAATGGAGAAGAGAGTCCTTTCTTTAAAAAACGAGGAAAAGGATTAAGACAAGGGGATCCAATTTCCCTCTACTGTTCAACTTAGTAGGTGATGTTTTAACTAGGATGCTTATTAAAGGAGCAAATAATGGCCTTATTCGTGGATTAGGTACTAGATTTAGGTCAAATGGTGTCATTTCATTGCAATATGCCGATGACACCATTCTCTTCTCCTGATGTGGAGGTTGATCACCTTGTAAATTTGAAAGGCATTCTAGTTTCCTTTGAACAAGTGTGCAGGATGAGAATAAATTTCCACAAAAAGTGAAGTGATTCCTATGAATGTTCCCGAGGAGGAAGCAAAAACTATAGCTAGTATCTTTGTGTCTGTCCTTTAGGAAGTTTTCCTATTAAATATTTAGGTGTTCCTCTCCATTTTGAAAACCTGAAAAGAGAGGACCTTCAACCTCTTGTAGATAAGCTGTTAAAAAGAATTGCGGGGTGGAGAGGGAATTTGTTATCTCATGCAGGGAAGATAGTTCTAGTTAGATCCTGCTTAAGTAGTATTCCAGTGTACTTGTTGTCTTTCATAAAATTTCCTAAGTGGGCAATTAGAATAATAACCACCCATTTAGCAAATTGCTTGTGGAATGACAAAAATGGTAAGCATAAATTCCATCTATTTAATTGGGACAGCATCTCTATGTTAAAAGAGTATGGAGGTTTAGGTATTCCAAATCTTAGGGATTTAAACCTCTGTCTTTTGGCCTCTTGGATTAAGAGGTATAATAGGGATAAAGGCAAGCTTTGGAGACAAATTATAGAGCACAAATATGATACCCAAAAACCAAATATTTTCTGCACCTCTAGCCAGGGAGCTTCACAATTCATGAAGGGAGTTTTATGGGCTGCTAAGGCAGCAAAGTTAGGGATATAGGTGGCAGGTTGGAAATGGTAAAAGTATTAAGTTTTGGGAAGATAACTGGCTGGGGCAATCTAATTTGGCAATACAATACTGGGAAATATATGTTCTAGTCAATGAAAAGTCTGGAACAATAGCAGACCTATGGGATGGGGTGAATTTAAAATGTACTTTTAGAAGATGTGTGGATCAAAGACTGTTGGATAAATGGAATGAGGTAGTACAACTAGCATCTACTCTAGTGTTGACTGATGATGATGATTCCTTGATCTGGCAGTTTAATTCTAATGGTGAATACTCATCACAATCTTTATATAAGATAGTTAATTTTAGAGGTATTGTCCCTGTTCATGTCCCTGCTGTATGGAGGCTGAAAGTACCACCGAGGGTACAGTTCTTCCTCTGGCTACTTTCTAAAAACAAACTTTTAACTAGGGATAATCTTAGTATCAGAGTAAAGGTAGATGATGACTCCTGTATTCTCTGTTCTGAAAAAGAAACAGCTAACCATCTGTTCTTTGAGTGTGTGGTAGCTAAACAATTATGGTTTTTCATGTCTGAGGTTTGTGGTAGAAATGTAGGTTTAGACTTTATATCAATTGGGCAAATGTGGTTAAGCAATAAGAGATATATAGTTGATAATGCACTTTGTGCTGCTGCCCTGTGGGGGTTGTGGAAGCTAAGATGTGCCATGTGTTTGCAGGGTACAGTCTGGTTAGGTGTCAAAAACCTGTTGATGGAAATTGTTATCATGGCTCAATCTTGGAGTATTCTATGCCCACAAGCTGTGAAACAAGAATTCCTGGCCAAAATCTCCAAGATGAAGTCGGTGGCTACAAGGCCAGCAAGGATACATGGCTGACAAACATCAAGGATCCTTGGGATGCCTTCATGTTCAGGAATGCAACTGGAGGACTGTTGGAGCGAATTCCTGATGAAGTGAAGACCAAACTGAATGAAGTGGTGGAGGAAGGTCCTGGCAACCAAGGAATGAAATGGTTTCGCCTGGAGAATAAATATCTGGTGGAGTAATAAGTTTAGTTGTACTTGCTTTCACAGCTAGTGAACTCTGTGTAGTGCTAGTCTGTTTGCTGGAGTCTGTTATCATCTTTGAGACATTGAGACTTGTTGGACGGGTGTGTCCCACCCCAGTGCTGTAACGTACATGCTATTGTCTTTTGGTTAATACTAAAAGGCAGGGGCAACAACCCTCAAATTCTAAAAAAAAAAAAAATCATTTTGTATATGGTGTTAGCAAATTGACTTTACTTACAATCTCAGAACCTCTAGTGGTTGCTTCACCACAAGTTTATGCTTGGAATTTCATAGAGACGCCTTTTGCTTCGCAGAATCTGCAGGTGCTGCTAATATGGAAACATATACCACCGATGATGCTCTTACCCTCATGGGGTTCGGAAAGTTCAAAGCACTTGTCCTTGCCTATGCAGGAACGGTTTTGCTTGCAGAAGCCATGGAGGTTATGCTATTGTCATTTCTTGGACCAGTGATGCGGGAAGATTGGAATGTCTCTCCCCAAGATGAGAGTCTGTTATCCAGTGTTGTGTTTGCTGGCATGCTAACTGGAGCTTTTGTCTGGGGCTTTGTTTCCGACAGATACGGGGAGAAAGTAAGGATTTGCTTCAGCAAACTCTTTGTATTTCCATTTATAAGCCTTGGCTTCTTAAGACAGGCAGGAATAAGATCGAGTCCTTTGGGATTCGCAGGAAACTGGTTTATTTTCTCACTAGTCCGAAGTTTTTGGATCTAATCAACTATGTCCAAATAAACCAATTCAATTTTGACAGCTGTGATTGGGTATCAGTTCACTGAGTCATTTCAGTTAGTGAGCTCATGTACTGAGTCAGCACAGATAAGAAAAGTACAAGAGAAACAATTGGTTGTTCTCTTTTGTCTAGTTCCCACCTCTCTCTCTTTATCTTCTCTCTTTTCTACCTGTAAAATAACAAAACCTGAGTGCAATGCCTCATAAGCAGCCAGCTTTTCATAAACACTTTGATAACCCCTGGCACCACTAAATAGTGTTCTTTACCTTCACAAAGTTGAGAGGATATTAATAACTAGTTTGATGATTCTTTGTAGATGGCCTAGTTTGTATGATTATATCCTCTTTTCTACAATTGTTCTTTTCTATGTTTGGTTTCTATATGCCCAGCGTACATGAAATTAACCTTGCATTTTTTCAGGACTGTTTTATTGCTTTCAACTCTGCTTACTAGTGGGCTGGGTTTTCTAAGTGCTTTATCTCCTAACTACTTGTGCCTGCTGGTTCTTCGGTTTTTTGTCGGCATAGGAGTGTCCAGTGGGCATGTATTTATATCTTGGTTCTTGGAGTTTGTTCCTGCAGGAAATCGTGGCATTTGTATGGTTATTGTTTCCTTTTTTTTGGACTATTGGTACAGTCTTGGAGGCTTCACTTGCATGGGTATGGCATTTTGTTCCTTCACTGCAACTCATCGTATTCCCTTTTCATCCCATGGTTTCCTTATAGGGCACATACTGTATATATAATCTTTTTCTTAGAGGAATGTGACTAGAAAACTTCAGAGATAATACATTCTGCACAGCTGTGAGGGACTTGAGTTCCTTAATCCTGTGTAGGCATTTGTTCAAGCAGGCCTATGAAACCAGATTTTTTTTTTTTTTTTTTTGGAATGCTGTGTGTCATGTCTCAAGTGTAACAATGATATTTCTTTGGGTGTAGTGTATTGTGACTATTCATAACCATATTTATCAGTTCAATTATCTTTTTTGTAGTATACTGTCATTATTTTTGTAGCAATTCTTAAGATATCTTAGTGTGTGGTGCCTGCCTGATGATTGTACTTTTACCTAGCATCTGAACACTTTTCTGCATCTAATCAAAATGTCTGGAATTGAATAAGTTAAGTTTGGATGGGTTTGATACACACATCTGACTGTACATGTTTTCACATCAAAATTTGGCCATTTTATTTGCATTGCAGGCTGTGCTATCAGCATTGAGTTGGAGATGGTTGCTGGCATTGAGCGCCCTTCCATGCTTCCTGTTGCTTCCTTTCTTCAGAATTATACCTGAGTCGCCACGCTATCTTTGTGCACAAAATAGAATGACTGATGCAAGACTTGTCCTGGAAAGAATAGCCATTGCAAACCAAGCAGCTCTTCCTGTCGGGGTTCTCACATACCATCAAGAAACAGAAACTGGTTACATCACACATGTTTCTGAGGATGAACACCTTATTCCAGTCAGGGAGAAGGAACATACAGTTAGGAATGCTATTAGATCCAAATATGGTGCTATTGCTGCATTGCGGGAGCTATTATCACATAAATTGCTCAGATCAACTCTTCTTCTTTGGTTTGTTTACTATGCAAGTTCCTTCGCTTATTATGGGATAGCATTGCTGACATCGCAACTAAGTGATGTGAATAGAAGCTGTAAATCGGGTCTGATCTTTGAAGTGCGCCAAAACGATGGAAATCTTTATAAAGATACTTTTATCACTAGTTTAGCAGGTAGAATATAGTAAGTTCTTTTAATCCCCACACACTTGTTGTGACTGGCTATGGAACATCCCATTTAATTCATGGTTTCATTTCTCTACCAGAGATTCCAGGCTTGATTTTGCCGGCTTTGCTTGTTGATCGGTTTGGACGGAAAGCTACTATGTCGAGCCTGCTGTTTGCATGCTGTGCTTTCCTTGGGCCACTCGTACTTCATCAGAATGAGTTGCTGACAACTACTCTTCTATTCGGAGCTCGTGCTTGTGGCACCGGCACCGCTACAAGTTTAGGTCTATATGCCCCAGAGGTTCGTTTTAGCTTTCTTATTGCAAAGAGTATCTTAATATAAGTTTATTTTGTTTTTGTAAAGTATTCTATAATATGATATACTGTATCTGGCATTGAAGTAAATTTGGATAGTATGTGTTCGCACGGCCATTTTATTAAACCTGTAGTTTTGAGGATCCATCATTCAAGCTTTCCTTGTAGGTGTAGTTAGGTCTCATTGTGTTGTAGTAGATTGAAGACTACAAACAGAACATACTTTGATCAGACAGAGACCCTACTAGAACTCAACAGCACAGTGTTTTAGTTTAGTTATTTCTGTCCTTCGCTTTCTAGGTGTATCCGACATCTGTTCGCTCGAGGGGGGTTGGAATCGCAACTGCCATCGGTAAGATCGGCGGGGTTATTTGCCCACTCGTCGCAGTGGGCATGCTACGGAACTGCCACCAGATGGAAGCAGTTCTGGTGTTTGAGCTGGTGCTGTTCCTCGCTGGAGTTGCCTGCTTTCTCTTCCCTGTGGAGACCAAGGGCCGAGAAATGGACTGAGGACGCACGGTGTTCACTTGGGGGCATCCAGATTGGCTTGTGGTTCATCATAATTGTGTACGGAGTACAGAGACAACTATATCCGCGACAAGTTTAACGGATTTGCAAAGATGTGTAAAGAGAAGCTATAATTATGATTACGTAAAAGAACTAGCAGTGAGTAATATTTGTAATAGCATTGTTATTATCAAACTTCCTTTCGTCATCAGGTAAAAAATGTGTTCCTGTATTTGTACTCTTCTATATTGCTTATACAGGTACATTTTATCAAAAAAAAATGAATTTTATGAAGTCAAGTAAACATGTGGTGGACACTGATTATAACGAGGATATTCTCGTTGTGCTGGATATGCCCAACGCCAATTTCGTTGGGGGCTAACATGACCTAACGCGTGCCTCCAATCTTTATCAATCATCAGTATGTGTATCAAAATAGTGGTGCCGAGTACTACATGGTAATAAGGTTGTACGCGTGTCCCCAATCTCCATCAACATGGTACTGATGAGATACAATACAAAGGTTGTCGTCTTTCTAAATTCGCTTTCAGTTGCTGATCCGCTCTAGACCTGGCAAAATTGGCAGCAGCAGAATGGACCATATAGAAAATACTACTCCAGTAGTACTCTGTACGAGTACATACTAATCATGTGAAGGCGTGAAGCTGGTGGTCTGATGAATAGACTACGCAGAACGTGTTACGCGTGGTGTAATAACGATCCATCAAGTCCCACTCAGGTCAAGTTTCATCTATAAGAGAGCAAGAATATTAAGGAACCGTGAAATTTGCACATGTCATAGTCACGTCGGAAGAGTCCAAATTGCACTTACGTCCCCGGGACAGTAGGATTAATTTTAGCCGCAGTCGCCATCTTGGCTGGTACGATTTTCCTTTTTAGAAACACATTGCTTACACACACATCAAACCTTTTAGAGCAACTCCAACAAGTTGGCTAAAGGGCGTGTTTAGCGTTTAGGGCTCCAAACATCTGCAGATAAAAAAACAGCTCTATTCTAAGTTTTTCTAACCAAACACCTCCAGCTGCACTTCACGTTTTTTCTAACCAAACAACACAGCTCAATCTATCAAAATTTATTGTTTATCCATTTTATAAAGTAGAAAACTTCTTAAAAAGAAAATGTCCAAAACAGCCTTGCTTTTTTAGAAAGTTAGGTAGCAAGTGCCTATGGTTGACTATATATGGCCACCAAAAGTTAAGGGATAGTCAGTTTATTATTTTACAAAATGAGATAACACATCCGTTGGAGACTATTTTTCTACTATATAAATTCTAAAATGGCTACCACAATAAGAATAGCCAAGTTTCTGGAGTTGCTCTTATATAATTAGCAATTTGGAGAGTCTGAATCATAATAATGATATGAGGTTTAGAAGTGGAAATTATATAAGAGTGTTATACTTTGTAAATTCAAGATTATGTGAGTATGCCTTGGTGGGCAGGTTGAAGCACAAAGATCCTAGTCGGTTGATAAAAACAACTCCAAGCAGTCTTTCTTAAACATACTCTCTAAATCACAATATTGAGAGTTATACATTTGTACCATCCAACAACTTTTCTATACCTTGTGTGCACTCTACAGTTATCCTCGCTTCATCTTTGGATAGTGAGAAATCTTGAATAAAATATGTCTATATTTGAAGATTGAATCATTTCTAATTCATAGAAATGGAGATTTGGTCATTTTTCCTTTCAAATCTCCTTTTTTTATGAATTATAAAATAATATGAAGAGTTTTATTAAATAGAAATTGAAAAAGAAACACATTTGTTTTATACACCCACCAAGCTCAAAATTTTATTTAAAAAACAACTTCTCTCTCTCTCTCTCTATTTAAGTTGTAAGTCATTTTGGCTTTTCTATTATATACATAACTTGCCAAAAATGCTTTTTTGAACAAAACTGACTTACCATTTCGAATATAGAAAAAATGGTATGCCATTATTCTTTTTGTTGTTTTTTTCATACAGAGTGCGCAACAGATAGAGTACGTGCGTGCTTTTTATTACCGAAGTATTCGCACGCATATATATACTTTAATAATCTTGCGTGGATGTCATAATTATTTTTGTTGTTTTTCATTCAAATAAGTATTATAAAATATAATTAATGAAGAATTTAATAATACTTAGTTGGTACCATGAATGTTATATTTTTTATCATATAAATTTGGTTAAATTTGAGAAGCTTTGACTCTACTCTCTCGGTCCCAAAATAAATCAAATTCTAGAGTTGTTCTAAGTCAAGCCTTTTTAAGTTTGATTAATTTTATAGGAAAAATAATAACATCTATGAAACCAAATAAACATATTATGAAAATATATCTCATTATGTATCTAGTGATATTAATTTGATGCTATAAATATTGGTGTTATTTCCTATAAAGTTAGTCAAACTTAAAAAAAATTGACTCGAGGATAACTTTAGAAGTAGATTTATTTTTGGGACGGAGGAGTATAGATTATTGGAAAAAATTTGCTTAAGTCGCCACACATTGCCTTGTCATGCGCCGCATTGCATGGGGCACCCGCCCGCCGCTTAGGGGCCCAAGGGTAACACCCAAAACCCTAAGCTCTCTCTCTCTCTCTTTTCCGCCCGTGCGCCCCCTCCCTCCCCCTGGGCCGGCGCCGTCACCTTCCCACGCCGCCTTGCCACACCGCCACACACACGCCGCCCTCGGCGCCACCGCCCCCCCCGGCCTCGCCCGCCGCCACCCGCCTTTGCCGTTTCTTCTACCTCATCTTCAACAACCCCAGCGACCGATTCCGCCGGCTCGAGAACTCCGATTCGCCGCCGGCGATCGGGTTGCCGCCCCACCCGCTGCCTACCCACCGCCGTCGCCCGCCAACGCCACCGCCTTTCCCCCTCTTCTTCCTCCCCTCCTACGGCGCCCAAAGAGCCCCTAACCACCGTCTATACCATCATCGCCGCCGTCAAGTTTGCCGCCGACGTGTCTCATATCGCCGGAATCTAACCGATCTATGACATGCACTTAAATAGATAAGAGCAATTAAATAAAAATGGTATAAAGTCCCGTGGACTTAGTCGGCACCTGCGCACGCAACGACAGCCACGAACTCGTGCGACCGACCACGGGTATTGTGGTCTCCTCCATTGATTTAAGTCTGCGCGTGGCGCCACGCCATTGCCCTCTCTCCCCCGTCGTCGTCTTCCCTCCAATCGCGCATCCTCCCCAACAAACCTCCTCTCTCCCCTCGCATCGCATCCCTGGAAGTAAGGAAGGAAAGCCGGCGCCGACACGACACCGGCGAGCCAGTGGCGCCACGGGAATTGCATAGCCGGCTCCCTCCCCGACGTCCGCCGCCGGCGGCGCCCGAGTAACGGTTCGTTCCTTCGCCCGCTCTCCGCCGGTCGTCCCTCCCTCCGTCCAGTGCTCGTCGATCGCCCACCCCGATTACTTCTGACTGAGAGTCCCAACTCTTCCATTGTGGCTACAAGTTTTTTAGAGCTTTCTGGTGCCCGCCTTCTCTTGGTGCCGTATTGTCCTCAGGGGGATTATTTTTACTGTTCTTGATACGGACCTCATGTTTATTCTATCTACCCGCTTTTTACACCGTTACGGAGCAGTAATTTTTTGGGAGAAAACAATGCTGCGCTATCAGGGTTTGACTGGTTTTTCAAACTCCGTCGATCAACTGATCTTTTTTTTATTAGTTGGCCTCCTTAATCCAATCGACTAGTTGAAACTTAAAAAGTTATATCTTTTATAGCCATGGATATTCCTTTCCGAGCCGTAAATTTGATAATTTCGTCTGTTGGTGAGCTCAAATGCTGTGGCCTGTTCACTGTTCAGTTAGAAACTTACAGTTACAGTTACAGATCAGTTTCCAAAAAGGGAAAACAAACAAACAGTATAATTCTGGGCCGTTCATGCTTCGCATCCTAATCTGATAGAACGAATTCTCTGGATCCGCAGGTGATGACTCCCAATCCCAGTATGGAGACATATACTACAGATGACGCACTTACCATGATGGGGTTTGGGAAATTCCAAACGCTTGTTCTTTTCTACGCTGGGATGGGCTGGGTTGCAGAAGCCATGGAGCTCATGCTCTTGTCGTTTCTTGGGCCATTCATACGGAGAGGAGTGGAACGTCTCCCAGAGAACGAGAGCCTCCTTTCAAGTGTGGTCTTTGCCGGCATGCTGTTAGGTTCCTGTGCTTGGGGCTTTGTTTCCGACAAATTTGGACGGAGGTAAGGTTTTCATCGCACCGCTGCCCTCAGATTTGTTTGTCAATTGCAAACCTTCCTGACCCTGAGTTTATCGTAACCCCAAACTATACATATCCATTCTTAAGGTTCAGTTTACATGCTTCTGATATCATGCTATCCAACTATGATAATATATGTGCTAATAAGCATAAAGTTACACATGCTTGTTATGTGTGATTATAACTGCAACTGCTACCAGATTACAACCTCAATGCTGAATAATGCACTTTAGTTCCACCAGTACATTTAAACTTGGTGGCAATTTAACACAAAAAATGAAGCAATCTGCAATGTTTTCTCTAGGATAAATTCTAATTTACTATCCCCTACATTCATGCAAGTATATTTGACCTTTTACTACAAAAGCAGCTATTTACCTTCTCAAATTTGAGAACCAGTGCGATTTTCATCTTTACAGCGGTATTGGTAGTGGTTTGCTCATGGCATCTTGCTGGGCTAGATTTGCTTCGTCGGCAAACTAACTAGCCATGTCAGCAAGCTATCTCATTCAATGATTCACAAGGATTACAGGGTAAAAGACTAGATAATTTTCCTTCGTTTCTTGTATCTGGTCTCTCTACTCTTCCTATATCTGAATGCTAAGAGGAATCCACAGTAAGATTGCAATACCACTTTGAGAATTATCTTGAAGAATTAATTGTATATAATGCTCTGGCTTAGAAAATGGGTATTAAAAACCTGCTTTTTTTTCAGAGGATCTAATCAGGACTTTCATGAAACTAGAAAGGGACAAGTTGGATATTTTCTTTTGTTTTAGTGGCATTCCTTACTCTGTTTTAACTTCCTCTGTTTCGAGCATCAATGAGATAAAACTTACATTTCCCCTATTTCAGGACTGGATTAATCTTTTCAACTCTGTTTACTAGTGGAATGGGTTTTTCTAAGTGCTTTATCTCCTAACTACTTATGTTTGGTGGCTCTTCGGTTTCTCGTTGGGTAGGAGTGGGTGGTAGCCATGTGTTTATATCTTGGTTTTGGAGTTTGTTCCTGCACAAAATCGTGGCACTTGGATGGTTATTGTTTCCTTTTTTTCTGGACTCTTGGCACAATCTTGGAAGCTTCACTTGCATGGGTAATGACAATTTTGTTCCTTTAAGATGCAATTATTAACATGTTAAATTGTTCCCAATCACATGAGCATGCTGTTTAAAACAATAAACTTGAATGAAGATTAAACTACAGTCATAGTGCCTATATGGAACCAGAAAGAACCTTGAGTACACTTTCTGTAGAATATGGTGGAATATGATTCAAGCATGTTTCTGAAGCCATGTATCTGTGCCACAATGCTTCGTGTCAAGCACATATGTCATTTGCATGTGTTTTGTGTATGCTGATAATATTTTTATTCTATTACAATAGTATGAGGCCATAATGTGGGCAATATTAAATCTCTTACATTATATTGGCTACTTTCTTTTCTGTTAGTTTTTAGTAATTTATATTTATATTTTTTTTGCTGTAGGTCGTATTACCAGCACTGAATTGAGATGGCTGCTAGTATTCACCTCCCTTCCATGCTTCCTCTTGCTTCCTTTCTTTGGACTAACACCTGAGTCTCCGCGCTACCTTTGTGCACAAAAATAGAATGTTTGATGCCACTGCTGTCCTGGAGAGAATGGCCAATGCAAACCAATCAGCTCTTCCTGCGGGAGTCCTCACATACCATAGACAAACAAAATTTGATCATGACGCTCTTGCTTCTGAGAGTGAATGTCTGCTTCCTGTCAGAGAGAAGGAATGCACAGTTGACAATGCTGAGTGCTCGAATCTGGCAGTCTTACTGCATTGCGCATACTATTATCGCGCAAAACTGCTCAGATCAACTCTTCTTCTTTGGTTTGTTTTCTATGCAAATTCCTTTGCTTATTACGGGATAGTATTGCTGACATCGCAGTTGAGTGATGCAAATAAAAGCTGTGCATCTGGTGTGACTTTTGGCCTGCACCAAAGGTTACCAATCTTTACAAAGACACTTTCATCACTAGTTTAGCAGGTATCATATGATAACTCCCTTATTTTTCTTTCCTGTTATGTCTTACTGGAATATCACACTAACTCGTGGTTTCAAATCTCTACAGAAATCCCAGGTTTATTTTTGTCTGCTGTTCTTGTTGATTGGTTTGGTCGAAGAGCTTCGATGTGGTCTATGATGCTCGCTTGCTGTGCTTTCCTTGGACCGCTTGTACTTCAACAGAATGAATTGTTGACAACTATTCTTCTGTTTGGTGCCCGTGTGTGTGCCATGGGAGCTTTACAGTTTTGTGTCTTTATGCTCCAGAGGTTCGTATCAGAGTTGTATGGCATATAATATTAGTTATTATACCACTCTTAATTAATCTGTAAAAACTGCCATCAATTAAGAATCATAGAACAGGGCTCAATACCAGACTATCCTGCGTCCATTTGGATCTATTATGCATTCTCCGTTACTGATCGCCTTTTATGTGTGCCTGTGATTCTTTTAGACTCTAAACATGCTTTTGCCAGTTTTGGTGGTCAAGTTGTGGAACGTATTTCCTTGCGGTTGCAGCAGATTATGCCTTGGCAGCTAATTCCCTTCTTTCTTTTCATAGGTATATCCAACAGTTGTCCGCTCAACTGGTGCAGGAAATTGCAACCGCCATTGGTAGAATTGGCGGGGTTGTTTGCCCTCTTGTTGCTGTTGCTATGCTGCGGAGCTGCCACCAGATGGAAGCACTCATTGTATTTGAGGTTATATTATGCCTAGCTGCAGTTGCCTGCATGTTCTTCCCTGTAGAGACCAAGGGCCGTGGAATGGATTGATTTTGTAGTACCACAGACTTCGGCATCCAGATGAGCTTGCAGTTCATCACTATTCAAAC
>JADLZK010011440.1:0-51985 GCA_015847255.1 Hyparrhenia diplandra | reverse complement strand
GGTCGAACACAGGCTGCTTATATAGTCAGAGGTGGAGCCAGATCCATCAGTATTTCGTTTACAACTCTAATCTCCACCATTGGATCAAACCGAGCCTTCAATAACGGTGTAGATACAACCTCAAGGTCGGTGATAAAACCGTCATAGGAAAGATGAGTGTGACCGTGTGGGATCCACCGCGCCTACTGTTGGCTCGGGCGTACGCTAGAGTGCAGTGGCACCTTTGTGTCACCTTTCTTCCGTGTCTTCTAGAGTGTTTTGAGTCTACATTTTGGGTGAGTTACTTCACGGTTAAAGTCTTGTCATCATCATATGTGAGATATATTCGAACTTTCTCCATTCTTCTCTACATTTATCTATTAAGTCCCTCGACAAATATATAAATCACCAAAAGCTTGTGGAATTATAGTTAGTAAAGCCCCTAGACTTATGTTGATATTCATTTTATGCCCTTATTTCATATTTAGTTGACTAGTAGTATTATGCTATAACGAGTGTCAACGATCGCGAGAGTCTGCTCGGGGCGGGGCCGCGCGTGGCGATGACGAGGGCCGCCCCTGGTCGTCTGCGAGCGAGTGAGGGGTCGGGCGTCCACTACCTCCGTCGTGCGGGGGCGCCGGCTTAGCGCGAGGTCTCGGCAGACCACGGCGGCGTGGAGGTGGGACGTGGCGCCGTTTGACGGCCATAGCCGGAGGCGGGGCGCCCGCGCATCGACGCCTCGCGCTGGGCGGCGGACGTGCGGATGGAAGTCGTGCGGCGGGGACGGAGGAGATCGGATGGGGTCGCGGGACGGAGGTCGCGCGAGGGACGGAGGTCGGGTGTGCTTTCGGCCGTGGCACGCAGCCGCGAGAGGTGGGGCCGGTGGCGCTCGTCCTCCCGTATAGCAGGGCGGCCGTGTCTACCCGGCCCTCAGTGCGCGTGCAGCCGTGGGAGGCGGTCGCGCCGGAGCGGTCCGCGGCGCGGGCGAATACGAACTCAATGGTGCGGGAATCGGATCCATCGCCGGCGCGCGCCGACTCGGAGTCGGCGTCGGCAGCGCCAGGAAAAGTGGCCCCACGAGGGACTCTCCTAGTCGATGTGTAGTCGGGCGTCCTGACGGCATCCTCGAGCTCCGTGCAGCGACGGCGGCGGGGTGGCGAAGGCCGGCGTCGGCTGCGGGTCTCCTGAGCCGGCGACGGTGGATGAGCCATCGGAGCGGTGACTATCGTCACACGAGCGCTTCCCTACAGGCGCGCCAGCGTAGGTGATCGAATGGCGAGATATACCACGTACACGGTAATGTCGTGTGTGTCGTGTTGGACTTCGATGGCTAGCTCAAAAGGACACAAAAGCATGAGGTTTATCTTGGTTAGGAGCAGGCCCTAGTCCGATCTCAGTCGGAGTCACTGTGGGAGCTCAAGCGCGTGTCGGGGCGAGCTACAAGCATGTCGAGAGAGGAAATTTGCTCCAAGTCGTGGTAGTGTGTGTTCGAGCAGGGGCAGTGGAAGAAGATCGATCCTGCTCCCCGGTGGTGGGCTCCTTTTGCCAGTGGTGGGAGGACATACGGGTGCCACTAGGAGGGGAGGGGCTAAAGGTGTAGAAGAATACAAAATAGAGGGTAAAGTGTAAAGTTGCCTGGGGCGGCGGACACGCGCTTCGGTTAATAGGGACGCGGCGTGCCGTAGCCGATTGTATATTGGCGTAGGGGTGCGGCGTGGGGATCTTGTAGACTGCGGCTCATCCGTCGGGCATGCTCTTTTGCCTCGCCCTGTGGACTGCGGCGCGCGCAAGCAGATAGATGTGGGTCCCAGTGCGTTGCGGAAAGATGTGTGGCCGTGAGAGGCTCGGCGAAAAAGGTCGGGTTTTATCCATGGTGGTTGTCCGTGAGCGGTTGTCGGGAGGCGGATTCGGCATCCGGGTTGATACGTTGCGTCCCGCTGGTACATCGCGCGGCGTCAGCGGCTACGGGCGACGTCGCCGCGACTCACGGTACTCGAGTACCCTTAGATAGGGTGTTGTAGATTGGACTTCCTCCGATCCCTCGTTGGGATGTGCTGGTCTGCCGTGCACGTGGTCCCGGAGACTTGCGAGCTCGTAGGCTTCGGCGTCGCTCGAGCTCCACGTCGTAGGAGTCGAGAGATAAGTCGTGCGATGTTCGGGGTCGCGGGTTTCATCCGGATGGGAGCGCTGAGCTCGTGAGTTCCGCGCACTCCCAAGCTCGAGGTCGTGCGAGTCGGAGATGTGCCGCGACGGTTTTGTGTTTGGAGAGAGCGAGAGGCGGAGATTGCGCTGGACGCCGAGGGCGCCGTGGCGCTGAGCCGAAGCGGCCCATACGACCTCGAGGTCGTCCCGCGCAGGGAGATATGCGTGCAGTCTGGGCGCGTAAAGCGCGGCCGCGAAAGCGAGGCGGCCCGTGCGACCTCGAGGTCACGCGGACATACGCGGCGCTGAGTGCGACGGTTCGCCGACGACTCGTAGTCATACAGGCGGGGGTGTACAGCGTGAGGTGGAGCTCGGGTTCCGTCCCTCCCGAGCTCATACGAGACGGAAGGAGCTCGTCGCGGAAGAGCTCGTGACGAGACGGGAACGAGCTCATGCGGAAGAGCTTCGTGACGGAGGAGCTCGTCACGAGACGGAAAGAGCTCCTACGGAAGAGCTCGTGACGCAGACGGAAATATCTCGTGCGCGGAAGAGCTCGTGACGGAGGAGCTCGCTGACGAGACGCGAGAAGAGCTCGTGCGGAAGAGCTCGTATGAAAGTGAGGTCAAGAAAAACCGGTCGTCATCGTCGGAGCCGGGGCGCTTGCCGGCGAGCAAGGCATGGGATATTCCTTACGACTTTGTAGTACGTCTTGGGCGGAGCTTTCAGGAGCTCCGTCTTCGGAAAGCTCGTCTGCGAGGCGGAGTTAAACGAGCAGCTGTTATTATTTTGGGATTTATCGTGTGTGTTTTAAGTACCCTAATATTGTTACCGACAGAATTCCTCTTGAGGAAAAGACCCATTGCATCCTTCAGGATGACTTTTCAGTATTGGGACTTCAGGCCCAGAACCTCTCTTTTCATAAGCGACACAACTTTGCCTCAATTGTTGCTTTCCATTTGTCCCCATTCTAAATTATGGCACTCTACCATGAACTTTTATTATGGATCCCGGGATCCATTGAGCTAGCAATTAAGAAGAGAATGTATAGTGGACAATTGTGGTCTTTCAATCACACAATTCTCTGATTCACAAAATTGAGTGGCGATCTCTCGTGATGCGTCCTCCATCTCATCATGATTTCCTGCTTGATTGGTACAGGCGTTACGATCCACCAATGCGTGGCGCGTCTTGCATGGTGGTTTCCATCTTGAGGATGGGGTCCTTGAGGACCAACTCGACTTGAGTTGAGCGCGCCACTACAAGGGCGTTCTCAAGTTTAGGTTGAGCTTCTTCCACTAATTCCTTGAGTGATGCAAGCGGCTCAAGACCTTGTCTATCTGAGGACGTCTCCGGCGGACGCTTGTCACAAACACCGGTCTCCCCTCAACCTAGGATTGGATGGAACACTTGAGTTGGTAACATTACGGGCTACCTATACTCTCTCAGGCAGCACTTTACGGGTAAATGCGGCCTTGTCACTTCTATGATTGAGTGAAGGTATTTGGCGGCTCATTTGCGATAATTTGCAAATGCATAATCCTCGAACTTCTAGTTCGAGATTGACTAGATGCGTGTGTGTTCAGGAATGAATTCCACCATTCCATTTTATGAAATTTCTCGGCATTCTCACGGATGCCAATCTCCTGTCTTTGGGAAATGCAGCAGCTTGCGAGCCTATGAAGATCCCGGTCATAGGCTCACATATCCCAACACGGTGGTTTCTCTTTTGGTATGCAGTTGATGTGGCGTCTTTGGCACCGAGACGCATCTGCGAGATGGGAAATACTTTATTCTTTCCCACGCACTAGTTGTAAGTAGGGGTATGCGGTTGTCACGAGACTTTGGGGATTTTAGAATCTAGTGTAAAAACCAACGACATTCATAACTTGTGAAAAATATTGCAAATGCTCTTGAGAACATGCATAACCATTCAACATGTTGCAAATGCTCTTGAGAGGCATGAATGGTCAAATTCTACTAGTATATTTCGGACATTGCATTATGACTTAACATGGTATCTTTTGGGACATCAAAGTCATCATCGAAAGATCATCCTCAATTCCGTTCATTTCAACGTCTTCTCAGAGCTTGAGGCTCGGTGGTGAAATGAGATTATGTTGACTCTTCATGTCCTTGCTTCCGAAAGAACTTTGGTAGAAGCTCAACTAGGTGTTTTTTGGGGCATGACCAATGCGGGACCAATATCCCATGCCTCCCACATCTATCTATGACCTTCTCGGATTAGCACACCCCTGGTCTTTTTCCTTTCCTTTGCCTTTGAACATGGCACCTATTTTTCCCTTCCATTTTCCCTTTCCATGGCCTTCGCGGTTCGCGAGAAATCTCAGCAACACAGGTGTGTGCTTCGGCGCCTGCTTGACAATAGTAGGCGTGCGAGAACAATCATTCTCATTATGTTTTGTTCTACAATCAATTTAACACTATTGTAGTACTATGTTGTTGGGATGGAGGGTAAAAGAGTTTCTCGATCATATCGGTGTTAGTGATCTTCTAGTCACATAACAGTCTCAACATAACCCTTTGTAAAAGCGAGAGTCATATCTTTGCCAAAGACATATAGTCTTAGCGATTACAAAGGCGATCCGATCATGTTGTGCTTTGGAAACAATCGACATCTATTGGCTAAGCGGTCGCCGAGGGCGCCATACTACCAATGGATCATCCTCCTTCATATACTCGAACTTGGTGCAGGTGTAAATGGTGTTCTTGGAAAAGTGCAACGCCTTTGCTTCTGCGGGTTCTGCGAGATCCCCCTCACGGCTTGGTGGCGGTGGTATGATCGAGGCACAAGTCGTCGAGCTTGACCTCGGCGTTAATTTCCCAAGTGAGGTGATTCTTTGCCATTCACGGCAAGCCTAGCGAATCCTTTTTCGCAATGTCCGAACCGCTGCATAATCAATAATGCGAGGCGGTGAATGTCGGTTTAAGCGTAATCTTGAGATTACATTCACATAATCCCTTGTATTTCCCCAAATGTCTCACACATATAATCTTCAAGATTATATGCGGTTCATAAGAAATATAATCTTGCATAAAATAAAATAAATCTAAAAGTTTAAGTAAATGCAAGAAAGTAAATTGCAACAAATAAATAAAGCAATGCATAGTAATACAAAGTTGCAATAAATAACCATGCCATGTCGGTCTCAAGCCTCGATGATTCTGCGGGCTTAGGGCCGCGTGATTTCTATGGGCATCGGGCCTCGTAGTGGCATGGCGTGGTGAGCTTGGTCACCATTATTTCTGGACTTTAGACCGTATGTCATGTCGTCGATAATCTTGAGGATTACTTTGCGACTAAAAATATATATTGCAATAAACAATATATAAAGCGCAATAATTAAATCTGCGGGATTTAAATACGGGGAAAGGTAAATGCGGTAAATAAATAAAAATGATAACGTAATAGATTAAATAAAATATAGTGGTCTTGAGCCACTTATGCTTTGCGACTTGGTGTATATGTTTGGTCATCTGATGGTTCACGCCCTTTGTTATGCAACTTAGGGTTCTTTGTGGTGTGTGCGGCAATTACTTAAATGCATGTTGTTGTTCAGGCACGCATGTAGTTGTCGACCATTTAAAGTTCAGAGTGTGCTTACTTTATGGTGCATGGACGAGACGGCAGGCGAAGCCATGGACGGTAGTGAAACCAGGCCGCTACGTATGCACATGGCCCAATGGCGGAATGCTTTTCCATAATGAGCCGGCCCCCTCTCCTCGAATCAAGGGGTTGGTTGTCTTTGCCGCATGCTCGCTGTGGTTTTCTTTGAAGTATTGACGAGGAGCACATGGATACATGCATGGCCACGCAAAGCTGCCATCATGAGCCTTTAATTCAGGGTTAATTGGATTCACACCATTGCAATACCTCGCGTGTTGAAAAACTATTACTATTCGGTAACCGGGTGAAAAGCATTGCAATTTTACCTTGCTGCTCAAAGATGCCACGCGTACGCATCGACGCCTCCAAAGGACCACATGGTGTGCAGAGGTACCGTAGTTTCGTATGGACCATTACGCCCTTCTCGTGAAAGGATAAGCCCACGACGCCCATCTCGGTATGCCAAATTGCCATCCCTCTGCCCCCATTCTCTTCTCCAAATTAACCCTCAGAACCGCTGGCGGGATTGGCGGGCGGCGGACTCCTCCGCAGAAGACCCTGCTGTAGTGGGCATCGTGCGACGGAAGAGTGCTGACATCCTGGCGCTTTGTCGGCTGCGTTGATGAAGACCGGCGCGCGATCAGTTGTAGAGCGCGCCCTCGAAACGACGATGCCTGGGGTATCCCCTCAAGACGCTACGGGAATCGATAGGATCGATTCATCTCTTCTTGAAGACGCACGCATGTAAATGAATCATGCTAGCGATGCACGCACGCCAGTGATTCATGCTAGCTCGTGCGGCGGTAGCCATTCGTGCTAGATTGTGACCCATCGATAAAATATTTTTTACTCACACGCTAGTCACCGCTATGACTACCTTCTGTTTTGTTTCTAGGATGCTTTTGTTAGAGATCAAAGTTTCCAGTTCATGACTAAAGACAGCGTCTTTGAGAAAATCATACTATAAAGGAAAAGGTTGACCCAAATGGGAGGTGGATGTAGGCATCGATTACACTGAGTTAGCTGGTTTCTGGCCCATCCAGTATCACTAGGTCGGTTGGAGCGCGAACCGGGAGGTCACGGTTGTTCTTCGACAAATCTATGGGTGAGGATGTCAGGAGACTTGTGAATGACTTGCGCTTCAAAATTTGTTTGAAATAATATACAAAGTCGGACATGCATTGCCGTCAACGCTTAGTCGTTGGTGGAAAACCCTCTTATGGTGTCAATGTGTTTCAGCAGGTGAGTACGTAGAGTGCATGAGACATTTATATTCCAACTCAGCATTACACGAGATGAGTTCGCAACTCACCCGTATCCAAGACAGCAAGGAGCTTTACTCGTGGTCGCTCAAATGGCACATGAAGAAGATATATGAGTTTGTTCCTCGATGGAGTTAAGTGCTTAGATCGATCACCACAATAGAATCCGGTATAGGGTCGGGTTCTCGGAAGGACGATGATGATTATCCGACAAAACAATGTATCAGAGCTTCACCGCCGTGAGGGACATGAAAGGGTGCTCATGCATAGTGTTAACACCAAAAATTTGTAGGCCCGGATGATGACGATGGACCGGACAGATGATTGAGTAAGAGGTCATTCGCTAGCAAAAGACAAGCGCTGACGCTTGTAGCATTCGGGAAACGCGTATTATTCGGCTAGGGAACCTCTCGAGTCCGGGAAGGTGCCGAGCATGAGATCGCTCGCAAGCAAGAAGATATTAGAGACCCACGGGCCCACCACGCATACAATTTCCGCGACTCGAAGACTTGGGGACAATGTATCTTAGCTAGATATTTAGTTACATTTATTCGTAATTAGTTAGGACTGCGCCAAAGCCGGTATAAATATAAGACCCCCGCAGCTCGTAAACAATCTACCAAATCAAATACAACAAACCCGGCCTCGTTTCAAGGCCTGCCACCCTCGGAAATCCGCCGTGTCGCCGATCTCTTCAAGCAGAGACTCATCACCCGTCGACCTCACGTAGTATCCGCAACCTTGCACCATGTCTTAGGTATCGTCGCGGATTTAGATTATTGCAAGAAGTCTTGTTCACACTTAGTATCGCCGCGGATTTAAGCTATCGTGGGCAAGAGGGTTCTTTGTCGATCATGAGCCATCCGGGCGTAAGGTCCCAATAAGAGTTAATTAATATCGTGCTATCATTAGATTTTGGCAAGATCTAATGAATTCATTAAGATTACCACGTGTTTGCAATGCTTTCAATTTGTTTATTTAATTATGTTTGCACACACCTTTGCCCAATTTAGATTAAACGTCTCGCTTTTTTATCTTATCATAGATCTAGTTGGCTTTTAGTGCTTTCATTTGCTCATCTTACTATCTGCTAGATCTATTCTGTTCATCGTGGCCGAAAGATAGATCAATCTAAGTTGTCACGTGTTGTGGGTTCGTATACGTTTAGATCTTGACAGATCGTGTCATCGGGAGGATCGTATCTTTGGGTTACTCTGAGCTAGTCATCCCGTGGACTAGAGATCGCTTTAATGATAGGTTTTTACGTAGGGTGTTCCTTCTTCATGGACCCCGATTCGGCAAGCTTGCCGAAACGGTTATGCTTTCACGTGTCATGGAGTATCTCTAACGATATTTATGACTTAGATTCTTTTATTTGTCATGTTGTCAATTGATTCGATCTATGCAATAAGATGTACAATAGCACATCATAATGATCGACTTTATTTGTTCAAACATGTCTTTATGATCATTCGGCAAAATGTTATTACATCATATCTTCATATATGTTTACCGACGCATTCATTATTCATCGACGATAGCTTTCTAGCTATATGTCTTTACATCCCACTTAGAGCCATACATGAACTATCTTGGTCTCACCCAAAACATGTTCCGCATCTTATGTTTACTTCCTTGTCACTCATCAAAGTCAAATCTGATCGGCACGCCGATTCAAGACATCGGCAGTAAAAGCCGCCTATTCCGGCTTGTCGGTGTGTGCGGCGAGGTGGGATTTTGTGCCTACACACCCTTGGCACGCCCGGTGGGACCACTCAAGATCAAAACACGATGCCCGACAACGCCGACAGGATAATGTCATCAGCCCGTGATGAATGACCCGCCAAAATGATCAAGAGGCCATAGTGAGATATATGTCTTGCATTCTTCACGCAAAAGTGCATGTCATGCTTCTCAAACACAAGAGCGGCACAATCATCCAAAAGACAGATCTTCCAAAGATAGTGATGCCCTAAGTGATATGAATATGCTCAAACAGTTCTAACACGTAAGAGGGGGCAGGAAAGGAAGATGAAGAACTAAGTCCTCAAGAAACTGGTCGGATGGAGGAGATTGTTCTTGTTCTTTGTTGAGAGAAATGACTAATCACAACACAGCGTTTCGCAACACTTTTCACGCGATATCATGAAGGCTAGCTTTGGACCCGAAGTTTGATCAACACTTTGAGGCTCGGCTTGGTGAGCTTTGGGGCCAAGATACATACATACGCCTAAGCCACCACCAAAGAAAAGGAGCTACAAATCAAGAATCTAGGGGAGAGAACAAGACACGAGAGGGATCCGGGAGCCGACTCATGGAGAAGTGGGCGTTCGGGTGCACCTCTGGAATCCTCAAGATACAACACATAATTAATAGCTCCAATGGCTGGTGGGTTGTGGAAACCCCCTTTGGCCCCGTTGCAGTTCTTCGTTGGCTACTCCACACCATGCTATGCCAAATCACGGTATAGGCCGACCGGGCGATGTGACCATCTCATGGACCACGTAATTCAAATATGGATATATTTTAGCGAGGATGATGATATGATGCAACACCAATTTGGGATTAAGCCCAAGAATGGCCCTATGTGCACGATCGTGAGCATCCCCATTGGTACAGCAGTGGCGCCTTTCAAGACTCCTCCAACCGACTTGACCAAGTTCTTGACCTCTCCACCGAACACATCGGGCCGTGGTATTTGATTGCTTGGGGAGAGCTTGCCAATGATGAAGCATGGAGGATTCGCTTCCCATCATCCCATACAGGCCGGCTTTTTACATGGTTTGCCACACGTTGCGGCCAATTCTATCGGGAACATGGTGCGAAATGAAGACAAATTCCATTCATACTTCTGTGGTTCCCAATGAAAAAAGAGCTCGTTGACTTGATGCGGTTGACACGTAGTATAATGAGACACCACAAGAGTTCTTGCGTAGGTTCGGGAGACAAAGAATTCACCTTTACTCTTTGAGCTTTGCAAGACCATCGGGCCAAGCCAGCCATTCGGGTAATGCATCCAAACATCGTGGAAAAGCTAGCCCGGCATGGAATTTGATGACCTAGGACAACTCTTAAGGCGCAATGTCACCATGGCCAATCAACAATCCAAAAGCACCCGCTTTCGAAAGGGCAACGTGTCTTATCGTATATACAACCACTTCGGAAGAGGGTGAAGACGAAGATGATGGCCGTGGAGGACATAGCGCAACGCGACTTGCTTGGGGCAAGGAGCCCGCCCGTGTTAACCCGCCACGTGATGAAGACACTCAGGGGGCATATGACTCGACGTCTCCAAGTCGGAAAAGCTCTTTGAGTTCTTAGTCAAGGAAGGGACGATCAAGCTACCGAGAATCATTCTATGAAGCGTCCTGATTGATCAAGACGGCAAATATTGTGGCTTTCATGATATGATCACTCACAACATCATCGACGCCAAATCTTCAAGCAAAGAGATTCGAGAGAGGGCTATACAAAGTGGTCTCCTCAAGTTCAACAACGCATGAAGGTGGATATGAGCCCTTCCTGCGGCATGGTTGCTTCGATACATGCAAGGTTTACGCCAAAGGATCCCAGAGGGCAAAGGCCTCCATTTAGGCTGTGCTGACTTCCTGAAAGGGCAAAGCAAAGTGGTTTAGTGTTGAGCTCTAAACATCGTGTTCGGCTTCCAAATAGCCTAACGTAAAAAGGAGAAAACCTCCAAACCAAGGGTAACATCTCGTATACCGTGAACAAGTGGGCAAAATAAAGAAGAGAAGCAATATCGTAGAGATCAGCAGCTGCTTGCGAGAGCAAAGAGAGATATTTAAGAGGAGATGTGCCACCGAGAATGGGAGGAGTACATGAAGGGAGCAAGAGGTCTCATTGGGATTGTCCTTTCTTTGGCATTGCCGAACGAAGGCTTGAAGGCGCCGGCTTAGGAATAATTGCCCCGACGCAGTGAGCAATACCACGGGTATCGCGTGCACAGTCAACCCGTCCCATCCAAGAAAGATTGGGGACGTTTCCTAGAGGATGATCGGGGCGCTTAAAAAAATAAAGACAGACACCTCACGTCGAAAAGGATTGCGATCAAGCATGGGCCGATGTAGAGGATTCGATGATGACATGGACTCTCCTCAAGAGTATGTGTGGCAAAAAGATAGTGGTGCCCTCCCGGTCTGGCTAAGAGCCGGCAAAGAAGGTCCAACGCCTCAGAACAAGGAGCTCGAGAAGCAAACGAAAAAACGCAAAGGGTATGGCGCCAAAAAGAAAAGCTCAGAAGCCAAATCATTCAAAGAGAGGATTCGCAAGTGGTAGCTCGGCGAATGTTAGCATGGTGTTCTTCATTCCTATAGAGTTTGCGGCTCCTACGAGCAAGCCACCCGATGATCCGAGGAACAAGATGCCTACCAGGATGAAGAGGCCTATTCGATTTTGACAACAAAGAGATGATTGATCTCCTAGGGACGCTTGGCTTTATCAAGACAGTCATGTGTTTGATGGGCCTGGAAGCATAATCATCTAAAGCCTCTTTACTTGAAGGGATATGTTAATGGAAAACCTCGACTCATATGTTCGCTGATGGAGGAGCTCGCAATCAATATCATGCCATATACAACTTTCGGGAAAAGTCGGGATGACCAAAGAGGATTTGCTCAAGATGCACATTGTGCTTAGGGACTTTGCCGGAAATCCTTCAGATACCCATGGAGCCGTTCACATTGAGTTGATGATCGGCTCAAAAGACTTTGATCACTACCTTCTTTGTGGTTGATAGTAAGGGTCCTACAACTTATTACTTGGAAGAGATTGATCCATGCTAACTGTTGTATTCCATCCACCATGCATCAAGTCCTCATCCAATGGAACGGTGATGACGTTGAGATAGTACAAGCCGATGATTCTGTAAGCATTGTCGCCATCGGAACCATCATTCTCAGGGAATAAGGGCGGAGTGTTTCTCGGGAAGAGAATGGGAAGAAGGTCCCGTCGCGATGACTAAGTTAAAAGACCAGCGTCCGATCGAGATAGTCGGCTCTCATAGTAATTTTTAAGGAAAGATTTCGTGCCGGGCCAAAGGATCAGCTATTGCAAGATATGATTGGCCGGCCGTATGATTTAGTGGTTTCGAGCAAAGAGATTTGTTCTATTCATGAGACATAGCCGATGTGTAAATCATCGCCTTTAGCGTAAAATACTCCATAGAATTGAGAACAAACGGCATAAATATTGTTATGTCGCCTTTAGTGCAAAAAATATAAAAATCAATATAAAGACAGAAGGCCTTTTATTCGGGAACTGCAAGAGTTGGTTGCAAAAAGCACCATTTAAGTACATCACGAAGGATTTTTACTTGTCCTAAAACCTAGATGTTATTCGGCATAATCTTGGCTACAAATCTTCACTTTCCTCTCGTGGTTTTCTTGATTTTTGTCGGCGACTTTTTGCACTCGTGGCATCGATGGTTTTTATCATGACCAGACAAATACTATATACCAAGAAGTCAAACGGATCAATTGGCCGATAAAAATTCTTTTAAAGGTTGCTTATTGAGACGTTCACCTTCCCTGACCGACATTTCTACCCCGGGTTGGTTTGTTGGGAAAAAAGGAAAAGGGAACGTATTCAATGCCACAAGTGAACGCTGCTTTTGATTCAACTGGAAGCAAGATTTTAATATCCCGCTAGTGATGACGCCATCCGTTCGATGTCGTTAGTTCATCGGCATTGATCTCGCAAGTATTCCGCATTATACAATAAAGGAATTAAAAGACCCCCGGGAAAAGATTTCATTGTTCATCCTAGATACAAACTAATCCTCCAAGAGGTTAAAACACAACTTGGGGATCATTGGATAAAGCTACCGTAGCATGGTCTTCATACACGTCCATGGACTCTTCAATGTTGTCAATGTCCTCCGAGCTTCACGAAAAGCCGACCGGGTAGATGGAGTAATCTTCACCGGTCCGAGCCGGCGTAGCCGTCCGGACTCATGGCCGCTCCTAGATGCATCCCCTTTGATGGCGGCGTCGTTGATGTTGTTATCTTGCTATGTCTTCGAGGCGTTCGCTCTTCGTCTCGCCTCGGGCCTTCACCTTGTCAAGAAGACGGATGGCGGTGCCGCCAAACGCATTGCATTCGGCCGCAATCGGCGATTTACGCTAGAAGTCGCCGGTTTCTTCAAACAAGTCGCGGATAGACCAACGTAACGTCGATAGAAAGGATACAATGCGAAGAAATAGAATCCGGATTCGGCCCGGCCCAGTGTTGGTGTTTGCAGTCGCTTGATGGAATCTTCTGATCGAATTCTTGATACTGTGCATTCATGGAGTACTCGCCAAACTCCTTGATAATCTCATCCTTCTTCTTCTTCTCTGGGCGGTACCACAAATCTTCCTCTGAGTCGAGAGAGATACTCCAAGACTGGGAAGAAGGTTACAGTTGGGGAAGAGGAGGGCTTGGAGCAAGCATTGAGGAGGTAGGAATGAGAATCGGTCGACCAAAAGAAGGAAAAATCAAATCGAGCGCGAATATTGGTCGGATTGTGAAACAAGACGATGAAACGATGAAATGGGTCGCTAAAGGGGGAATAAATTTTCTTACTCAAGACGTTGCCGGCGAGGAACTCGCTTCCACTGCTTCGATCTCGGCCGGGCGCTTCAGCGGTTGTTATCGCCACCGCCATGGATGTCGCCGAGATTGAGGGTTTTTCCCTTCGGTAAGGAAAGAAGGTGAACAGGTTGGAAAGCAAGAGCGGTTTTGTTCCGGAAATAATCGTGAGAGTTTATTTTTATAAGTCGGTGCATAGCCATGAAAAGACCGTCATATGGGCTTAAGAGCTGCTTTGGACCGGTAACCAAGGGGCGGAATTTGGGCTTTTCCAATCAGAAGTGGTGAAAGGGTCATTCGGCAAAAGTTCAATTCAATACTAGGGCGGTGAGTTAAAGGCGAAAGATCACTCATAAAGACAAGCTGCCGGAAGTGGAACTAAAAGCCGATTTTATTGACCAAAAGAACCATCGTGTCTGATTACATATCATTCTTCTAATCAAAGAAACTATTGTAGACATCCTTCGACGCCCGAAAGCGGTTCCGCATCCTCATTGAAGCGGTGAGGGCCTCCGGCATCTCTACCATCCTAATCATCCGACGGGATGCACCGATCAAGAGAGCAAACCTTCTTAGCAAAACCTTCAAGAAGATTGAGAAGGGATAAGCGAGGCTAGAAAGTGAAATAACATGAGAACCAATTTTGTAGACTTATTTGATTGAAATTCCATTCATAGAAGTTCCCGATTTCTTGCAAAAATGTCCGGATCCTCTTCGATATCTTCCATGTCTTCAACGGCTTGCTCGTGTGCCTCGCACTCCAACCTTGAAGTGCCTCTTACACCGCTTGCAAATCGGGCGGCGGCGGAGTCGATCTCGGCATCATGAGGACTTCAAGATGTCATCGAGGGGAGAGAAAAGGTTAGATTCGCATATAAAGCAAGGAAAATATAAATGGAAGGAAAACTTACTCCATTGCTCAAGGCTAAAGCTAGCCGAATACTTGAGATCTTGGAAAAGAACCGAGGATATGAGCGAGATCTAGAAAATTTGCTCTCGGCCGAGGAAGTTCACCCGTATTTATATACAAAAGGAAGGCCAAGAGGTGGATTCGGAATAGTCGTGAGAAAGCAAGAGATCTATTCGGTGATTATCTTGGGAAGCAACAACCGGGACTGCCGATCGCATTGGGGAGATATCGGTGGTACGAGTCCCAAAGAAGCAACCGAAGGGGTGAAAAAAAGTTGCAGAAAACTTCCGTTAAAATGGGCCTTATTAATTTTAGCCCGAAAGGTCCGGCCCGAGTTTTTGGATCATGGTCAATTTCAGAGCAAAAAGAGCCCCTTTACTCTAAAATTGAGGGGCATATGTTAACACCAAAATTTGTAAGGCCCGATGACCCATGGACCAAAGACATGATGATTAGGTAAGAGGTCATTCGGCTAGCAAAAGACAACGATGATTTGTAGCATTCGGAAGCCAGCCAAGTTATTCGGCTATGAACCCCGTGAGTCGAGAAGGAGCTGAGCATGAGATCGCTCGTAGAAGATAGATATTCGAGGGCGAGGGCCCACCGCCACGCATACAATTTCACGACTCAGAAGACTTGAGGACAATGTATCTTAGCTAGATATTTAGTTACATTTATTCGTAATTAGTTAGGACTTCGTCAAAGCCCGAGGTATAAATATAAGACCCCTCGATAATCGTAAACAATCTACCAAATCAAATACAACAAACCCAGCTCCGTGCCTTGGCTCCGGCCACCCTTCGAGTCGATGTGTGTCGCTTCGATCTCTTAGAGAGGATTCATCGACCGTCGACCTCCGTAGAAATGCGGCAACCTTGCACCATGTCTAGTATGTCGTCGGTTTAGATTATTGCAAGAAGTCTTGTTCACACTTAGTATCGTCAGCGGATTTAAGCTATCCGGGGCAAGAGGGTTCTTTTTGTCGATCATGAGCCATCCGGTAGGCTAAGGTCCTCCCTAAGAGCTAGTTATCGGCTTCATTAGATTTTGGCAAGATCTAATGAATTCATTAAGTTACCACGTGTTTGCAATGCTTTCAATTTGTTTATTTAATTATGTTTGCACACACCTTTTTGCCCAATTTAGATTGAAACGTCTCGGCTTTATCTTATCATAGATCTAGTTGCTTTTTAGTGCTTTCATTGCTCATCTTACTATCCTACTAGATCTATCCTGCTCATCGTAGCCGAGATAGATCAATCTAAGTTGTCACGTGTTGTGGGTTCGTGCTAATTTAGATCTTGACGGGGCTTGTGTCATCCGGTGGATACTGATCTTTTTGGTTACTCTAGAGCTAGTCATCCAAGTGGACTAGAGATCGCTTTAATCGATAGGTTTTTTACGTAGGGTAGTTCCTTCTTTCATGGACCCACATTCGGCAAGCTTCTTCGAACACGGTTATCTTTCACGTGTCATGAGTATCTCTAACCATATTTATGACTTAGATTCTTTTATTTATCATGTTGTCAATTGATTCGATCTATGCAATAGAGCTGCATAATAGCACATCATAATGATCGACTTTATTTGTTCAAACATGTCTTTATGATCATTCGGCAAAATGTTATTACATCATATCTTCATATATGTTTACCGAATGCATTCATTATTCATCGATGTATAGCTTTCATAGCTATATGTCTTTACATCCTACTTTAGAGCCATATACATGCGAACTCGTCTTGGTCTCACCGGGCATGTTCCGTATCTCACGCTTACCTCCTTGTCAATTAACAAAGTCAAATTGATCGCACGCCTTCGATTCAAGACACTTTCGGGCAGCAGTAAAGCCAAAATATTCCGGCTTGTCGTTGTGTGCGCAGGAGTAGGATTTTGTGCCTACAATGAGTTAGTTGATGGGCTTAGGGAGATGATAATGGAGAAGAGGTATCTTAGGAGAAAAGGTTGGTAGAGAAGAGGTATCTTAGGAGAAAGGTTGGTCGCTCATACATAAGTGATGAAAATTATGCCGGTAACCCTCGCTTGATGATTGGAAACAATACCAAAAAGGCATACAGACCTTCTCAACCATAATTGCGCTAGGGGTATGGCAAGTCACAGGGAAAACCTTTGTAGGCATGCACTAGCTTGGATCTTGTCCAATTGTCATGGGCAGAAAGCTCCCGCTTACCGTGTCGATGAGGCGTGATCAATTTAGAGGTTTCTAATCTTAGGCACATGCGGCAAGAGTAGTCAAGCCTAGCCTCTAGGATAGTTTCAATGTCGGCCCACTCCTAGCCTCTAGGAGAGTTTCAATCTCACCACGCATGCAAATGTAGGCATCTCCCAAGTTACAAGTGGCTATGAGCCTATTTATTCTTTGTACCGAATTGAGTTTGGGGAAAGCAATCAATTATGAAGAAACAATTCTAATCCCCCTCAATCTCTCAAGCTCGGGGCAAAGCATAAGGCCTAATTACCCCCAAACTATCCATCATCCATAACATCCGGTATCACCGAGTCACCGATTCTTCCCACGCCGCCGCGCCCATCCTCTCCATCACCACGAAAAATCGACGTTCAGATTGCCTTGCTCCCTTCTCCAACCACGCTGCGTGCCCCTTCCACATCGACCACCAGCGATCCTCTTCCACCTCTACTCCACCACAATTCCGTGAAGATGAATTTTTCCTTAAATTTGTGGAAATCCGATCCCTCACCTTCATCAACCAATGTGAGTCCTACTTCCGCCAAGGGCGCATCATGGTGGAAGAAAAAAAGGTATGGCTCGTTTCGTTAATTTGGAAGATGATGCCCTGATGTGGTTCCTCCAAGTCCAAGAGGATGAGGGCACCCGGCGTGGCGCCGATTCACCAGCTCCCTGCACCTTCGCGCCGATTAAGCCCCCGCCCTCCGGAGCATGTTCCATCGTTGTCCACTATGTTGGATCACAATAATGGTGCTACTCAAGGCGATGCGGCGAGCGTGAAGGTTTGGCGGCAACACGCCTACAAGCGATCGCCGGGCCGCAACACGTGGCCTCTTGGCTCGCCGACGCGTCTTGACTATCCACGGGGAGGCGTCCGGTGTTCTCTCTGGGCGTTCTGGGGCCACCATCCGAGGACAGCGGCGGTCGCCTGCAAACAACAGTCGATTTTATTGTTCGGGGCGAGGGCGGGCGTTAGCGCGCCAGCCCTCATGGCGGTAAGAATGGCAAATCACGGCTGCGGGTTTGACCACACAAGCTTCGCCTGTTTCTCAAGGGAGTTTCGGGTATGGTGTCTCCGGCTCGCAAATCGACCATGGCAACACAGCGAAGAGCACCAATGGTGGTTTCATCGTGCTTACGATTTGTAGTGGCCATCTCACTGTTCGGCCCCCAAATGACTCGTTGGAAACTACATCCTCCTCTCTTGACCTCACGCGGCGCTAGCGGTTGGGTCTTTTCCATGGGATCTCGGACAACATAGTTGTGGTCCACCTTTATTTCCTATATTTGTTTTTAAATAAAGGTAAGCCGAGATGTAAAAGGCTTAACCATTAGTCGCATCCAATAGGTCGGTGGCAACTATCCATTTCGAGGACGAGCTTGGGTCTCCAAGTGGGGAGATGTCATGGCGGCCAGTCAGCCGCCACCGCGGTCGATAGAGGCGTGATCAATTTAGGAGGTTTCTAATCTTAGGCACATGCGGCAAAGAGTAGTCAAGCCTAGCCTCTAGGATAGTTTCAATGTCGGCCACTCCTAGCCTCTAGGAGGTTCAATCTCGACCCATGCATGCAAATGTGAGGCATCTCAGGGTTGCAAGTGGTCGCGGAGCCTATTTATTCTTTAAAAATTAGAATTGAGTTTGGAGAAAGCAATCAATTATGAAGAAACAATTCTAATCCCCCCTCAATCTCTCAAGCTCACGGGCAAAGCATAAGGCCTAATTTTACCCCCCAAACTATCCATCATCCATAACACCAATAGAGGCTTGGAAATCAAGGATTTTGTGCATGAATACTACTCTATTGCGAGGTTGAAAAGATATGTAGATAGAGTGCCACCCATGCCTGATAAGGCTGATTGGCCTCGAGGTGAAATCGATACAAACTGTACCCACCTTTGCGAAGAGGGCAGCGGCAGACCTAGAGTGGTCGGATCGAGGACTATGGAAGAAAGGGCAAACAAAAAAGAAAGTGAAATGCGAGAAGGTGCAAAGGCTTTGGGCACTTTGAGAAGACATGCAAATTAATGAACCAACAGTAAGATGATGATGGTATTGATGAGGTAGCTACTGTTGCATCCCTTTAAAAGGTACATTTCTTTTCCCTGTTTTGCTTGTGAACATAAGTTGGATAACACTTATAGAACTGACTGCAATCTGTCATAGGCTGCGTAGAAGATGAAGGATCGAGCACCACATCAAAAAAATAAGCAAAAGACAATTGGCTCGAAAGTGGTCTGTGAAGAATCAACAATTGGCTACGTTGCAAACACGGCGTGTGGCAAAGAAAAAGAAGACTCCTGTCAAGAAAAAGCTTTTGAAGGCTGCAAGTGCTCCAGAACCTAGAGTGGTCAGAAGCATCAAGAATTGGCTCGGTGTGAGTAGACCCATGTTTATAATGTGCTTTTGCTGGTCTAAGTGACCTGATGTGTTATATATATGTCGTAGTGAACCAATTTATGCTTTGTAAGTGACCTGATGTGGTGGGTAACTAAAGACCTGATGCTAGGACCTGACCTGGATGTCTTTTGTCGGGTTTTAATGAATCTGAACTCATTTTTATGCCACATTTATTCATGGCGTGCATGAATTTTAACTCATCAGTATGCGTCACCTTTTCAGTCATGCGTGCATGCATGCATCTATTGCCACAAGTGTCATCATTCTGCAATTGACGACCAAAAGGATATCGAATGAACACTATTTTCATTTGAAGAAAACTGGAATTTCATAAAAAATCAAGACACCACAAATTACCGGGTGATTTTTGGGGCACGTGTAATACCAATTGGCAGCCTTGCTCTTGCGCCTGATGACCTGGATCTTGCATTTTGGACAATCGACCAATGGGAGACAACCATCCTGTGTAGCACTTGAACTGGCACTGTGCATGCCATCTCTGAATAGCAGATGGGGCGGGCACGGGGAATGAGAGAGGATGCGGTGGGGATTTGAGGTAAGGTATTGACTAGATCCAGTCAACTTGCCCATGTATAGAAAGACTGGGGTACAAGGGTCCATACAGAAATACGACACCTCCTATACACCTGCATGTGGGCCTTTGGAGGCGTCGAGTGTACATAATGGCATCTTTCAAACCTTGGCAAAATTGCAATGGTGCTCACCCGGTTACTCGAATAGTAATGACGTTTTTCAAACACGAAAATTGTAATGGTGTGAATCCACTAACCCTTAATTCAAATCGGAAGCACAAAACCCATGCGCCTCTTCCCTCGGTTCATCCTTTCACACCATGCTCTCTCTCCTTATCTCTTTAGCGGGGAAAAGCGAGCGAGGAAAGGGAGGGGCGGCGTGCTGCGTCCTCGATCCGTGTCTTTGAAGGGAAGGTGACTCGCGCTTCTTGCAGCGTGTAAATGCACACCGTCGGGCGCGGCCACCTGCGTCCCCTTGCACGCATCGGGCCTGCGCCTTCCCGGCCCGCGCGCCGGTGGTGAGGCCGCCGGTGCCGCCGCCTTCGGCCGGGTCACACCGCGGCACCACCGCATGGCCATCTTTGGGCCGACGGCGGTGGGTCCGATGCCGCTGCGTGCTTGCCGTGTCGGTGGTTCCCCGCGCGTGGCCGCGGAGGCGGCGTCGGCGTCCGGCCGGTGCTGCGTGAGGACACGCCCGGGCGGGGAACCGGCAGCGGTGGCGGGCCTAGCTCACGCGCTAGGGGCGCGCCCACGCCTCGTGTTGGGCCCACGCGTCGCGCTGGCTGCGGTGGGGCGGTCCCCTTGGGCCACGGCGCTTGGGAAGGGCCGCGAGGACCGCTAGCGCCCAGGGCATGGTAGTGCGCCGCGTCGGGCGGCCCGGTGCCCGCGCCTGGTTCTTTGGTGGCGACCAGTTGCCACGCCGCATGGAGGCGCCGCGATGCGTCTCGATGGCAAAGCATGATTGACGCCCGGGCGGCTGTGCGTGCATCACCGTATCCCGCTAGCTCGCGAGAGACGCAGACGCGACGAGGGGCTTCGACCGCCATCACCAAGGCGGAGTGCTGGGTTCCTCCCTCCTTTTCCTTTATGCGTGACTTCCTGGTGGTGTCACTTGAAGGGGCCATGTTGGAATCGATCTGTTTCTTTACCGACAAAGGAAGAACATCCCCATCGAACAACCGGGTCTTCGGGGCAGTAAGTTCATGTATGTCTGAGGACGATTGAGGTACCCTCTATCTTTGGCGAGCGGCAGGCCGTTCTGTGCCGCCGGGCGGGACGAGCAAAGCCATCCTTGCACCGTTGGTCATCTCTCTCAAAGCAACAGGGCGGTGACGGTGTCACCGGCGTTGCCGACGCGCCAATGATCCAACATATGTGTTCTTTGTGGTGCTACTGTATCCCACCGGTGAGGTTGTCATCACGTGTGTGTAAAAGAACTTCGATTTCTTACCTTCTTACCTTCTAGCTCGGTAGAGTCTCGTGCTGATAACGTGTTGAAAATCAAAGTTCCAAGTTGCACACAATCACATAGAGCAAGAACATAGAGATGAGAGGAAGAGAGTTCTTTCTTTATTTATTTATGCTGGATGTTGTGTACATCTTTCACAGAAGGTAACCTCCTATTTATAGCCAAGGAGGTGAGGATAAAACAAAGTGTGTTACAGGATGTGAACTCTTGGACTTCTTCCTTCCTCTCAATAAATTGGCCAAAGTTCAAAGTCTTTTGTTCATACTGCTTTTAGACTTTGAATTTACAGCAACATACACTTTCACTATCCATTTTGCCACACTCGTTTCCTCCCTGTCAAAAAGAAGTACCGGCGGCGGCAGCTCCTTCCAACCGGTGGCCGACCGGCAGCGGCATCCCGGCGTGGCGCTCGTGGAAAAGGCCAATCGACGGCAGTGCCCCTCCTTCCACGCCAGGCAACGAGCATCACCTCCCCACCATCGGCGCGGCCACCCCCTTCCCGACCGGTGGCACAACCCTCGGGTGGGAGACCAGGGCCTCCCGTCCGCGAATCCATCTGGCGGCAGCGCCCTTCCCGTCCACGACCACTGGTGCCGGCGCCCCGATGGCGGACGCGGCGGGCCTTCCCCGACCCGATGGCGGCCGCGGCTGCTCCGATGACGGCCATGCCGAAGCCCCTGGCGGCGCCGCTGGCCTCCATCTCGGCGATGCCGCCGGACAGCGCGTTGGACGGGAGCGGCCCTGTCCGTCCCTCCCGCACCCCTCTCACTAGCTCGGCGGCGCGGCCCCGTCCGTCACCGATTTGTGGCAGCGTTGACATCCTCCGGCGGCGAGTTGTTCGTGGTGACCGGCAGTGCAGCCAACCCCTTCTTAATCTGTATTTTCTTGTTGTCTTCAGGTTGATGTTGATGCCCTCAACTGCTGTCGTGCATAGCCACGGATATGTTGATGTGTTGGCTGCAGGGAAATGACATGATCAGGCTGTGCAAGTCCTACTAGAGCATGGCGCCCATGCATATCTGTGATTCGCTAGATTAGACAGATTAGTTCATCAATTTGTTTGATCTTTGGTACAAATGCGATGGATGTGAGACAATGTGTCAATGTTGTTAGGTCTTATCAATCTTGTCCAGATTTTTGTACATTTTTTGAAACAATTTTGTACAAATTTTGATGAATTAGATTTTACGTTTCGAGCATTTAGGAATGTTTACCGAGAAGATCGTCTCTGTACAGAAGATCTTCTCTAGTATTCGAAAACTGATGAATTGCAACACACCCCAAAACATAACAATTACTAGACATTTACGTTAATTGAGGAGAAAAATCTGCTCCTCCAACACATACAATTACTACTGTAATAGGTTTACTACTACGTACCACTCTATTACTACTTGACTACGGTTCAATTATATATATATACTTAGGTTTGGAAAAAATCTTCTTACTACTAATTCATAGAATCTGACTCTCCTTATCCTGACTCCACTCTCTCCAAGAAGAGACCATCCACGTCCGCTAGAAATTACGTGATTGGCTCCAAAGAAGAGAATTGCATCTAGGTCTTTACATTCTCTCAACTAATGGCTGTTCGTCCCGCTGCCCCTCGACAACAAGAAACATGTTTTTACTTTTTACTTTTTATCCCTCCGGTCTCGACCATTTTACTGACCAAAGAAGACGAAATTGAAGTTTTTCACCTCTTTTTCACGTTTGCACCGCCCTCGCTTTTGCAAACCCTCCCAGCGCCCTAATATATAATGGATTCCCTCCGCCTAGCAAAAAAACCGGCCTCTTTCTCTCCCTCCCGGACAATCTCTCCCTCCCCCCGACTCTCCCCGACACATGAGCGGGAGGCGCCGAGCTGCCATGCTGGTGGTGGCGGGCCCAGCCTCCCTCCAACGTCCCCTCCCCCTCGGCGGCCTTCGAGACCCCACCGGGTCCTCCTCCTCCGCTCTGGGTCTGGCGGGTGGTGCGACGGGGCAGCCAAGGCGGCCCCGACCTCCGGCCGTAGCAAGCCCCCACACGGACTCGAGATGGGTGGGCAGCGAGGACTTCCGGGCGCTGGTACCCCTCGTGACGATGGCCTCCTTCCCTTGCTCCTCCTCTCCTTCACCTGAGAAAACCCTAGCTGACTTTGCTACAGGAAACCCTAGGTGATGGTTTTTGTGAATTTTACCTATTATTCTCTCCTGCTTTTGATCTCCTCTCTAGCTTCTTGATCTTGGCAAGGGGGCCAACACATTAAAGTGATCTTGGCAAAGCGTGCAAGAAGAAGAGAGGCGTGTAGAGTGGAAAAGTAGATACAAGCAGTTTTTATTCAGTTCTGATGTGTCACCGTCACTGAAAGGGGAGTTTGTGTGCTCAGTTTTTGTTATCAAAAAAATCAGAGTTGATGTGCAATATATGTATGAGTGGTTTGTGTCTTTTGATGGTTTTCAATTAAGTACTAAAGATACATAATCGATTACCTCTAATGGGCTGGTTATTTGTAATATATATTCGCATACATCGTTCTTTTGTATTGTATGGGACAATAAAATGCCCACCATGGTTCACATGACTCCAAGTATCAAGTTCGTGTTTAATTTGGACAATCCCGAAAAGAGCTCACTAATTAATTTTAATGCCAAGTAAAAGAATTGGTTGTATATTTGGGTACATTTATTCATACCTGCTGATGCCTATGCTGTACTATGCCTTCTGTGCTTGCTTTTTTCTATATGGACAAGATATACCATTGCTTCTTTGTCATACCATCTAAGCATTAAATTTTCTCTAGAGAGGACATGACAAGCCAACAACAAAATCCTATTTCATGCTCCTAAATTACACCTTGTTTTATACCATCTTCATGCCATTTAGTCGCATGTCCCTTATCCCTATATTTTTACATGGCTACAAATACAGTTCTCCTTCCTTCTAACTAATCCAAGCACAACCTCTGTGTTGTGCCTATCATGCCTGTACTCATGTTTCCTCTATCTTTTTCATTATTACAGTCCATTTACATGCAGAGATTGATGGTAGAGACAAATTATGGGTCTCTAAGAACTACTTGATATATGTCATGATGCATGTTATTATTTTGCCAAATTTTGGGTTGATAGGTGGTAGTCTCTAAATTTTAGCTATACTGTGACTTTGCAATGTCCTAGACTCAGTTACTACGACGCTGTGTACTTCTTGTGGTTTGGTCCACTCATTTATCTTGCTATTACCTTTGTTCCTAAGTGGCGGTCTTGGAAATTTCAATTTTACTATGACTTTGTAATTGTCCTGGATTCGCTTATTGCTTTCACCATAGAAATATAAGATGCATGTCATCTTTGAATGCATGAAACATGTATATATGAGCATTTATTTGTTCTCTTTTTGCTCAATATTCTCAATATACCATGGCCTTATATACATGAGTTATTCTCAGTTCCATTCCATATATTTGGAAAAGCCTTCATATGAATGTCCTCACAAAAGCTGCAAGTGTCCCTACTCTTCCATGTGTTCAAATTTTAATAAGATAATTGTTCTCTAAATTTTGTGAAAAGTCGGGCCTAATCATAATATCAATTCAAGCTGTCATGTAAGCTCAATCATATGTAATGTTTGCCCTCTATTAAGTTATGGTAACAGTAGCCTGCTGAAGCAATTTTTGCATGTAACTCATTTTCTTGTTAGATAGCCATGCACCGAAAGTATTTACGTTGCCAAGATGTAACACCTACCTTTTTGCTTTAGTGATGCACATACTATTTCATTAGCTCTGTGGGTTCCATATGCAGATTCGACTTCTTCATGGCGTCCCAATTACTTCGTAATCATTGGTCAAGGGCTGCGTGGCTATTTTCCGTAGGTAACTTCTTGTAGTAGCTTTTCTTCCGCTTGATTGGTCATGTGTTGATAGCGAGATACATTTTCCTATTAATGGGGATGAAATATGTACCGTTGTATATCACGGTTTTATCAATTATCATTGATTGCTTATTATTATACTCTCGCAGTTGATGAGTCGATCTTCGTAATATGCAAAGTGGGTCTCTTTGTGCCATCCTTTGGTCTTGTTACTTTCCTTACACTTTATTGGTTCATGTTGTACTCTATTCTAAATTTTAAAATTCCAGCGCCAAGAAAAATAATTTTGCTCATCCATTTCTATTGAATTTATGTATCAGACATCGATTTTGTTCTCATGGATTTCATCTATAGCTTCATGAGATCGGCCGCAACAGTGTGAATGGGGGACAAATGGCATGCTTGGTGCTTTTTTTACTACAAAATGATTTAAGGTCGGGTCTATTTCTCGGAATTAACATATCTCCCATCGTTTATAATAGATTTAAATATTTTGAAATATTTTTGAACCATGGTGGTACATCTCTATTTCAAGATGGCGAGGTCAATTATTTCGAGATCCTATTCATTCTTTCTAGATATGAATACTCAGCTTTTGTGATTGGTCTTGCTAGCAAGGTAATTTATTACTTAGTGAACTGCAATATTAGGCTCACTCCTTTTCTTTGTCCCATTTTTTTAATCCAAAGTCATAAATAGTCTTTGCTTACTAAAAGTTGCAAAGGGAAATGAAATCTGGTGCCATTTTAAATGTTGAGCACCTTTGTTGGATGCTTAGATGCTTTGCCAATTAATTCTGAGGAGGATGTTTCACATGTATGACTTAAATGCCACATTTAAAGTGTTTCATACAATCCCTAAGGGGAAGACGAGGTGTCATATTCAAGTTTGTAGGTGCCTTGATGTCCTCTATATATGTGTGTGTACTTGCAAAAAGATAAAAAGGTTGAAGACCCTACGACTATTTGTAGATAAATGTGAATGCTTGAAACTCACTTTGAATTTTGCCCATGTAGATAAATGTGAATGCTTCTTAACTTTGACTAGGTGCTTGCCGATGCCCTTGGGACACCTCATGACAAAATCAGCATTAAACTTAGCTGCATTCTTTGAGTGAGTTCGGACAAAAATATGTTCTCTTTTGCATATACATATGGAGTGAGTAGTGTACAACCTGTCGTGGCGACATTGTCCACCTGTTGATGGTCTCTAAGTCGCATTCTTATGCCAAAAAAGAATCGTTGGAGTTGCATGTCGATATCTGTGCGACCAAGACATTTGTCTTTGTATTTCGTGTTCACCAATCTGTTTTCCAACATGTTCCCATGGTCACATTCTTCTCCAGCCTCAACTATACACATTGACTCAATTGGAAGGTACAAATTGTGTAGTAATTATCCCATCATCCTATTCTATGTTTCTTCCCTACTTAAAATTGTATGGCGTATCTTGTTGTCCAAAGAAAGACGGTTGGGTTCTAGAATTACATTTGTTCCAAATAATTTCCAGTTTTATTTGAGCCATATGCTATAGATAAATTCGTGTGAACCTAAAAGATATGGTGATTACTATTCCTTCCTCAACTTACATTCACCTGAATTTAGATATACATGAACGTGGTATGTGCTCCTTATATAAGTCCGAGCTAACTTAACTATGTTGAGATCGAAAACTGCTTTGTCTCTATTTGTATCTCGCATGTTTTTTTCAAAATATAATGTTGCATCGCCCTAATTACTGATTATAAGATATGAGGTTTACATATTGTTTCACTCCTCTTCACTAAGAAATCGCTCATTCTTTTAAGTGATTCAGCTAGCTGCAAATCATACTTTGGGATAAATTAGGGATGCATATGAAACTACTCGGTAACAAGGAGTTAGGACACCAATTCGAGATGCCAATGCATTGATATTCCATGATACCTATCAACCCGGGACCATGAGGGATAGTTGGGACCAATTCAAATTGATCCTTTTGCATATTTCGATATTTACGGCATCAATATGTTTACATATTTCAATATTTCGAAAGCTTAGGGCATGGTATGTTACTTATTTTATACGGTATGAGTCTGTTGGATGCACTCTTATTTGTATCCTACAATACTATAGGATTTGCTGATGCTGTCAACAAATTGTGAGTTCGCAGTAGTTGTGCAAAGAAAAATAGTTCTTTACCTCGGGCAAGTAACAAACAAGTATCTTTTCTTTACTATATAATTATCGACTTTGATGAGCTTGTAGTTTAATCACGCAATATGTTGGTGTGCTAAACTCATGATTGAGCCATACAATTAGACCGCCCCGGTTTTTTCCTTCGAGTTTACCTTCCCCGATGCTCTCTGCCTGAACATTGGCTTCTATAGGGTTTATTGGAGTCCTATCATCAAGAATCGGATATCTAGACCATTTAAATGTTCTATAAGTGCACTCTTCTATACTGATGATGCACCTAAATATTTTAGATGGTAGCTGTGATGTAATGGCTACTATTCTTCGCAAAAATAGTTAGCATGTAAAAGTAACTAAATATTAGTATGTGTTTGTTGTTATATCATGTCTCCATGAATTACCTATTTTGTTGATCTCTATAATGTATGATACTTTGTAGGTCCTTTCACGGTGACAACATTGCTGGTGGCATACCAGAGCGGTTTTGGCAACCTCTCTCGATTGACAAGCTTGGATTTGGAACACAAAGTTACGTTAGGCCAATACCGGCTTCTCTTGGCGGGCCTTGAAGCTCCGGTTCTCAGTATGTCTTACAATTCTTATTCATTTGTTTTATGAATATTCAATAACTTGACATTCCTATTCTCCATTTACGTTTATTAACAAGGATTATAAGTCAAAATAATATCAATGCCTCTATTCCCGATACGCTAGCAAGCATCTCGGGGCTTTGTAAGGTTACACACACGAGTTTTGTCGACACGATTTAAATTTTTTTTGTCTTATACTTACTAACTTTTCCTTCGAATCTTTGTAACCTTACAAAAAACTCACCGGTGAAATAATGTCGGTTGGCTTACAAAAATTTAATTTGCTAACAAAAAAAGTTTGTAGTATACAATATGCCATCACATATGTTTAATTTGTTTACTGCCTAACAATAGTTCATGAACATGCATCACACAAGACATTATTGGATGATTTGTAGACCGACTATGCGTGATAGGTCATTATTGGGTTTGTTTCAGCTTTATATTAGTCTCTTGTGTTCAACCTTTCAAATTATCTCTTATATTGGTTTTCTTTATTGAAAATAATCAGCCTTGGCCATTCTAATTTTGGATAATTTGGTTCAAACCTATATGCTCTTGCGCAGATACTTCAAAAATGATGAAAGCATGATTTTGAAAACCGTCTGATCATTAATCTCCTTCGGACCTAAAATTCGGATTCAGTTTCTCCCGTCCCGGTGATATCTGCGGTGAACGTCTCGGGCCATGACAGACGAAGCTGGTTCTAGGCGATTGGTTCTAGGCGATCAATCTGAAGAAGCAATCCTGTTGAAAGTAAACAACAACGTCCCAAGGCTTGGGCTCCGACTGGATGCTTCGAACGAGCCTGCTTTGTCAAGATACTTATTGAAATCTGTTATCACCTTGTGATTGATTCAATAGAACCTTATTATGTGTTCCTAAAGTTTATGTTCATATTTGAACCATTAAAAGCCATACATGCCATAAATTTCCAGTTGACAATGATCTTCTATGGGTTTAGTTTTAATCTGTGTTGCAATTATTTTCCTATAAGTCCTCAACTATACACATATCGGCTCACTCCCATCTTGATGATTTGCACCTCATCCAACCCCCAGATAGGCGTGCAAAGGTCCATCCTATGACCATCTATGTGAACGTATTTTTGCAATATCATTCTACTGCTCATCAATCTAAATTCTACACCCTACTAATTTCTCTGACGCTAGAGTTGGAACGCAAATGCGCGCTTCCAGACTAGTCTTACTACTATAATAGACATTTATGTCAATTGAAGAGAAAAATCGTCTCCTTACATATCTATCGGTAATTATAAATAAACAAATCCTTAGGTTCCTTAATTATATGTGGTTCAATTCTATATACTACTACTTAGGTTTGGAAAAAAATCTTCTTACTACTAATTCATAGAATCTTACTACTATAATAAACATTTACGTCAATTGAAGAGAAAAATCGTCTCCTTACACATCTATCGGTAATTATAAATAAACAAATCCTTAGGTTCCTTAATTATACGCATTTATAGTTAAGAGGAAAATCTGTAGCTTTTTTTCACGGTAGTACATGCGTCCAACGGCAATTTTAATTCTACACAAATGCGTTAACTATAGTTAATTGAGGAGAAAAATCTGCTCTTTAATTATAGGAGGAAAATCTGTTGCTTTTTTTCACGGTAGTACATGCATGTAGACTAATTACCAAAGAGAAATATTACTACTCGATTAGGCCAAATATTTTGAGTGCTCAGGTGTACCGTGACTAATTTGCCTTTTTGTAAATTACTACTATGATTTTGTGAATTAGTACTAATAACTTAGATCTATCTTATTACGTTCAAAACTTTCAGTTTAAAATACTCCGTATGCACGTATGGCTGAAGTATCTTTACGGTTGGCTGGGAAATCGGTTGGTCAACAGACATGCATGGCAGGGTAATTTTATATTTTTCACGGTAGTACCTTTACTATCACGGGATCAATTTTCGCCTGCTTTTACGGGTGCACTTAGAAAGAAAATTTATGGTCATGGGAGGAGGATTTAGGAAGAAACTTACTACTGCGGGATGAAAATTCACTCTCGCGGGAAGTCTTGGTAGTAATACTTACGATTGCGGGATGAGGATTTACTCTCGTGGATCGTCCCAGGAGAGCGGGGTTACAGGTCGAATCCGGTCCGACAAGAACTATCCCGGGTTACAATAGGAAAGTATGTAGTGATTACGATTGAGCTATACTAGGAAACTATCTTGGCGACCAAGTTTAGGCCGTGATCTCCGATAATCGCGGTCTTCTAGCGCCAAGGGCTTCGAGTCCGCCGTCTGGGCCGGCGGAGAGGCCTAGCCGAAGTAACCCGTGAGGGGACGGGGGTTTATCCCCCACGGCTAGTCCCCAAGCACGTCAGATGCTGCCCAGTGAAAGAGTCTTGACGCTCTCGATCATCGGGAGGTGTTGTCGACCCGATCTTCGTATGGTGTCGACCGGGGCTAGTTAAACGCCGACTAGCCCGGGACAGCTCTCGACCCGGCCGCTTATGTTCTGTAGCTTCTTTCCATTGCTTCCGACCAGTCTAGTCTTGACGAGTCCGCTCTTTGGATGTTGGGTGCTCCAATGAAAAAAAATCTTTTTCTTTACTCGGCGTAAGTGTGCCCACGTATAGTGGAAAAACACCGTGTAAAATACAAATATAAAAAATGAGCACGATTCATCGTAGGTGAAGTGTGCCCACTTAGTCCCCGAGCCTAGGAGTAGGTGAGCAATCACGTACTTTGCTAGGGTCATAAGAAAAAATGTGAGCAAAAAGTCCCCGAGTAATCGAAACCTAAGCGGCACAAAGACCAAGGTCCTAGATGGAGACCATTCGGTGGAGTCCCCGAGCACCGTGTGTAATACCCCGACGTAGGGATGCCAAAGCACCATGCATGGGTCCAAAGACGCACCAACCCGGAGAATATCCGGGACATACAATAATGGCAACTAATCTTAATAGCCCGGGGATTAAGGGGGAAGTTAGGCGTAAAATCAGAGTAGACCCTAGGGTATCCATGAACCTTCGTCGAGAAGATTTGGCCGCTCGTGTCCCAAAAAAATCGAAAAGGCAACGAGATCCGGTCAATTAATATCCCATATCGTGTAGGGAACAAAACCGAGCGAAATCGAGGGGATAGGACGTGTGGCAACGCCTCAACTCACGCGCGGCGCGAAAGCGCAATGATGGCAATCGACGCCGCCGCCGCCGCACGCACTCAACCCGGGAAATGGGGAGATGCGGGCCACCGGACGCATCGGTTGCCCATGCAGCAACCCTAGGGGCGGACGGGGTTAAAATATCGGCGCCCCCTTCTCCTCGTCTCATCCGCGAGCGCTCTTTTCGTCTTCTCGAGCCCCTTCTTCTTCCTACTACGGTGAAGCAGGCTGGGGTTTGCGACCGCACCGGCGCCGGATCTTCAATCGTGCCGCCGTCGATCTCGAGAGGTAAGCACCCCATAGATCTATGGTTTTGCCGTTGCTTGACTCCCCAATGTGGCCGATTTGGGCGTGATTTGAGCCGTTTTCATTCTTTTTTGCCAACACCGTTCACTTTCTTGGAATGTAGAATCGGTTGAGGTGGGATGGATCGTCGCGCTCGCGAGGTCGCCGGGCCGTGGCGGAGGTGCTGCGGGGGGGGGCCCGGGGGGGCTGCCCCCGGCCCCGCGGAGGCGCCGCCCGCGGGGACGCGATGGAGAGCCCCCAGCCGCTCGACGGCGAATCCGTAATCCGGATGGATAGGGAGTGGCCAGGCTCGTCGGTCCACCGAGGGGGCGGTGAGAGGGGCGGTGGGCGCCCGTGTCTTGCGGAGAGGGTCATCGCCCCGGTTGGAGGTCTTGGGGGCGGAGCCATGCCCATGCCTCAAGCCCCGTGAGGTAGTGGTGTTTGAGCCACCAAAGCGTGGTTTGGGATGCCGGTGCACCGTTCCCCTCTGGAGCTCACGATCTTTGTACGGGCTCCAACTGCGCCACACCGCCGAGCATCATCCTCGCATCGCCATCTTCACTGCGGCTTTGTGAGTGTTGCCTCGGCATCTGCCCAACCTTAGTCTCTGGAGTATTTCTTCTATATGTTGGGTTGAAGGGGATTCGAGGTTCGCGCGTGGGCTGGTGGTGTGTTTGTGAAGCCCGGGGCAGCGAGCAAGTCGGGTTTCCTTCCACGGCTGGCGCCATCGAGCGTGGCTGGCGGTACCGCGCGGTGGTTCTACACCCGATCGGAGTGCCCATCCCGGCCGTCCACCCGTGCCGGTGAGACAAGCGGTGGAACGAGGAGCCCGCGGCGGCCGACATGCAGCGTGCGGGAGAGCTGGCGGCTATGATCGAAGACGCATGTGGTTGGCATCGACCTTGCGTGTGTTCGTGGAGCGGATCCGACCACTCAAGCGGAGGGGATCACCCGGGTTTCAATACCTGGGCTGAATGATCCCACCCCGCAGTCGGCCGGATTTTCGCCGTCGATCGAAGTCTAGGAGCGGGTAGCCAAAATACTGGCGGCCGGCCCAGGGATACCACACGATCCGCATCTAGGACGGCGCTAGAAATGTATAAATGGTATCTATCTAATAAGTCGCCTTGGATGTGGAGTTAATCTCACATTCCAACAAAAGTTAGAGTGGGAAGTTAATAAAGTTAGGCGGAATTAGCTATGGTTTATGACTTCGCAACATTATCGATGGTGGAGTTAATCTCACCATGATAGGCACAAAAAAAGCGTACCACACATTCTAGCATTGCCTCTGAAACTAGATGCGTCACCCTAGCTCACAACGCTAAAGAAATGCGTGAACGGATATTCTTTATATAATACTTGAAACTCTTGCAATAATAATATAATTCTGGTATCAATCTGCAAGCGCACAGATAGAATTACCCTATTGTAGCATCTCACCGGGATTCTATCCGTATCGTATTTATATTCTACCGACAAGAAAGGGATGGCTATGGGTAGGTTGATGATTTAATATTGATTCACTTGCGGTGGTGTAATGTAGAGTAAACCATATGCATCATACTAAACTCAAACGAGGTAAGTCACATAATAAAAATAATAAGATAATAATAATAATAATGATAACATCATCCAAGTCAAAGATCATCATATGCCACTAGCTAGTATCATAAGAGGCTAAATACCATAGTATAGGTGAGATAGATGGAATATCCCTAAGTTACTCCTACTTATATGTCAATGCATACTACGATTAGTGCAATACACCTAGTGTAAGTGCAATCAAGCTCTAAGTGGGTTTTGGCGTTGATGACCACCCCTTATTAGGGGACTAATGAGATTTCTGAAGATGACATGCGGGGATTAAAATGTGGAGTTGATGTACAGGTTCAAAGGCACCCAATAAGCTAGATGGTGGTGTTTCCTGGATCAAGGCGTTTAAATTATTTTATATTTTGAATCTTGAGTTTAGGAAATGCCGTACTATCAAGAGGATCCTAGGATTCTCGGGTACTGTGGGACCAAGTGCTCTAAACATCAAATCGAGACACAACACTCAACTCCAAACGACCGGCCAAAGAATTCTTCACGATTCACTCTTTTTGTTGTCAGGGATGGCGCGGCGGTGCAGCGCAATGGTGCTTGGCAGTGCCGGTGGTCGTGCCACACTTAAATCCTACCGTTGGGTCCGTGGGGTATAAATACCCATTCTACCCCTCCCACAACGGTCACACAGCTCTCACTCCTTCTTCTTCCTCGTGGCCAGAACGGCCAACTCTCACCTCTTGCTCTCTCTCACACCTCCATTGAAGCACCTTGAGCTCCCCACTCAATCTCTCACTTCCCACCGGGGATTTTTTGAGGGAAACAAATACAAACTTCGATTGGAGACCGGATCTACTACTTCCCCACTCAAAAAGAGCATTTGGTTCACGTTTGGCCGAACCCTAGGGTTCTTTACTCTTGAGCTTGCTCCTAGATGGCTAGGCGTCGCCCTTGAGCTTGCCCCTTCGTGTGGCAGCCTTAGGAGGTTTGTAACCTCACTCAACAAAGAATACATTACCCCACATCTCTAGGGTTAACTCCCTAGACTTGTGAACGAGGGAAAAAGCAAGCCGGTGGGCAAGCTAAGCCTTGTGTGGCAACCTCAACAACGTGGACGTAACCCGGCTTTGTGGCGCGGCGAACCACGGGTCAAATCTCTGCGGTCACTTGTCCCCTTTACATTTCTTGCATATTTTGTCTTGTGAGATAGGGCTTCGACCCGATCTACTTTCCCCGCAGGGGTTACGTCACCTTTGGCTAGTTCTCTCAGGAAATACGTGTGCGGGAACAAGGGTGAATAACCATCTCAAAGGACATAGCTCATAGAGATTCACCTCGAGGTCATACGTTGAAGTGACCCGCGGCGATGCCCTTGGGAGGGGGCCAGCGGCGGTGCCCTGCTGCTGGCCGAGAAGTCCATTCTCTGTCTCGTCTGCTCGCTGTCGGTTTCAGCGGCGGTGCAGCCTATCTGTGGGGTGCCGCGCATATCTATCTTGACGGTGTGCTAAAGTTTTAACAAAGTCGATTTTAGGGGTCGCCTATTCACCCCTCCTCTAGGCTTCCATCGGATCCTACAAGTGGTATCGGACCTAGGATACTTAAATATACGCTTCACCGTGTGAAGTATGGAGGGAGGGATCCAACGAGGAGACAAGCCTACCATCCGTGGAGGATGTGGTGGCTAGCGGCGGCGAGCTTTCTCTTGAGTGCGGCCGGCGAGAGCACCATCAAGGGTGATGCTACCGGCGTCGAGAGAAAAGCCGCAAGACTAGCAAGACAGAAACACAAGACGGCAAGAAAGAGAAAAGAAGAAGCTTGAAGAACAAGCTAGTGTCAAGCTTGAAGAAGCTTCAAAGAAAAGATCAAAAGAAAGATGATTCGTGAGGCAAGAGCTGCTGGGAGGGCAGCAAGGGAAAAGAAAAGGCAAGAAGAGGAAGCGAAGTCAAGTGAGCTATCAAGTAGCTCAAAGATGGAGATGATGACGTCTCCTACAACAAGAACAAGAAGAAGAAAGAAAACAAGAAGGATGAGTGCAGCGTCAACAACAACAAGTTCGCCGCCATATCCTTTAACTATTCTTCTTATTTGACTAACCGCAATAAGAAGTCCTTCATCAATGTGCCCGCGGGGAAAGTTGCCTCGTTTCGATGGGACTAACTATGCCAAGTGGAAGCACTTGATGAGAGCCTATCTTAAGCGCCCTTCACCCCGGTCTTTGGGAGGTTGTGTGCGGTGGATTTCAGCCACCGGTGAACCCCAAGGAGCCGACAAATGAAGAGCTAGCAGCTGCCCATATCAATGGTCAAGCCACAAAAGCATCCTCCTAAGTGCTCTAGAAGGCAATGAGTATAATAGGGTGATGAATGTCAATGAAGCAAAGAAGATTTGTGACACTCTAGTACTTGCACATGAAGGTGTAGACAAAGTAAGAAAGGCCAAGATTGACTTGTTGAAGGCCAAGCTCAACCGGTTTGTGATCCTTGATGGAGAAGGGGCCCAAGAAATGTTTGATCGGTTGATGGTACTAGTTGGCAAGATTAGAGGATTTGGAGATGAGGATCTAGATGACCACACCGTTGTCAAGATCATGCTTGAGGCATACACACCTAGAAATGACATAGTGGCCACCTTGATTCGTGATAAGAAGAGGTTTGAGCACTTCACTCCAAATGATGTGCTTGGTAGGTTGCTCACCTATGACATGCAAAAGAGAGGAGGCAAATGAAAGAAGAAAGCTTGGAGAGTTGCAAGCAAAGCTTGAGGGGGTCAAGATCAAGGATGTGGCTCTCAAGGCAACCAAGACAAGCAAGCCAAGTTCCTCCAACAAGGTCAAGGGCAGCAAGCAAGCATCTACAAGTCAAGACAAAGAGATAAAGAAGATGCAAGAAAATATTGATGCAACCTCTTCCTCAAGTGATGATGAAGATGATGGGGCTGAATACAAGAAGATTGATGACATGGTCCTATTCATGAAGAAGTATGGGAAGGGGATGAAAGCAAATGGCTACAAGATGGTGCAAACGAAGGTTCCCAAACAAGAAAAAAAAAAAGAACATGCTTCAATTGTGGCGAAGACCGAGCATTTAGTTTGTCGATTGTCCTTATGAGAACAAGAACAACAAATACAAGAAGGACAATGGCAAAGACAAGAAGCAAGACTACAAGAGAAAGGGAAGGAACATAGGTGAAGCTCACATTGGCCATGAGTGGGATTCAACCAAAGAGACAAGTGAAGAGGAAGTCCATGTTGCAACATTTGCTATGCAAGAGACCTCTACACCCAAGCTCTTCAACAACATGACCGATGATGAGGATGACAATGACTCCACTCATGTTTGTCTTATGGCCAAGCATGAGAAGGTAAAATCCAAACCCAAACCTTCTCTCTCTCTTAGTGATGAATCTAGTGATCTTAGTGAAAGCTCTAGTGAAGATGAATCTAGTGATGATGAAGAATATGCTAGACTCACAAAAAACCTAGATCCCAAAACTAGAGGCTTTCTTGCTCAACTAATGGCGGATTTAGAGAGTACCTAAGCGGAGTTAGCAACTAGAGATAGTCAACTTGATAGACTTGAAAAGCTCTATGTTGATAACAAGGATGCTCTTGTAGCTAAGAGAAGTGAGGTGGCTTCCTTGCAAAAGAGCCTAGCTAATGAGCAAGGAAACCATGCTCTTACCAAGAAGGCTATGGTCACCCTTAACGGAAATATTGTGACTTGCAAGACAAGCACAAAAAAAAGCTTGAAAATGAACATAGCATTCTTAGTGAGAGCAACTCACATCTCCTAGCCATAAAGGATACCTCTACTCCCTCCACTAGTCAAGGTTGTGGAAAATACTATAATGTTGATATGAATGCTTATGCCACTTACCTTGCCAACATGAAAGCAATGGAGAAAGAGATCACTAGGCTCACTTGCTATGGTAAGAAAAGAAGGTGAAACCAAAGAAGGCAACAAGGAGCAACAAGGTTGAGGCTCCAAAGAAGCCTAACTACATTGATGGGAGAAATCCAAGAATCAAGGATGGACTTGGACACAAGCATGGAAACAAAACCAATGGTCAAAAGATGATCAATGGTGTTGAATGTGTCAAGTTCTTGAGCAAAGGTACAAAGAGGGTACAGAGAGACCTGCACAGGCGCCGGACACAAGCCAACCCGAAGCTACACCGATCGCCACACGCGGGCGGTGTGCCGCGAGGATCGGGCGCGTGCCGCCCCCCCAAGAAAAGGGAAGGTCACCTACACTTGCCTCAGCTCGGGAATAGACCCAAGAAGATGGTCCAAAAGCCTGTGAAGAAGGTCCGTAAGTCGAGAAATCTTGTCCGGCTGTTCCAAGAGGACACTCCTATCAATCAAGGGCAAATGCAAGCAAGTTGGACTCAATCCTTGCTTTGAAGTGAAGGCAAACAGCAAGGGGAGGTGTTTGCAAAGTACTTGGACAAAGTGAAAAGAAACTTTATTGCAACACCTCTATATGGGTTCCCAAAGTTCTTGTGACTAAGGTAAAAGGTCCCAAGAATCTTAGGGGACCTAAACTTATGAACTAAACTTGTTTTGCGGGCATACTCCTCCGGTGGGTCAAGTTGGGTGTTTGACAAATGCTGGCTATACAAATCATATGACCGGAGAAAGGAGTATGTTCTCATCATATTCCCAAACCAATGATGATAGGAACAACATAAGGTTTGGAAATGATGATGTGAGAAGTGTGATCGGTCTTGGTAACGTTGCTATCACAACCGAGCATAATATTTCAGATGTTTTGCATGTTGATTCGTTGGGGATACAATTTGTTGTCGGTCTCACAATTGTGTGAGAAAGGCTACAATTGTCTCTTTACGGATGTTGGTGTGGAAGTCTTTCGCAGAAAGGATTCCTCTGTTGTCTTTACTGGGGAAACTCAAGAATAAGCTTTACTTAGTTGATTTCAACAAAAGTGAGGCTAAACGACACCCGTCTAATGGCAAAATCTAGCATGGGCTGGTTATGGCATCGCCGTCTAGCACATGTTGGCATGAGGAACTTGGCCAAACTGCGAAAAAGACAACCACATCATTGGACTAACAAATGTTGATTTTGACAAAGACAGGATATGTGGACCTTGCCAAGCCGGAAAGCAAGTAGGTGCACCTCACCCACCAAAAGAGTGTGATGACCACCACTCAACCATTGGAGTTGATAAACATGGATCTCTTTGGACCGGTGGCCTACCTTAGCATCGGGGGTAACAAATATGGACTTGTTATTGTTGATGATTACTCCCTTCTCACTTGGGTTTTCTTTGTCTTTGATAAGTGTCGTACAAAAGAAGGTGAAAACCTTCATCAAGAGGGCACAAAAAGAGAATTTGATCTACCCGTCAAGAGAATAAGAAGTGACAATGGGACCGAATTCAAGAACACCCAAGTAGAAGAGTATTTTGATGAAGAGGGCATCAAGCATGAGTTTTCACCGCATATACCCCTCAACAAAATGGTGTAGTAGAGAGGAAGAACCGTACACTCATAGAGATGGCAAGGACAATGCTTGATGAGTACAAGACTTGGACATCTTTTGGTGTGAAGCCATCAACACCGCTTGTCATGCCATCAACCGCCTCTACTTACACAAGAAACTCAAGAAGACTTCATATGAGCTCTTAACCGGTAACAAGCCTAAGGTGTCATACTTTTAGAGTGTTTGGGTGCAAGTGTTTCATTCTGAACAAAAGGCCCCAACCTCTAAGTTTGCACCTAAAGTTGATGAAGGTTTTCTTCTTGGTTACGGATCAAATGAGTATGCCTATTGTGTTTTCAACCAAACCACCGGTAGGGTTGAAATCACTATAGATGTGACATTTGATGAATCTAATGGCTCTCAAGTAGAGCAAGTTGATCAAAGTGTTGTAGGAAAGGAGGATCCACCTTGTGAGGCAATCAAGCAATTGGCTATCGGTGACATAAGGCCCCAAGAAGATCAAGCTAATGAAGAGGAGGATCCACCGCCTTGTTGCTTTGCACAAGATTCCACCGACGTACTCAATGACCAAGTGCAAAAGACGCTGCTGGAAGTATCTAGCGTGGCGCAGCCACACCATCGCGTGGCGTGCCCGCGCCACCTACCTTAGCAGCCGACCGATCCACCCACGCATCACTGTTCAACCACTTGATCTTGCTCCAATTCTTGAAGCCGATGATGAATATGATGAAGATCAAGAAGAACATGCGTATAGGCGTTGATCACCCATGACTACGATAAACGATTCAACGGGATCATCCCGTTGACAACATCCTTGGGAGTCTCCGAAAGGGAGTTACTACTCGATCACATCTAGCCGCTTTTTACACAACATTTCTCTTTTGTTTCATCTTTGGAACCGCAGAAAGTAGATGATGCTCTCAAGGATCCGGATTGGGTGTTGGCCATGCAAGAAGAGCTTAACAACTTCAAAAGAAATAAAGTTTGGGAGTTGGTGGAAAGACCCAAGACTAACATCATTGGTACCAAGTGGGTCTTCCGTAATAAGCAAGATGAAGATGGGTTGGTGACAAGAAACAAGGCAAGATTGGTTGCTCAAGGCTTCACTCAAGTAGAGGGCTTGGACTTTGATGAAACCTATGCACCGGTGGCAAGACTAGAAGCAATTCGCATTCTTCTAGCCTTCGCTGCCCATCATGACTTCAAGCTGTACCAAATGGATGTCAAGAGTGCATTCCTCAATGGCCCACTACAAGAGGAGGTGTATGTTGAGCAGCCACCCGGTTTTGAAGACCCCAAGTTTCCCAACTACGCCTACAAGCTCCATAAGGCGCTCTGGGGGCTTAAGCAAGCACCTAGAGCATGGTATGAATGCCTTAAGGAATTCTTGCTCAAACAAGGCTTTGAAATAGGCAAAGCTGATCCTACTCTCTTCACTCATAAAGTTAGCAATGATATATTTGTATGCCAAATATATGTCGATGACATAATATTTGGTAGCACTAACAATATGTATGTTGAGCAATTTAGTAGGACAATGACCAAGAGATTTGAGATGTCCATGATGTGTGAACTAAAGTACTTCCTCGGGTTTCAAGTCAAGCAAATGGAGGAAGGGACATTCATTTGCCAAACCAAGTACACCCATGACATGCTAAAGAAGTTTGATATGGCCAAGGCAAAGCCAATCAAAACTCCAATGCCAAGCAATGGACATCTTGATCTTGATGAGGAGGGTCCAGCCGTGGACATGAAGGTATATCGCTCCATGATAGGATCTTTGCTTTACCTTTGTGTATCTAGGCCGGACATAATGCTTAGTGTGTGTATGTGTGTGTGTTTTTTCAAGCCAATCCAAAGGAATGTCACAACGTGGCTGTTAAGAGAATCTTGAGATACTTAGTACTCACTCCTAACCTTGGCTTGTGGTATCCCAAGGGTTCCAAGTTCAATCTACTTGGCTATTCGGATTCGACTATGCCGGGTTGCAAAGTAGATCAAAAAGCACTTCGGGGGACATGTCAATTCCTTGGGCCGGTCTTTAGTGTCTTGGAGCTCTAAGAAGCAAAATTGTGTAGCCCTTTCCACCGCCGAGGCCGAGTATGTTGCGGCCCGGTGCATCTTTGTGCTCAACTATTTTGGATGAAGCAAACCTTAAAAGATTACGGATGTCATTTCACAAAGATATCTCTTCTTTGTGACAACGAGAGTGCCATCAAACTCGCAAATAACCCCTAAGAGCACACTCTAGAACAAAACACATAGACATCCGTCATCACTTCTTGAGAGACCACGAAACTCAAAGGAGATATCGCAATTCGCCATGTGAGCACCGAAAAAGCAACTAGCCGATATCTTCACCAAGCCTCTCGATGAGTCAAGGTTTTGTGCTTTGCGTAGTGAGCTAAACATTCTCGATTCTCGTAACTTGATTTGAATTCCAGCACACATGCAATCTGTTTGAGGCACTAGTTCGACATAGGAAAAGTTTGCGAAAACTTTCATAATGTGTTTCAAAAGGTTTTCAAATTCTAATCCGAAATTCAATGCCATTGTTCTCATCGATGATGATCTGTCCACGGCAATGAATTTTGGTGTCTCTGTGATCAAGTCCGAGGAGCAATAAGTTAAAAGGTGGCAATATATATGCAGACAAGGGGAGTGGCGGCGCAGCCGGGAGCGGCGGTGCCACGTGCCCTTTTGCGCGCGTGCGTGCGCCTAGGGTTCCCAGGCGTGCTCTATCCGAACCGTACCGAGCCAAACGTTTTCTTCTATCCTTTTCTACCCCCGGCTCGCCCGTCCTTACTCTTTCTCCTCCGCCCGACTCTCCCTCGCGCCCTCTCTCTCTCTCACGCCGCGTGCCGCCGCTCCCGCTGCCGCGTGTCCCGCGATGCAGCCCTGCCAGGTGCCGCCCGCCGCCCCCCATCTTCCTCCCCTGGCCGGCCCCCTCTCCCTCTCCTCCGAAAGCAGCTTCTTCTCTTTTCCTCTCCAATCAACGAGGTAACCTAACCCTAGCCTCGAAGTTCTTGCTCGATCTATGCAATGGGCAACAATTTCTCATGGATTTCAGCTTCTAAGTGTTGTATGAACTCTAGGGAAGTAGCTTTGATGATTGGAATCGACCAATTTCACTCTTCCATGGTTTAGGTAATTTAGGGGAGGGCGCGGCAATGCCGCCTAAATAGAACATAAAGCGTTCTTAGTTTGCTTCAAACAGCAAATATCCCTCAAATTGCTTGACTCATTAATCTGTGAAATTGATTGACTCCAAACTTTGGAGAAATTTCACTTAGGTTCTTACTAATCTTTTGAATCCATGGAATTTTTGCACTTGCTCAAATTTGTATCCGAAATTGTGATAGTCAAGTGATCTGTGCTAAGTAGATGTATTAGAAAGTTTATTAAAATGAATTTAGATGACATTTGAGCAAGGGGAGCGGCAAGGTGCCGCAAAGCATGACACCCAAGAAGCCGTGCATGCACGGGTAGATGCCGTGCCTCTGCGTGGCGGTGCCACGCGGCCCCGTGCTCGATCCTAGACAAATTGCTCAAAATCATCAAAATTTATTTTTCTAACCTTTCTACTGCATAGATTTGGTCATTCCACTTCCAATTCTTAACAATTTCTGATCAAACTCTAAATCTTGCATAGATGGATCCTGAAGGTGATCCCCACGGCAAGAGGAAGCAGAGGGTCAAGGTGATTGGACGAAGGGATAGAGGAAGGAAGAATTTGAACAGTCGGTGGCGGTGGTGCGGCCGAAGCTCACGAGGAGCAAAGAAGAGCCGGTATGGATACACCATTGTGCCCCCTGTGAACAAGGCACTCTAGAGCACCTCTCAGTGTTTGACAACAGCTACATGTAGCAGGTTGAGGGTGTTTTCGAGATGGCAGCCCCTATCAATGATCCTCCCATTCCAGTGGTAAGCTACTTCAAGAAGCAGAGAGAAGTGGCAGATGCCAGAGCGTACAATGTGTACAGTGATGAGCAGACTGATGGCATAGATGAGAGGTTTTGGGCAGCTTTCCACTCCAACTTCTACTTGACTGTCCTCCTTCACTCTTCCAAGAGCAAGATCACAACTATGCACTACATTGACTTTGAGAGGATGGCAGACAAGGAGGAAGATGCTTTCAATGAGGCAATTGAGGCCTGTGAGAAGTTTGAGCTAACTGATATCATGGCTTTTAAGCATGATTGGAATGAGGAGATCCTTAGTCAGTTTCATGCCACCTATCACTTGGGACGCATACGATCGACACCATTCAGCTGGGATGACCGACAGAGGCACTACAGAGTTGACTTTGCCACATTCTCCGGATACTTGGCTTTGGGGCTGATCACAGGCAAGTACACGGATATTCATGAGATTGAGCCCCATTGAGGCCAAGGCCATCGTGGGACTCCGCAAGGCCGAATCCACGCTTACTTGGAAAAAGGAAGGGGTTGAAGGACTTCTTCTATGTGATGAACAACCTCTCGCAGATGCACCATTGATCCTAAGGATGGGGCAGCCTCGATGTGAATGGCTATGCTAGAAATGTCCTTGCCCACTTCGAAAAATGATGAGACCTTCAATGTGGGAAAGTTTATTTTGGAGGCGCCTAGCTAATGCTATGGATGATGCTAGGAGGAACCTACCCTATGCTCCCTACCTCATGTTCATGATTGAGAGGGTCTCTGGGGACATCTATCCCAAGGACTGCTTCCACCAGCCACAATATAGAGAAGACCCATGGCTTGATGGTGGGAAGACCCGATGGCAGAGCCGCACCCTCGCCAGAGGCACCTCACCGGTAGAGAGGACTTGGAGGAGCCTCTAGCTCTAGGCCCGTGAGGCACAAAGAAGTCTCGATCCAAGGTGAAGAAGTGGATCAAGGCCATCTTTGGGCATTGCTCTTATGCATCTCAAAGAGACTTATGAGTTGCGCAGGGAGGTGAGACAAAGGCTCAAGAGTGTTAGGGAGAAGCAAGGACTCCCGCCTCCTTCTATCCCTAGACCACCTCAATGCGACCTCCCAGAGTTGTCGCCTACTAGCGACCGATCGGGACCTATCGCACTCGCTTGGTTCCTTTGCACGCAGATTCCAAATACACTCCACTCGCCGCCCACACAAAAGCCGTTGCTGCTATTTCGCAGGAGGACGAGGACACCGCTCCAATCGTGAGGACACCCATTGAGGAGTGACTCCGCTTCTTTTCTTCTCTTTTCTATGATCTTCTTGGTGCTTGACGCCAAAGGGGGAGAAAATTAGAAGAAATGAAGGGGTCAAACTTAAACTTTTTCGACGCCCCGATGTTTCGAGAAGGATGATGCAAAGAAATGATCTTCGAGTTTAGATCCTTTGAGAGTAACTTGTTAGGTGTGAGTTTGAGAGAAACTCTATTTTATGTAATAATGCCACCTATGACTTGTTATTTCTCGAATTTGGACGTTGGTTGCTTAAACTCGCTTTATATAATCTGGCAAGCTTAGAGTATATATCTTGACATATATGCTGGGTTGATGTTCCGTCTGGTGTCATGCGTACGCTGATAGGCACGCGCAGTGCCGCACTCAAGCGGCGGCAAAGGTCATTGCCATCATCATTGCGCATGCACAACCTTTTTGTGCTCTGATCAGTTTCTGTTGTCATACGCATCACGGTTGTATTTTTATGACACCCTGTTGAGCACCCCACAGCAACCATGGATGTAGGGGGAGGCCTTGCACACTTTCTAAATGTGTGAGTTGACTTTTATGTCAAAATGAGAATTCAAATCTCACTCACACATTTAGGGGAGGCCTCACTACACCTAAATATGTGAAATTGACCTTTTATGTCAATATTGAGAATTCAAAACTCACTCACATATTTAGGGGAGGTTCCTACATCCTTGGTCTTCGAAACAAGTTTGACTTACATCTTATGTAAGCTCTAATTTGGTTGTCATCAATCACCAAAAAGGGGAGATTGTAAGTGCAATCAAGCTCTAAGTGGGTTTTGGCGTTGATGACCACCGAATTAGGGGACTAATGAGATTTACGAAGATGACATGCAGGGATTAAAATGTGGAGTTGATGTACAGGTTCAAAGGCACCCAATAAGCTAGATGGTGGTGTTTCCTGATCAAGGCATTTAAATTATTTCATATTTTGAATCTTGAGTTTAGGAAATGCCGTACTATCAAGAGGGATCCTAGGATTCTCGGTACCTGTGGACCAAGTGCTCTAAACATCAAATCGACACAACACTCAACTCCAAACCCCCCGACCAGCAATTATTCACGCATTCACTCTTTGTCGTCAGATGGCGCGGCAGTCGCGAATGGTGTGGCGATGCGCCGCCGCCACGCGGTGCCCGTGTCAATCGCGGCAGTGCCACACTTAAATCCTACCGTTGGGTCCGTAGGGTATAAATACCCATTCTACCCCCTCCCACAACGGTCACCCGCTCACTCCTTCTTCCTCGCGACAACAGCCGGCTCTCACCTCTTGCTCTCTCTCACTCCTCCATTGAAGCACCTTGAGCTCCCCCACTCAATCTCTCACTTCCCACCGGGATTTTTGAGGGAAACAGCCGCAAACTTCGATTGAGACCGGATCTACTACTTCCCCACTCAAAAAGAGCATTTGGTTCACGTTTGGCCTGGAACCTAGGGTTCTTTACTCTTGGAGCTTGCTCCTAGACGGCTAGGCCGCCCTTGAGCTTGCCCCCGTCGTGTGGCAGCCTTGGGAGGTTTGTAACCTCACTCAACAGCAATACATTACCCCCACATCTCTAGGGTTAACTCCTAGACTTGTGAACGAGGGAAAAAGCAAGCCGGTGGGCAAGCTAAGCCTTGTGTGGCAACCTCAACAACGTGGACGTAACCCACTGTAGCGCGATAACCACGGGTCAAATCTCTCGTGTCACTTGTCCCCTTTACATTTCTTGCATATTTTGTCTTGTGAGATAGGGCTTCGACCCGATCTACTTTCCCCGCAGGTTTCACGTCTTTGGCTAATTCTCCGTGAAATACCCAGGTGCGGAACAAGGGTGAATAACCATCTCAAAGGACACAGCTCACAGAGATTCACCCCGAGGTCACTTCAAGTGACCCGCGGGTACAGCCGTAGGAGGACGCGCGGCAAGCCGCGCCGCCTCGGCCGAGAGAAGTCCGCCGCCCCCTCTGTCTCGTCTCTGCCACGCGGCTTTCACGCGGCGGTATACGCGGCAAAGCCGGTGCCGCGATATCTCATCTTCGACAAAGTGTGCTAAAAGTTTTTGACAGTCGATTTTAGGGGTCAGCCTATTCACCCCCCTCTAGGCTTCCATCGATCCTACACCTAGTCATCATCGTATGGAAGCATTATATCTACACATGGTGAATATTACTAAGGAAGATTAGGAACAAAACCAACCAACCATAGTAACAAAGTTCAACTAGCCCTACATTCGGGGGGTGGACTCCAAAGGACTCAATGGGAGTATCACATCCACGATCTACCACACTTCCTGTAATATAGGGTGATGTCGCAAAACGTTGTATAAACACCACGTTTACACATTGTCGACCACCCACATAGTGTACATCTAAGGGGCGCTATACGACTCCATGCTTGAATATAAAGACGAACATACTAAACTAAATATATAATCATAATAAGCATAGAAGCATATAACTAAGAATATAATCATTAAATAGAATAAAGTCATGGCAATTGTATACTAACAAATACTTACAAATGAGATACAAGAGAGAAGCCACGTGAAGCTTCGCTCCCCGCTACTTCTTGACTATCCGGAATCCAAGACAATACTTGACTTCCTCTAGAGCTAACCTAGATAGCTATTGCTCTAATTATGGTGGAACTAGGGCTTAGGATCTTGACTTGGGGTCTTGATGATGGACTTGGTATGGAGTAGAATAAATTATGAATGAATTAGGGTTTCACCCGGGGGTCGAGGGTCTTGTTATATAGCCCCGGAGGATGCACGACAGCCCCCTGGATCAAACCGACCTTGATGGATGGACTAGATTGCTCCTCATAGGCGGTGGTGAACCGACCTTGAATGGGAGGTCGGCAGTGGGGCCCCACAGGCGGCCGCCATGCCTCTCGAAAGGGCGCCGCCGGCTCTCGCCAGTGGGCCCCACCTTCCTTCCGGTGCTCTCTGGTCTCTTCGAATGTTCTAGTGTATGTTCCATATTGGGTTACATCACGGATACGCCTTTTATGTCGTAAGGCTTGCAAACTCTTGGGCATTTTACGTTTAATCCCTGAAAAATATATAAATCACCAAAACTAGTGGAATCATGTTAGTCAAGCCCCTATACTATGTTGATATTCATTTTAAGCCCTTATTTTCGTTTTAAAACCTCTATATTTTATGCTATAAGGTATACCAACATTGATGCGCCGCTAACTTAAGTAGACCGGCCGTTGGGCCGGGGTATACATGCCCTTCCTCCGCGCGCTCGACAACCAAGGCGGTACTAACCACCCGGTTGGTCGCTGCGATGTAGAGCAGCATCGTCTCCGCGTCGTTCGGGGCCACCAGCACTGGAGGCGTGGTGAGAAACTTCTTGAAGCCCCGTTGAAGGCCTCTTGAGCCTCGTTGGTCCACCGAAAAGCTTCTCTGCTGGAAGGAGTTTGAAGAACGGCAGCCCCTTTTCGCCGAGCCGAGAGCGAACGGCTAAGTGCCGCCATGCATCCATCAATTTACGGACATCTTTGACGTTTTGTGGCGGTTTCATCCGCATGATGGCGCTGATTTTCTCGGGTTTGGCTCGATGCCATCTTAGGCTAACAATGTTCTTAGAGCAAATTGCCGGAGGGGACGCCAAAAACACACTTTCCCGGGTTAAGTTTCCATTGGTACTCGTTTAGCTTGGCGAACACCCTTGCAAGATCGTCGACCAGGGAAAGGGCACTCTGGGTCTTCACCACGACGTCGTCGACATAGGCCTGAGCGAGGTCGGGGATGAGGTTCCCCTAAGCAGCCCCAGATAGCCCGCCGGGTAGGTGGCTCCGCATTCTTGAGCCCTGAACGACATGGTAGTGTAGCATTAGGCGCCAAACGGAGTGATGAAGGAAGTCTTCTCCGGGTCTTCAACCGCGAGGGCAATCGATGATAGCCCGAGTAGCAATCCAGAAGCTAAGCGCACCGCAACCCGCAAAGGGAGTCGACAACCTCGGTCGATACGTGGGAGACCGAAGGGTCTTTAGGGCAAGCCCTATTGAGATCGGTATAATCAACGCACATCCTCCATTCTTTATTCTTCTTTCTTACAAGGACCGGGTTAGCTACCCGGTCCGGATGATACACTTCGCGAATAAAGCCGCCGGCTAACAACCTAGTTATTCGCTTTAATAGCGGCCGACTTTTCTTTATTAAAGCGGCGTATTTTTAAGCGCACGCTTGGCCGTTGGTTTGACACGTAGGCGGTGCTCGATCCGCTCCGAGGTACTCCGGGCATATCGGCGAGTTTCCACACGAAAATGCTCACGTTCTCCCTCGGGAACCTGACGAGCGTCTTCCTATTTGGGGTCAAGGTTGATGCCTATCTTGGTCGCCTTGGGCGACGCCCCTCCACCAGCCGGATGTCTTTAGTGTCCGACGGCTTGGTGGTCTTCTTGGTCCGCTCCTCCTGGGTATCTCGAGGTCGAGGGGTGTAGCTTCTTCGCGTTCTTGATGACCTCCTCCTGTCGTATCGACTGGAGGATGAACTCCCGCTTGTCAAGGCCCTCCTTCTCGCAGACATAGGCCATGTGTACGTTGGCCCTGCATGTGAGGACCCCCTTGTCCGTGGGGATCTTGAGGATGAGGTAGCCGTAGTGCGGGACCGCCATGAGCCTGGTCAGACCAGGTCGCCCGATGATGGCGTGGTATGATGAATCGAAGTCAGCGACAATGAAATTCATGTACTGGATGCGATGATGCTTGGAGCTGCCGAACTGCACGCGTAGCATAACCTACCCGAGAGGAACCGGTGACTCTCCCTAAGGGATCCCCCGAACGGGTGGTCGTATGGCTTGAGGTCGCCCTTCGTGATGTCCGGCCTTCATCGAAGTTTTGGAACAACATGTTCGGGGCGCCCCCGCCGGTCGACGAGGACCTTCGGCGCGCGGGCGCCGATCACCGGGTCGGGGCGAGTGGGAATCGCCTCGGGTACGGGTTGTTGCACCACCGTCGTCGTGGCTGAAAGTTATGACCCGCCGGAGAAGGTGGGCCATATCGGGTCGTGACCCCTCACGGCCAAGTCTTTGACGGTCGGGACATTACGGGCGGAGATCTTGCGATCCCGCCCACCTCGCGGCCCGTAGTGTCCACCCATGATCATGTGAATGACGCCGTCTTCGGCGCCGATAGCGGTGCACGGGATCGACGTCCCCGTGCGGGTCTTCTTCCCCGGTTGTTGTGGACAATCTTGGGTGCCTCCTCCGGCCGCTCATCGGTGATCTTGATCTTCTTGCGCTCACTTTCATACTCGGCGTTAAAGTGCCGACATTCTGCCACTCTATGATTCAAGTCCGGTGCCGGGACACTTGTCGTGTAGGAGCTTCTTGATCGGGTCTTGCCCGCTTGAGCGCTTTCTTCTTCCCCGCTGGCCTTGACATTGTTGACGCCACCCCCTCGGGCGTTCCGATCATGACGGCGCCGCGATAGTTGCCACGACCCTCTTCCCGGGCGACTCATGTCGCGGAGTCGCCGGCGGCGGTTATCGTGGACGCCGTCGCGTCGCTATCGTCGTGGGGAGCATCTCGGCGGGGAATACTGGCGACGCGTAATAGCCGTAATCCTTATGGAAGACGTTTATTCGCCTCGTCTTGCTCGGCGAACCTCTGCGCCCATCCGCAATTTGGACATGGTTGTGATCTTGGACTGTGGAGCTTCTTCCGCAACTCTTGGGCTGCGGGCGTTACCATTGGAGACAAGGCCCTTGGTGAACGCGCCAACGCATTCCTCGTCGGTGATATCGGGATTGTCGCGCACCTCGAGAAACGGCGGATGTACTCCCGGAGTGGCTCGTTGCGGCCGAGGTGCGGCCTCTCCGTGTCGCACTTTGTGCCCGATTGCTTACACGTGGACTTGTAAGTGCCGATGAAGATATCCTTGACGCCTTGCCACGTCGCGTAGTCTTCCTTCCGGGGCGGGGCGGAGCGGCGATTGGCCGCTGGTCGAAGCTAATCGGGGGAAGTAGTTCGCCATGACATCCTCCCCGCCTCCGGCCCGACTGGAGTAGGGCCGGATCTTGGTCGCCGGTACTTCGAGAGGGCGTTAGTGCCTTTGAAGCCCAGAGGCCATCGGACCCGGGCGGAGATCTGGGTGGTAGGGCCGGATCGTAGTGATTGTGAGGTTCCGGTTGGGTTTCCGTACAACATGTTGTATTCCTCACGTCGCTGGATCTCGGCATCCTCGCGAGCTGGCGCTAGCGGTAATCTGTAGCGAGCATCTCGGGCAATCTCGATCTTCTGCGGAGGTTGGCCGGGGCGCTAGTTTCGATCTGGCCAAGGACGCCGGGGTGGTTGACCACCGCGCCCTTTGGTCGGAGACCGCGCCCCCCCCGTCCGCTGGGCCGTCGTCTTAGCCTGCCGCGCCCGCCCCCGTGTCTTTGCACCCGCCGCCGTCGGCGTCGCCGAGATTGGTTTGCCCCCTTGGCATGGAGGATGCCTCTTCCTCGCCACAGGTGTTGCGGCTCCTCGGCGATGACGCCGATGAGATAACCGGCGTGAAGGCGCGAATGAACCGAGGCGGGATTAAGCTGAGTGTGGGTGGCGTAGATGTATCCCGGACATCATCTATTGTGGCGTTCTCCCGCGGCCCGAGGAGCCATTGCCGTGGCGCGAGTTCTGTCTGGTGTCTTGTGAACCGGGATTCCTCGCCACCTCGTCGAACGGGCTGCCATTTCGGAGAGTCCCGGGCTAGCCGGAAGCCCCGGCCGTATCGCCGGTTGAGCCTCGGCGGCGGCGTCTGGCTCCGCTTGCCGGCGGCGCGCTTGATCGGCGTCACGTCCCTCCCGGGTGCGGAGCTCTTCGGTTTCCCCATCAAGGGTGCCGAGTCCTCGGCCGACAAAGATCCCCGCGTGGGTCTCGGGAGCGGTACGGTCGAGCCGAACGGAGTCGTAGCCGTTTCGGCTCCATCGGATCACGGAGGATGGTAGTGGTGGCGTCGGATGAAGTCGGGGCGGTGCGGTGCCGCCACGGGGGCTCGGATCTCCTCCTCCCCCTCGACCACCCTCGGTTCGGAGAGCTTGGCCATGCGAGATGTGGTCGCATGCGTTGTCGGCAGGCGCCGCGATGCGTTGGTGCGTCGATGAAATCGTAGGGTCGGGACGGTTCTCAGGCCGGGTCCGAGCCCGAGCGCTTGGCCACCCAGCGGATGATGAGAAGTGGACAACCTGGCCCCTGGGAGTAGAAGTGACGACCGGACCCCGGCCGAGGGGAAGATTGCCTCGGCATCTATTTTTCCCTGGAGGAGCACGGGCACCCGTGTCATGGTCGATGTTGTTCCCGTTTCTGCGAGAGTGACATGGTCGAATCAAATAAAAGGTGAAGACTCACTCATACCGATCTTGAGCTTGTCGGGGTCGCCGGAAGTAGATTGTCGGCGTCGTGGGCGAAGCCCGCGTGTGCGGCCGCGAACGGGTGGGTGAGCCCTGTCGGGGGTCCGAGCGGCCCCGCTCGCCCGGGTAAAGGTCGGCCGATGCCGCGATAGCGCATGCCTGGCGCATTGGATCCGAACCGTAGCAGAGTTGTTGACGCCGAGCGTGGCGCGGTTGTTCCCGCACAGCGCCCCTAATTGATGTCCTCCATCGGGTCGACCGCCATGGAGTCGTGGAAGATCACCATCTTGTTAGCCATGGCGTCTTCGCACACACCCTACCGGCGCGCCAACCGCCGCTCGGTTTATCGGCGATAGTCTAGCGCAGGGTATGCCCGGCTAGTAGATTGAGCGGTTAGGGATGCGCGAGGCGCTAATAACGACATTAAGCGTAACGGCGAAGGACAAAACACACGGGTTTTACCGTGTTCGGCCGCCTTGATGGCGTAAAACCTACGTCCCGCTTAGTTGTATTGATTGATTGAGAATATCGTGTCCCTCGGGGATCCCTCACCTTATATAGTCCGGGGAGCGGGGTTACGAGTGGATCCGTCCGACAAGAACTATCCCGATCGGGTTACAATATGAAAGTATGTAGTGATTACGATTGAGCTATACTAGGAAACTATCTTGGCGACCAAGTTTAGGCCGTGATCTCCAGATAATCGCAGTCTTCTAGCGCCAAGGGCTTGATCCGCCGTCATCTGGGCCGGCCGAGAGGCCTAGCCCCTAACCTCGTGAGGGGATAGGGTTTATCCCCCACGAAGCATCCACCGGGCACTCTAGCCCCCCCCATTGGATTACCGGCCGCCTCTGCCGGTGGTGTCGGTACCTACATTTACGACTACATGAGCTTTTCTCTGAGCTCCCCCCATATCATCTCAATCGCCCCGTAGGCATACATCACACCAGATGCTGCTCTCCGCGCGCCGGAGATCCTCTCCTATGTCACCGGCCGGCATCCCGGAGCCCAAGGATGCCTTTGGCGGATGACATTCAAGTGGGCTCCAACGACATCAACACGCCGGCCGGGGGGCGAGGTCCATACACACGTGAGTTCGCCATCCTTCTTCAACCCAAAAAAAAAACCATCTTTTTCTCACTTCTGCTTGATTCGTTTGGTATGATTGGGTCGTGCGAGTATGTATGCGTTGTGCACTTCCATTGGCATAAGGATTGTCTTTACGTGGTGAGGGAAAAGGCCTTTGTATTTTGAGTGCTCCATAAACCAAATAGTGTGT
>JADLZK010011439.1:0-90570 GCA_015847255.1 Hyparrhenia diplandra | reverse complement strand
CTTGACTGTTGTAATTACAGGTCAAATTAGTGGACCAAGACGACAGCGATGCAAGTCGCAACGTGTTTTAATTGGGTATATACGTACTACTTCTATATCTCTTCAACTTTCGGCAGCCGACACGGACGGTATCCCCAGAGAATGGAATCCACTCTTCCCTTCCGTTCCGTTCCACGGACGCAGTCAGCTGAGATGAGAAGTGATCGCAACACGCAGGACGTACGCCGGCTGGTACACTACACTCTCCGTGGTCTGTACCACGCATATTCATTAGCGTCACGTACAAGGTCATGACTATAGTCTTCTTCTATAGGTCGCTGTCCAAAACCAAGTTGTGGACGTGACGCTTGCCTGGTTTCAATGGCAAGCAGAAGTTACCTTCATTTGTAACAGGACAAGTCAAAAAAAAAAAAAAACCCTCATTTGTAACAGCACCGTGGCTTGCATGACCAGCAGAATGAAGGAGAGGACATGGCACGCCTTCACACAGGCAATAGAACAACACACGAACGAGAGCGTGACATTACAGCCACACGGACTCTGTACCTGCCTGCCCGTGCGTGCGGTTCTGCATGCCATTGCCAGGTGGATGCAAGGTTTTCCAAAAACTTAGCTGAAACACACTGGCTAGTACTACTTTTTTTGCGTTCGGTGCAAACTCTTGGACACACGACGCTTGCTGCTTGTTTTTTTTTGTTCCCCTTCTCCCTCTCGATTTCAGTGTATTTTGGGCACTGAAATACATAAATCTCAGAAATGTTATGCTGGGTTGCAACACAACACTGACAGTAATTTTGCCGGAGCATCATCCGATCTCTGGCAAGCAAGGAATTGTACTTTTTGCTGGACGTTAACAACGCACGGACGGCAACGACAGGAAGATGACGTCTATGTGTGTCGCCCACACTACGCTCAGTCATAGCAAATAGCTTAGCTTGTTGGACGGTGGACGCTCATCGCAAGGATCAGCATCAGCTGGAATCATTGAAGAGCAGCTGCATACGCCTCTGGGAAATCGACTTGGATGATGATTGAATTCGATTGTAAGTGCAAGTACTCAAGCAGGCAACCCGGCCGTATTCAAACTAATTCCCACGGTTCCGAACCGTTTCGGGCTTTCGGCCCCTCCCTCCCTCACATTCCGGACAGTATCCCCCACCCAGGCACCCAGCTTCTTCTAAAAATGAGAGGAGACCGTTAAAAAACGAACCGCCCCAGGGAAAAAAACACATGGGAATGTCAACGTGTCGTGACAATAACCGCAGGCCAAGAAACGTGCAAGTAGCTAGCAGTAGCTTGGCGTGGCACGTAACGGAATTACCTACCTCGTCATCATCTCCGTCCGTCGCGGTCGCCGTGGTCGTCGTCGTCGTCGCGTCACCGCCTGCGGGCAAAACCGACCTCTCCGCGCCGCCTCCGGCGCGTCCGGCGGCGAGCTCGAGCTGCGCCCAGAGCGCCTGACCCTCGGCCTCCTTGCGCTCCATGCGCTCGCGCCACCCGTCACGGAGCCGCTCGTCCCTCCGCCGCACGTACGCCTCGTACATCCTGCCCCCCTCACGTCGCCGCCGAGGCCGAGGTCGAGGCCACCTCCCCGCTGCTGCCTCGTCATCATCTCCCTCATCCTCTTCCGCGCCGTCCCCGACGGCGGCATCGCCATCGCCATAATCGTCGCTGTCGACGTCGTGGTCGCGCGCGGTGGCGGTGGTGGTGGCCCCGGTCGTCGTCGTCGTCGTCCGCTCGGCCAGGCGCTGCTTGTACCCCGCGTACTGGCGCTCCAGCTCGGCAGCCATCGCCCAGAGGTCCGCCGCGCCCGAGGCCGAGTCGCACGCCATGATGGGTCGTCGGCCGTCGTACGACACGGCCGGCGGGTGGGCGCTCTTGCGGCCTGGCTGGTGGTCGTCTCGTCACGTCGATCGGCCAGCCCTGCGCGGTGCACGCGTGGGATGGGAAGAAAAATGAATGGAATGGGACGTGCGGATCGTTTTTGACTTTGTGGTGGGGGGGCGGCAGCCGGGACGGGGAGGCGAGACGAGGCCGTGTGGACTCTGCCTGGTGGCGTCGTGGGGCGCACACGCGGCTTGGGTTGGGTTGGGTTGCCTTGGTTTTCTTCTCTTGTCTAGGAGTCTCCGGGTCTGGGGCTGGGACGGTTGGGTCGGCGAGCCGGCGCGGCAGACTTGGCGTGGTCCAGGAGCAGGACAGGAGGACCGATGGCGCCGGCGGTTAACTATGCTGGCTGTGGACCGGTTGACATGTCTGTACCGGTGGCGAACATGCAGGAGCAGAGCAGAGGCGCCTTCTCCTTCTCCTTCTCCTTTTTCCTGCTACCTGCCGCCTAAAAAACGAAGTGGCATGAATGTATGCGGTTTTATCACCGCGTAAATACAGCGCAGCTAAATCACACAGACATAGCTGCGTGCGTCACACCGCCATCGTCCGTGTAGGACAAGGACATACGCGTACGTATATACACACACCGAGAGGACTCCAAGACAGAGGAGAGCGGTGGCCTCTCTACAAGGGCACGTACGCAACATGACGCTGCCCGGCTAAATGAACGGGAGCAGCGGGCGGACACGGTAGCGTGCGCAGCGCAGGGCTCGGGCGGCGCGTCGTCGTCCCAACAAGAAACCCAGACAAGGATCCGGTTCTTTTTTGGCTCGTGTATGTATGTAGTACGTGATGACACGACGGTGCAGCTAGCGCGTTCGATCGATCTGCATTCTGCTCTGTCCGAGCGAGAGAATGTCCGCGGCGCAGGTACGGACGACGACGGGCATCCAAGGCCGGCTCCTTGCGCTCGCGCAGGCCGGTGCCCGCCTGAAATTAAGCTCATTTACAGCGCCCGGCGCCCCGGGATGATCAGTGTCAGTGGCACCCGATGCAGTAGGGCTACACACGCATGTACGCGCCGCATTTATGTTGGGTGCAGCTAGCTCGGAGTCGGAGCCGCTAGCTGCGTCTCATGCAGTCATGCACGGCGACGACGACGACGACGGCCGGCCTGCATAGTATACGCCTGCCACGGCGAGAGCCCGGCCAACCTGTCACGTGCGTGCAGGAAGCCTGGACCGTGGCGGCCGTACCCGTACACGCCTCCGTGACTGGACTGGAGAGTTTATTCCGGGGCCGGGCTAGCCGCTGTGCATGCATGCCGACTGCCGATCATTCGTTTGTAATAGTTGTAGCCCTGCCCCCTGGCCTGTGCATGTGCGGTCGTTTGCACGGCTGGGGGCCGCCATCGCTATGATGCTGCTGCTAATTAATCTTGGTTCGTTACTAGCCTCACGGGAATCTAGTGGTACGGCGCAGGCGGGCACGGACTAGTGTCAGCGACTGATCAGCGCAGTTAAATCATGGGTGTGTTTAGCACCCCAAAATTTGTAGTGTAAAAATTTTGGATGGATGTGACATGTATGTCACATCGCATTAATCGTATAGACGCGTTTAGCTTGTTAGTGGTAAATATTATCCTACCACGGGCTGTGGCCCAGCAAAAGAATCGCCTCACGAATGCATATCTAAACTGTATAATTAGTTTAATTTTTTTTTATATTTCATTTTTTCCATACACGCCACTACCGGATGTGATGGGAATCTTTTTGCAGATAGTGAAATTTGGGAGGAATTTGGGGGTGCTAAACACACCCCATGAGTGGAGCGACCACGACGACCGTTCCATCAGCTTCTACCTAGTAGCCTGTTGCATTGCATGTCGGTCGGACGCGCGTGGGAGGTGGGACACCGTCGTCTTTCTGTTCTGTGCGGCCGGCTGCCCCGCACATGATTTCTCCTCTCGGGTTGCCGCCGGGCCGGTGGGCGGCACCGAGCTGCAGAACGAAGCTCGATCGTTCGTCGTCGCTTCGGGGATGCAACAATGGCGCCGTAATTCCTCCTGAGCATCAACAGATGGCCAGCCAAGTGGAACACATCTGATGTCACACTACACTGCTGGTACGGAGGATACAATTTTTACAGGACAATGTTTTACAGGATAGTGCATCTCTGTCGAGCTATTGCACGCCGCCGGCATGGCACCGGACGGAGTTGCCGGCGAGTTCGGCTTCGGTGCTTCGTACGGTAGTACCAACGAAGCAACACCCAACACGGGCCGATCCTCACACACGTGATTCAGGCCCAGTTACGCGTACCTTGGATTTTGAGGCCCGATTCGATTTAACTCTGCTCATCTTCGTGCACTGTGCAGCCGTTGGGTGTTTTGCCGGTTGCCGGTTGGTGTCTTTTTTTTTATTACATTACACAAGACAACGCAGACGCCAACACACGACGCACACTCATCCCAATGAACACACGCACGCAAACCCTATCCCTATGAGCACCTTCTCGGGGGATCGCCGAGCGGTAAATCTTAAAGTTCGTCACCATCGGCGCCGCTATCGACGGGACGTGCCTACCACTTAATGCAAAAAGACCGGAAAAATCACGAAATAAATCCAGGGATAAAGTGTCGCACCCGTGGATTTGAACCCTCGGTGGGAGCCCCAACCAATGGCCTTTGCCATTGCACCGCGGAGCCCCCTTGACGCCGGTTGGTGTCTTTGTAATAATTGTTTTTCTGTTTCTCTCCCAATTCTACTAAGGTCGGCTTTAATGGGGGTTTCATGCATATTAAATGCAACTCCACATCAAAAAAACTTCACTTTTTGCATGAAACGCCTAGGAGAGAGAAGGAAAAAGTTTCACCATGGTGAAACCTTTGGGCCTGATTTCACATGCGTTGGAAACCGGGTGAAACCCCCCGTTGAGACGAGAAATAGAGTTTCACCATGGAACTATGCAATTAAACCATGCAACGAGAGAGAGGTCGTGAGAGACCCTTTTGAGCCTATGAAACCGTGTATTGAGAGAGACGGCTATTTCAAGCCAAAGTTTCACATCTTGAAAACCGGGAGGTGAAACTCTCCATTGAGACCGACCTAATGAGGAGAGTTGCATTAACCCCATAGAAACCGCAGTTTTCTCCTCAATGATAAATTTATGGTTTCTTGTACATTGGGTCAAGAGTAGACATGGTTTCTCCATGAAGAAACCAGTAGTTTCTCTATGATTTGTGCTCTCTTTACATATTATTAATTAGGTTATCACATCATTATTTTGCTTAGTTGGCAAAATATTAAATAGAGATAGAAACTATCACTAACGCTTCATTGGGAGTGCCCTTAGAATATTTTTAAAGACAATAAAAAGTTAGCATAGCAGACTTGAAGACATTTGATGCCGAGCCATGTCCCTATGAATCCATATACTCCCTTTGTCTCATAAAGTTTGTCGTTTTTTAACTTTTTGACTTCATGTTTGATTCATCCATCTTATTCAAAATATTTATGTAAATAATAAAATAAATTAATTAATATTTAAGTAACTTTATTGATAAAATAAGTCATAAAAGAATAAATTATATTTGTGTAAAAATTTGAATAAGACGAGTCATTAAAAAAGATGGCATGTAATTTAGGATGACAAACTTAGTGGACGGAGAGAGTAACCCTGTTTTAGAGAGTGCTTAATATATTTAGTAGTCCCTACGACCAAAAAGAAAAGGAGAAAAAAAAGGGTTACTGCCGAACGAGCCATGTCCGTACTGTATGCACAGCTGTGGATTTTTTTTCCATTTTCTGTCCTCGCCGTCCGTAACCCCCATCGCCCATCGTCCTCAACACACACTTCTGCTCCGTGCTCCCCACACCTCCCCTGTCCCTCCCATGGCGCTTCCGCTCCCAGAGCCCTAGCCCCCGAATCCTCCCTCCTCGGTCCCTCCCGCTCGCCGCCACCGGCTCGCACCTCTCCCGGCGAGGTCATGGAATACCACAAGCCCAACCTGCGCGTGCGCCTCCGCATCACCGCCGCGCGGCGCCGCGCGTGGCTCTCCGCCGGCCTGCGCTCCACCTGCCGCAAAGCCGCCGCGCCGCGACCCTCGGACTCCTTCCACAAGGGTCGCGCGCCGCGAGATCGGCGGCGGCCACCGACGCCCGCGCCGCGGCCCGCGGCGCCCTCCTCCCTCCGCATTCTCGTGCCCCGAGAAATTCCGCAACTTCCAGCTCCAGGTCTGTGCTCCGCCCGCTCCCTCGTAGCTGTGGACTGCAGTAGGCTGTCCGAGAATCTAGTGGCGACGCCGGCTGAGACAGGAATAACTGATAGTTCGGCAACCTTTTATATAGGCTGTTACTGTTAGGAATGTCCTGTTCGATTTGATCCTTGTTATGAAATGGCGGGACTTGTGTAGATGTTAGCATAGCGTTTATAAAACGAATAACTGATACTTCGGTGAACTGGGGTTGCTTGTGAACAAGGTGTGGGTAGAGGCTCTGGGTCTGGCTAGATCTGGGAGTACCAACTGCGAGGAATGTTGATTCCTAATGTCCTACCCTGTTCAGACTGCATGTTTTTGACTGAAACCAGCTTGTAGCTTGATACCATGTAGGCTTGTGGGGTACCTTGACATGGATTCTGCATAACATGCCTGGCAACAAGATGCACAAATTCAATAGACAATCTGCCATTACATGCTATTGCCAGTTTGCTAGGCAAAATGTGCAGAAGGTGAACATAACTTAGAATCTTGAAATCTACAATGCTCATTTTTTTTCTTTTTCCTGTTTTCTCAGTTTCGAACATTCAAACACTCCTAACTTTGTAGACATTTATCCACACAATGTATGAAGACTGTTTGTGAGGAATCTGGAAGGCTATAAAATGTCAGTTAAAGTGCAACTTGTGGGCTTTCATCCTGGTCTTGGTGCTTTTATTTTTCCTCAGAATACCAAGTCAGTCCATTGTTGGTAATATCAAGGTTTTTATGTCGATTAAAGGATTTTGCAATTACCAAACTACCACTGTACCACATTTGTGACACGAGCTTACCAACACAATTATGTGATCATAGTAATTCTGGCATATGTTGCATTTCGTTTCTGTGGTTACCATACCAGATTATTAAATTTTTTGTACGATGTGTATTTTATTTACTGTCCATATGACGTGGTTGACTGAGTTGAGGGGCACGGAGAAGAAACTGAGTGTAGTGTGCTGACTTAGAACTTAGAAGCGCTTGCCTTTCCCCTCTTCTATTTCAAATTTGAGTTTATTGTTTGCTAATCTGGATAGAAGGAACTGAGAAGAATATGGATGTTCTTATATTTGTCATCCAAAATGGTGAAATCTATAGTACAGCAATTTTGAAGTGGGGAGTACATGTGCACAAGCCAATGTTAAATACTACTGCGATATATATATAAATGAAAAGGGCTAAATTGTGTACTATCTGTTGTGTTGCAATGTATGGTTTAGATATTGTATGATTTACACTTTTTTTTTTTTTCGAACACGCCTTCACGTGTCTTTTTCATTAAGAGAAGAAGCCAAGACCGGCTGACCAACAGTACAAAACACCACCACAATACAACACAAACACACACAACGCCACACAACCACAGAGCTAGTGGCCACAACAAACAAGAAAAAAGAGGTGCCCGCCACCGGTGCCACACAACTCAACACGCTAGTTTAAATGCATCGTCGCTAGGCCAAACTTGGGAGACATCATATGATTTACACTTTTGATTTGACTGTGCAGGAAGAATATGACACCTATGATGATGAGGTCCATTTTCTTGTCCAGTTGCCATTTTTGTGGACCAGAACAAAAATTATTGAAATTGTTGCAGCAAAGGATGTTATATTTGCACTTGCACAATCAGGTCTATGTGCTGCATTTAATCGAAGTAAGGCTCATGCTTTGCAGAATTTCTCAAATGTTTCCTCTCTGTTTATGTTCCTGATAAACCTTCTTATCGTGTTGACAGCAACAAACAAACGCATATGCTACTTGAATATAAGTCCTGATGAAGTTATTCGAGCTTGTTTTACAACAAGAACAACGAAGTCGCTTATCACAGTTTCAGTTTATGAATCGGACCGTTTCAGTTCATTGAAGTGCAGAACAACTCCTATAGAGTAAGATACCTTCATCCACTTCTTCTTGAAATACTCACAAGCATTTTGAATTTATTATTGCTAACCTGTTAATCTTATGGTGTTTGCAAAATTATTTGCTCTAGTATTTCTACGCTTTTATTCATAATTGGTGTGTTCTAAAAAAAAAAATATCAGTAGGGGCATCATGTATTTATGTAGTGATATAATTTTTTAGTTAGTTGCCCTTTTTTTTTTTTGCAAGACATGATCAGTTTGGTAGTAATTTTTAAATCAACAGCTTCTTTAATTCATTTAAACTAATTTGTCTTCTCTGGTTGCAATTTTTTAGGTACATCAGAAGAGGTCAACTGAATGATGGATTTCCTTTATTTGAAACTGAATCACTAAAATATCCTGGCTTTGTTGAGTTTGATGATGTTAATGGCAAAGTATTGACCTTTTCAGCCCAAGATAGGTAAGTGACATTTTTGCTCAACAGTATGAGAGCAGGCATGTGCATTGCTTAATTGCTTCTTCTTTGCAGTACTTACAAAGTTTTTGATCTAAAGAATTACAACTTTCTGTATTCCATATGCGACAAGAACATCCAGGAGATAAAGATAAGGTTTGCTGTCACTGATCACTGATAAATCCATTTTTTATTTAGGTAGTTCATATCATGTTTCTACCCATATTCTCTTCCATCAGTCCTGGAATCATGCTCGTGATTTATCAGAAGACAAACTGTCATGTTCCACTGACTATATTGTCAATTGAGGATGGAACTCCACTGAAAACCTTCAATCAGTTGCTGCATCGAAATAGAAAGGTTGATTTCATTGAGCAGTTCAATGAAAAGCTTCGTGAAGCAAGACAAGGAAAATCTCCAGATTATTGATGTAGGCTACCATGAGTTTTTCTTGTTAATTCTTTGTTTCATTGTGGGGAGGCAATTTACATTTCGTTTTCGAACTGACTTGAATCCCTGTCCAGGTTAGGAACACCGATCTAATTGAAGTCAACAAAACCGAGTTCATGACTCCCTCAGCATTCATCTTTCTCTATGAAAACAATCTATTCCTGACATTCTGCAATAGGACAGTTGCGGCCTGGAATTTTCGTGGAGAGCTAGTTACATCATTTGAGGACCATGAGTTGTGGCACCCTAACTGCAATACAAATAACATATACATCACCGCTGACCAGGACTTGATCATCTCGTATTGCAAAGCTTCAAAGCAGAGGCAGAGCTCAGATTGTGCTGACGGTGAAGATGGAGAAGGTATAGTTAAATTCCACTCTAAATTGTGATTTCTTGATTATACTTCCTCTATTCGGCAAAAATAAACCTGCCATTTTTTTTCAGATTTGTGCATGGGATCAATTAACATGAGCAACATCTTTACTGGAAAGTGCATAGCCAAGATCTCCCCAGTGACCCTACTCTCACAATTGCTCCTCGAAAGAGAGGCAATAACAGCAGGTCTACCATCCGCAGCACTGTTCCGGAAGCTCTTGAGGACATCACTGCTCTCTTCTACGATGAGGACCGCAATGAAATCTACACTGGAAACAGCAAAGGCCTGGTGCATGTCTGGTCAAACTAATGGTCCACTCCCAACCTTGTAAATACCTCTTGTAGTTGCACTCGTTTTTTCCCTTATTATAGAACAAAGATGTAATTCCTGTCTGATTATAGTGGAGTGTAACTTCCTAGACATTATATCATTGATAGAAGAATCTGATGTAGAGTATGTTTTTTTTTCTTCTGTGTAATGTATGTTGGCAAAAAGGTTTTGAGTTTTCTCAAGCATTTGGAAATCTGTTCCTATGGCGCCTAGAGTCAACTTGTTCTGACTCGAATTTCCCCTTTTGCTGTGTGACTGAGTGGGCGGAACAGGGCAGTGCCTTGGCACTCAATGTTGGTTGCTTAAGCGTTCTTCCTCCGTCCTACAAAGTGACTGCTCTCAAAGGTCCTCGTGACCATGACTTCTTTTAGGAATTAGGATAGATTTTACCCCCTCCACTCTAAATTATAAGAGGTTTTATTTTTTTCTATCCAAGTTTGACTGTTTTTCTTATTTAAAAAATTGTGTAGACTTAGTTGAATTTAAGTCATTTTTGAATAACTTTTATTAATAAACTAAGATACAACAAAAGAAATGATATTTTACACAATTTTTTTTTTTTGAATAAAATCAGTGGTCAAATTTGATATAAAAAAAAGTCAAACGTCTTATAATTTAGGATGTACAGTATTAAGTAATTTTTATAAGGTCTTAGTAAAGAAGTGGTCTCAATCAGATGTCCTTGAGAACATGTTGGTATATTTGGCATAAAAATGGTTCACATTTAAAACAATTCATTCATCATCTTAAAATAAGAACATGGGTCCTCTCCAATGATGGTAACCATTAGCGTCCCTATCACACTCATTACTAAACTACCCAATCATTTGCCCGCAGTAATAATTTCACGCGGAGTTTTTTTTTACCTACGATGACACAACAAGCTCGAACCCCTAACGAGCCATTGACAAGTGGGCCCACGCTCCTTGTCCCCACAACTCAGTAGCACGCATCGTCCAAGGAAACCAACCTTGAGCGCAGCGTGCGGGCAACACCAGGCGTAGGCAGCACTGCAGCAGCCCACCGCCGTGTACTACCACTACGCTTGGTAACGACACTACCGGCCGTGGGTTATCCCTATCGCCAACAAGCCGCCACCAAAAACAACACGCGCGGACGGAACAACAAGTCCGCCACGGACACAGCCACGCGCACGTCTCCCTCTCCTCTCCCTCCTCCCTCTTCGCCGTTGGGTTGGGGGTCGGGCGTTGCGAAGCGAGACAAGCCACCACCGGTCGCCGCGCGGCTAGGGTTCGGTTCCGATGGAGCCGGCCTCCTCGTCCTCCGCTCCGGCTCCTGTTCCGGCGGAGTCAGAGGCGACGGCGAGGCGGAGGCTGCCGGAGGAGCTGAAGCTGCGGCGGAGGACGCTGGAGTCGGTGCTGGAGCAGTGCCAGCGCGCGCTCGAGATGATGCGCGAGGCCGATCTGGGAGATCCTGCGGAGGGGACAAGCTTCAAGGAAGTGGATGTGGAGGACGACGACGAGGAGGGGACGCCGCTGGGGACGAGGGGGCGCCGCCGCCACCGCCCTCGGAGTCGGAGACCGACTACGAGGCGGACGAGGTGAGGAGACGAGATCTCGCTCTACATCTCTTACTTCTGTTGCCGAGCAATTTGATTGGGGGTAGTTTGCGGCAGTTAGGCGTTTCCTTACCTGTGGCTGCTGATAGTAGCTTAATAAGCGGTTTAACTGGATCGGATGTTGCCGTGCGCCAGGACTAGGCCAGATTTACATGAAATTGCTACGATTTGAGTGGCCGCACCTCAATTATTGCCTTACTGTTTTTGTGGTATTAGCTGCTGAGTCAGCAGATGACTTAGTCACGACAGTTTGACAGATGTATACACTAATAGACTTCTTAATGTCAAACTTGGAAGCGGATCGGTTTCTGTTTGTAGTCCAGTTAATGTGTCGTAGAGTCGAGAGATTAAATGTGATTGCATGGCAGATGAGGCCATGAATTTGGTAGTTGGCACAGAACGGATCGTGACAAGTGATTTTTAATTCGACTTTTTTCACTTCATGAATTTATCAAATAAATAAATAGCAGACGATTCATAGACTGGAGTATTGTTGTTGTCTTACACTGAATTCCTTGTGCAACATGGGTCCAGGCTATTTTCAGCTTATACCAATCATAAATTCTGTTTTCTTGGTCATCAGTTTGAGCTAAACTGTTTTCTGGCACATCAGCTGTGGTCTAAACAGCTTTATGGCAGTCATGCATGTTACCTATTGATGATGGCATAAATTAGATCAGGCTTTCACTGCGCTTGTTCCTTTCTGTTTTCAAGCCTCCCTAAGGTCTCTACATCTTCATTTACTTGCAGCTGTGTGATCTTCTGAAATCAAGGGTTCAATCGCCTGAATTTCTCGAGAAGCTAGATACCCTTCAGAAGTCAGTATATCAACATGGTGCAGGTGCATTTGCTGTGCATGATTAGCCTTTGCTGGGTTCAGAATTTAACCGTAATTGTTTTTCATAATGACTGCATGCACTGTCTTGTCTACAATTTAGAAAACCCCATTTGTATACAGGGTTCAATTGAACCTGACAACTGAACAGTTCTACAATTGCCCTCTTGTAACAGTGGATGAAATGGTCTCATGGGATATTATAAGTGCGGCAGATATATGGGATGATAAGAGCATGAATGTTAGTGATGACTCAGAGGATGGGTATGTTCTTGTTAAGCAAGAGGACATAGTCGACGGCATTGCATGCTTCATGGCTGCATACTTGCTGTCACTAAAACAAACTAAGGTAGACAAATCCCAATTCATTTTCTATGTGTTCGTGTACACAAGTACATTTTGTTTGTCTATATATTCTTTATGTTAGAAGATGAATTGTACAACTGTCGATAGTTCTCAAGACAACATAATCTTATATTCTCTGAATTCTCCCTGCTAATCTTATTGCAGTTTATCTGTTCTGCTGTCATATAATTTGGGAAGGGATGCCTCTATTTTTCTTGGTTTCATGCATTGACTTGCTAGGTTATCATCACTGAAAAGTGTTTTATAGCACCTGTTGGTTTTTGAAATCTTCACAGTATTGATGGCACAAAATTCATGTTATGCAGGACCTGACACCCAATCAACTTCAACAAGGTTAACATTGTGTTCCATTATTTGAGATGAGTTTGGTTATTACTTAGTAGATGAAATCCTATATTAAGACTCCCCATTCAAAATTTTGTCAGCTCTTAGCAAGACATTTTCAGCTAAAAAGAGGAAAAGCAAGCTGCAGAAGGCATGGGATGGAACGAAAGTTGTTTACAATATAGCATCATGGAGCGCGACGGCTATTGGGTAAGTTACTCCTATGACATAATCCTTGTAAAGTTCCATAGACCATGTCAAGAAAAATAAGAAATGTCGAACTCCTCTGGCCATTGCCTTATCTTTTTATTTTTGTAGAATAGCATAAGCATTTTGACAGAACTCCACAAGGATTTCAATGTAATTATGCAAAACAGCGTCTTCATACTAGGTTACAGATATTATAAAACTCAATTCCTTATTTGTTTGGGAAGCTTCACTACTCACTAGCATGCTTGGGACTATACTTGAATGAGCGATACAATAGGACCCTTCAGTTGGAATAGCCTTTCTTCCCAATGAGAGAGGGACAGCAGGGCAGCTGGGGTTTATCTTTCTGCTGTGACCCCTTTTATTTCTGAATTGGTGGAAATCAGATTCCAACTACTTAGATTGCTAGCCTCAGCTTGACTATAGAATTATATTTTAATACATCTGGTTATTCAGGATTCCAATATTTGTAACAATATTTGCATCACTAGCATCTTCCCCATATTTCATTTTGTAAGCACTTAAATTATTTTATCATGGTCTAGGGATATAGTCATGTCGTGATAAGTTTCAAATGAACCTGCAGGAGTTAAATAGTACAGTATTTCTGTAGCTATGTAAGTTGTGCATACTAATTCTCTATTGTCCTTGTACAGTATCTACCAGAATCCTGCGATTGTACAGGCAGCAACTGCAGCCTTTTGGACATCCTTTCGTGTAATATCCAAGTTTCTGTGAATAGTCCATGGCTGGACGGTGCAAATATGCAAACATTGTGGCTGTGGCCTGTGGTGATATGCTAAACCCGTCCAGTCCAAAAAGATCAAAAGGAAACAAGAAAAAAAAAAGTTGCCAAACTTAGTGGTGTGCTTAGATTATTGATGTAAATAGCCTGCAAGTTCGTTGATTGATTTAAACAGTGAAATCATGTGTTAAGATATCTGCTGAAAGGGCTAAACAACATCAGTTACTAGTGATGACAAATATGGAGCTGATCAGCAGTATCTCACATACAATCGAAAGATTGAATGGACAGGACCTATCTATTTACCAGTACCATTTGTATCCTACATTCAACAACTACTGTACATAAACCCATGGGTGTAAGGCATCCCGCTCAACGTTGGCGTATCAGTGTGATTGTAAATATTTCAATTCATTTGAATAAATTCTATATTTTGACTCTCATGTGGAAATGAATATCTGCTATCAGAAATTTGTAGTATTGTTCTTAACAGACGATACATACCATAAGGGTTTAGGGTTTAATGCCCAGACCCATCTACAAAAATGGCTTAACTTGGATCTCTCAATCGAAACAGTGTGACAGAGTCGACATTGTACTCTGTACTCCTGTTCATACAGAACGTGCTTGCGGCATGTGTCCAGAACAAATCTAATCCCAACAGGAAAAAAAAAAAATACAATTAGTAAAGAGAATGAGAAATGTGTATAGGCCCTTGCAGGGATTGCATGATCTGGAAACACGGGATTACACTGTTGTACAATGAGGGAGTATGCCAAGATACTCCCCTTTCTGAGTTTTTAGTTTTTCTTACAAATGTCTAAGTCAGAACAACTAATCATTAGTCTGATTACAGGGATTTATCTCTGTAGGTTCGCGCCCTGAACTTAAAAACAACGCAATTGTAGACTGCAGTCATAGCTACGATGAATACTCCGACATATGTGCACACTGTTGCTGCGCAGACATAGAGGTACCTGTTGGCATTTAGGAATTTGAAGTGGGTTAGCTAACAGTGAAATTGTATGTATATAGCATACAAAATAGAATATGCATATTTGATCCTGTAAGAAATTTGTTAGGGGTAAACGATTGTACAAGTGGAAATATCCTGGTCACTTCTACTGTTTAGAATCAAGAACTAGGATTGACATTTTCACATCAAAATTTATCTTTCAGCATATGATGCTTACACAGAAACCATAACGTACATTTATAATGGATAAAACATTGTACCCCCATTTCAAAGGGTTGTCATTCTAGCTCAAGTCAAGTATTTATATTTTTGACCACCAATTCCTAGAAATTCATAATAGTTTAACAATATGTGAACTCTCTATATTAATATATTATGAAAGTATTCTATGGTGAACCTAAAAACATAAATCTTATAATGTTAAACAATACAGATTTCTAGGAATAGGTGGGCAACATGTTTGACTTATGACAGCTAGAATGACAACCTTTTGATACAGAGTACTCTATGTAAAGGGTAAACGGATAAGTGAGCAGACATTTATTTGTAAGGCATTTATTCGATACTTACTTTGGTGAAAATACGCCCAAACAAATAAGTGATTCCTCATGAGTAACAAAACAATGGTGTATGAAGTCAACGCCAGAGAATTAATGAGCAAAGGAAACAGACATGGCAATGTGACCATTTTGTCTAGAATATAGCTCCATTTCAACTGCCTTAGAGTAGAGATATCATCAATGTCTTTCCTCGATACATGAAGGACCAACCCAAGGTATAACATCAGAGGTGATGCATATGTTATCATAAACATCAGTATACCAGAAAGAACTGTGGAGTAACTTGAAATGCCCTGCCCTGTCAAAAGTCATCAGTCAGGTCAGAAGGGGATGGAGAAAAGAGGTCCTGAGGCATTCTTGGTTAAAACTTACAATGAAAGCTCCAGCAACATCAATGCTGGCAAGGCTATTCGTATTCCCAAGACCAAAGTGACCAGCCATTCCCAAGAAATGCATTGCCACAACCTACATGGTTTATTGCCAACCGCAAGTCAATAAAAACAAATATTTCCCTGATGCCATAAGTTTCAAAAATGAAAACATCATGCTGAGCGAGCAAAGATTACCAAGAATATGGAAGAGACTTACCTGTACCCATTGTTTATGTAATGTTATATCCAGAGAAAAATAAACTACACTCGAGATTGTTTGCAAGAAAATGAGGAAAATAGGAATTGCATTAATTGGTTGTTGAAGAAGCAACTGCAGAAGGCCCCAGAACGCTATGTATGTCATTCCAGTGAGAAAAAGTGAATTTCTGATGCCATGTATAGCCTTTACAGGACTAGAACCAGAGGATGCTGATTGTGCTTCCGTGGAAAATATTGGAAATACCCAAGGTGAAGCAAGAACAGTGACAGATATTGAAACACTAGCAATGACATAAAACTGTCGAGCTATTGATGCTGTGCTATGGTTAATTGGTAATGAAGTACTGATCTGATTTGCCCAGATATGCAGCAGAACCAAAAATCCACAAGAAATGTGGGTCAACCATACTCCAATGACAAACTTTGGTCTTGCTCTGAGTAAAGTTAGTGAAACTGAAAACAAAACCAAAACTGCGAGAACTGAGATAATCTGAAGAGACTTTTACAACAGAAGAGTCAGCTTGCGCCAGTAACTTCGAAATATCAGGAAAGTGAACCCAGTTGATCCCACCTTGATGCCAAGCTCTTATAACTCTCCCAGCAACAAGAACAATAAGGACAGTACATAACTTGTAAACATTTCTCTTGCCCAGGGTTAATTCAAAGCTTGTAGCATAGGAAAAATTACTTTTGTCAAAGCTCTTTTCTTCTTTCTGACCAAGTGTTGGATTTGATCCTTTTAGCATTGACTGGACTGCTTTGGTCAGAAATATTAAATACAGAGTAGAACTGAGAAAGTGCCATGTATACTGCTCTTCTTCCACAAAAAAAAAGAACTTGAACCAAGACTGATGACATAGAGAAACATCCCAGCAAGAACAAGAACCTCATCAAGGTGCCAGCGTTGATCCAAATATGACTCTGAATGGTGATCAATTTGACTCAGTGATCGTCCCTTAAATAGGCAAGCCACAGTGGTCATGAGGAAAAGGCATGACACCATCATCAGCAGGATAGCAGAGACAAGTAAATAGAATGGTTTCTGTAATTAAAAAAAAGCCATTCTTAAGATAGGTAACCCTAGCAGAACGCTACTTGAAACTAAGGTACAAATCTGCAAAGATAGTAAAATTACATCGGTTGCTCTGTGAGACAACCACTCACTCGCATATCTTAAGAAGCCGTAGTAGTTATCTGCAGCAGTCCCAAAGTACCTAGCTTCAACAGACCTGAAACGAATTCTTTTTAAGCAATGATGAACAAAGATAATCACAACAGTTTGAGATTGTCTGCAGAAGCTCACTTGAAATCAGAACCTCGATGAAGACGTGAGGATTGATGAGAAGAAAAGGCTTTAGAAAGTAAATGGCACATTTTTTTCTCAATAGATTCATGAAGGATGTCAAGTACAATGCTGCCCTCCGAATTAATACAATCTTCAAGGCAGAAGGCAGGTAGTTGTGCTTGCAGCAATCTTAAGATTTGCCATGAGTTAAGCTCTAACATCCTTAGTTTCTGGTCATCTGAAACAAGATGCACTCATAATCTCTAAACAGTGAAAGCTAAGAGTAGTATTTAATAATATAATTTGTAAATAATTCAATATTATGATGTGACCAAGAATATGATTGAACTGATTAGGCAACCCCTGAAAATAACTTGTTCAAATAATTTCAAGCTCACAAGCATAAATTATCTACTCCTTGTCATTCATGATGAACCTTAATGCACCAAAAATGGAAGGTAAAAATAAAATCACCTGTCAACGAGTTTAAAGGCTCAGGAAGCACGACACCAAAATTATTCTTCGGAATTGGAACACCAAGTAGAAGAGCAAGAGTCGGGGCAAGATCCACCTGACAAAGGATGTCAGAGTTATATTTTGATCTCTTCGGAGTTCGGACTATCTCTAAGAGTACTGTAATTATCTATTCAGCTTGAATGGGGAGAACATAAAGCCTAGTGATTGGAAAATGTCATACAGCAACAATGTTTTCTTGGCTCAAAGAATATGCGAAAACTGAGCAACACAAACATCCAATGATGAGCTAGAAGGACATAACCTCTATAAGTAACATAAATGTAGATCATTTATAAAGTTTAGACTTTACTTGAAGTGCTTCATTCTGGTCATAGGGCGAACAATATGGGCTCTCAACACTGTGTCCTATAAAAAGGGCAAGTGAATCAGTTTCTTCATATGAAGATCCTCCATGATTACCCCCTTCAGTCATGCCATGATCGCTAACCACAACCTGAAACAATGGAAGACACCAAAATGAGCATCAGAAATTTTCTTGCGTGCATTTTTCGGGGGAAATATATGTAACCAAACATATATAATGCAACCCAGAAGATAGAATACATAAAATTTTGGCTTGCTAAACTTTACATGCCGCTATTCAACAAAGATAAATAGATATTAGAATGACAAAGAGATAAACTGTCAAACATGCACACATGAATTAACAATACAATCCATCATTTGCTGGTGGACTCCCAAAGCAATCTCCCACAAATGTTGAAACATGTCGTCATATAGCATGTAGATGACTAGAAAAAGAGAATTATTTTTCAAAACAAGAAAGAATCACAGACCAAAAGTGTTCTGTCCAGATTATCCTGAAGGCTTGCAGTATGCACCCGTCTAATGACATCATCCATCTCCTTCATCTTTTGGGTCATCAAAACACTATCATTTTAAAAGTTATAACTCAAAATTATGACCAGTCAACCCCCCCCTCCAAAGTCTGAAAGCCTGAAAGGTGATGAGATGCATACCTCCGGCGACCACCTATATGTCCAACATGGTCTAAGCCAAGATAGTGAAGAACCTAGAATTATCCAGAAAAAAAAAAAGAATGGCTTACTACTCTTCAAAAAGACACTGCAAAACAACCTTATAGATAAGCACTAGACAATGAATGATATGTAGTTACTATAAAAAACAAACACTAGCCCTGAACTATATAGTTGTAATTCAAGCAATTAGACATAATATTATCAGTCTCCACAAGGAATAAAAAATGAGACAAGCACCGAGGTAAGAGCGAAAGCGTACCAAGACACTCCAGTCTGTTGCAGCAAGCTCAAATTCTAAGTGGCGTGAAACATTGAAATCAACCTCAACTGTATCTTTCACCTGAAGATAGCCACAAACAATTGAACAAAATTTTATTGACAAAAATTCTAGGATGCTAAGAACAACCAAAACACTATCACTAGGCAAGCATCAATAGTTCAAGACATATGCTTAAGTACCTCGTATACAAATATCTACAAGCACAGCCCAAAGTAGCTGATGCTCTCTTTAAAGATTGTATCATCAGGAGAATAATGAGGTTGCTTTATAGTGGATAAAAGTATGCCAAACAAATGGTATGGAGAGGCCAACAACAAGCAAACTCTAAAATATGCGTCCATGTTTTGTCTAATGTTTTTTTTTGGCTAGTGGTTTCAGTAATGCTGGCAGATTCCTATACAAAATAAAACAGGGAAGCAATGATGCGCTCTCAAAAGTAACTGGTAGGCTAGAGTTTCAGGCGACAGACACTATCATATTATCCTTCAACCACATGTATGAAAAACATGCCAGGGATAAAAGGACTTACATAAAAACTGCTCACTCCATCTTGTCTAGTGAATAGTGTTGGGAACAATTTGATCCATGTCTCATCTCCCAGCATCACTAACTTCAAACCAATCATATGAAGCTGATCTGCATAGGTGTGCATTTGTCAAGAATGATAGATATAGTATGTAAGCAGTTTCGCATCGATTGAAACAGATACCAATAGGGAATACAAAACACAAAAGGACCTACATATAGTAATGGCCGTTTAGTATACAGAAGTTATGATTAGTAGGAAACAGTTAGGGAGGTACAGAGAGGTTCTAACCAAGAAGATTGTCCTCTAAGAAGGCTTGAGTATTGAAATTAAATGCTACGTCTAGAAAACCTCCAATTGCCCCAGACACCATAGCCTAAAAAAAGAGTACAGTTAGTAGTGTGGAACACTTGAGTAAAAGGGTGTCTCTAGAAAGAAGTCTTACTTTTAGTCGGGGCATTGTGACGGTGGGAGGTGCAGCCTTGGCATGGTAAGCTGCTGCTTTGCAACCAGCCAACAAAGACTGAGTGTATGGCATAGACTCCATCATTTCTTTGCTTGGAGGCTTCCTGCCTCTCCCAAGGACAAATTCAGCAGGTAGTCCATCGATTACCTAAATTGACATTCATAAACTCAAAAAAATAATAAAATAAAATAGGGAGTAAGACAAAATATCAGCAAAATATATTTGAACTGCTGAACCAAATGAACATCCATATCAGTTCAGAACATACCATCAACACTAAGCGATCATACACAGGAGGGATCCCAGAGAGTTCCTGGTGTAAAGAAAATGACAAGGGTGAACATCATAACTGATAGTGCGATCTGTTCAGAATTTTCAATTTTCAGGGGAAAATGCATAGTATCCAGTGTGCTGTGGACAAAGTTATCCACTAGCTCAACCTTACCAAGCTTCATCCTAGCAGCATAACAATGCAACACATAGCTGTACAAGGAGGATAACACAAGGAACGGAAACAGTAGCAACGTCTTACCCTGTACAGAGATCTGAGCTGATCCGGTGGAAGCGTCGGCTCCTGCTCCCCAGCACTAACGGAAACGCACGACGGCAGCCGGTAGCTCTCCGCTCCACTGCACACAACCAGACGAGAGCGAACACTGTAAATTTCACAGCCAGAGAGTCAATCAAATACTCACGAGAAACCAAAGCAGAGGCACAGAAGCGCGGACCTGAAGCCACGCAGCGTGGGCTTTTTGTATTTTCTTTTTAAAAAAAATTCGGGGAAGAACCCATAGAGGAAGGAAAATCCAATTTTGGGACTCCAGGCCGGAACGACCTGTATAGTACAGCACCGCCGCCACGGTCCACCCTGCGACGGTTCGGCGCCCATGGCCTTCCCTCCGCCGCGGAACGGCGGAAAAACCGGCGGGCCCAGCGCGACGAGGAAACTAAAATGACCCGTCGTCCCAGTGAGACGGCTGACTCCTCAGCCCAGAGTTTAATGGGCCCAGGATGAAGCCCATCCAGGATAAAGAGGGCTACTCGGCCCACCAGAAGCGTGGCGTGTCCGTGGGATAAAGCTCTCGTCTGGCTGGCTCCGCAGCGGCTCCTGCTGAGCTCTTGCTGTCCTCGTGCTATCCGCTAGGGTTTATCTGCTTGAGGAAGGAATGGCGTCGCTGCAGGTCTCCGGCGCGGGGGTCGGCGCCGCGGCCTTCGCTGCGAAGGGGAGGGTCTCAATCGCTGCGCTCCGGCTTCCCTCGACGGTGACCGTCGGCGAGGTCCGCCCAGCGCGGCTGGCTTTCCGCGGCCTCGTCGTCAGGGCCGCCACCGTCGTCGCCCCCAAGGTGCGTGCCCAAGCAAATGTAGCTTGGTGGTGTTGTTTTCACGGGGAATGGGGGGTAGTGGGATTGGTTATTGGCTATTGCCGTATCGCGTGCTGGTGCATATGAGGCGATCAAGCGAAGTCACTGGTGATAGTACTGGTGACCGCTGGCTTTGATTGTGATGGAATAGAGGCAAAATGGTTGTGGTTTGGAAATGCTGGTTTGTTAGGTTATGGTTAGCTTCTTACAATTTGAAACTCTGTCTGAATCTGTGAGGTGCATTGAATTACACTGTTGTCTTGTGGTTTCGTTAATGCTTACATGTGGTGAATTGCATCTGACTCCATGGTCCGCGTTGCAGTGAGTTGTGCCATGGACAGCATTGTAATGTGTTGCAGTGAATTCTGTTATGGAGAGCACTGTAAATGAGGGTACAATCAACATGTTCAAAGAGTCTGTGAATCTAGGACGTGTTTGGTTTCAGCCTGTGGACGTCCTGCCAAACCTGTGTGTATGGCCAAACCTTGGCGATCATTTCGGTCACCGTGATTTGGCTAGCCAGAAGGGAAAAGGCGAGCTAGCAATTGGCAGCGCTACCTTGGGCAGGACCAAAGCGTGGCAGTAAATCAAACACAGTTTGTTTTCTGCTTGAACGGTCAATATTTGGTTTAGCTCCTTTGGGAGTCGAACTAAACGACCCTGTACTCCAAATTCTCATGTGCAGTACTTAACAGTTTGTTGGTTGGGCCGTTGGGCTATATCTTGAAGCCTCATTTGGCACATATTATCACATTTGTTTTCCAGAGAGTTATTTTTTATGTTTTGCAGGAATGAAACACTTTTTGTTGTTATTTATTGCAGTATACAACTCTTAAGCCTTTGGCTGATAGAGTGCTTGTAAAGATTAACTCTTCCGAGGAGAAGACGACTGGTGGAATTTTGCTCCCTACGACTGCCCAGTCCAAACCTCAGGGTGGTGAGGTGGTTGCTGTTGGAGAAGGAAGGATTATTGGGGATAAGAAAGTTCATGTCAGCATTCAGGTATGTTCTTTGCAACATCTAAGATCTTATGTGTCTGTTGTTTTCAATACAACTTCATATATGGGTGCATATTCCCATGTGAGCAGGTCTAGCTATTCAGCTATTCCATTAGCTGTTGGTGGACAGAGAAATGGTACCCGTTTCAGTACTTTGTATCCCCTGTCCTACCTAAGAATTCGTTGTGATTGAGAAAGAAAAGTTTCACTTGAAGCCATGTGCTGTAACTTTATCTCAGTTTATGAGTAAGAAAATCACATCATAAACAAACAGAGTGAGCCTTTTACATTACCTATCTGGAATATAACCAATCTAGTTAGAAACATACAGCAATATGGAGCTGCAAAGCAATTGTACTGCCTGTCTACCCACAAGAGTCTGATCTTATTTCTGGTTCCATCTGAATTCTTTGTATATGTGTTGTGGTGTCATAGTAATACAAGGAAGCTGTTTTGTTTGCCGTATTATTGGCAAGATAAGAGAATACATGCTAACTTGCACATTTACTACTACTTCAGGTTGGAGCTCAAGTTGTATATTCAAAGTATGCTGGAACTGAGGTTGAGTTGAATGATCACAACCATCTGGTCCTCAAAGAGGATGACATTATAGGTATCTTAGAAACCGATGATGTGAAAGACATGAAGCCTCTGAATGACCGTGTTCTAATCAAGGTATATCTGGTTGTGCTTATTCAACATATACAGTATGCGCCATTGAGGTTGAGTTTCAACTGTCTCACCCTCTGTATTTGACACCACCTGTTTTGCATGATGTTTCTATTCTTACAGGTTGCTGAAGCTGAAGACAAAACTCCAGGCGGCCTATTACTTACCGAAACTACCAAGGAGAAGCCATCTATCGGAACGGTCAGTTGCTTAGTTCTTTAGCTCGGCTTGTGCACTTATTTTCTGCACGAGTCAATCAACGTTAACGCGATGATAATAACAAGGTGTCATGGTCCCGAACTGTACTGTTTTGGACTGTACGCCGTGTCAGAGCTTAACTATGACTTTGCATCTAGTACAAACCAGAAGCAGGAAATGTGAAAATGACTGTATTTCTTGGTCGGAGACACAGGTCGTGGCTGTTGGCCCGGGCCCCCTAGACGAGGAAGGCACGAGGAGCCCGCTGTCTGTCTCCGCGGGGAGCACCGTCCTGTACTCCAAGTACGCCGGCAGCGAGTTCAAAGGGTGCCGATGGGACCAACTACATCGTACTGAGGGTGTCGGATCTGATGGCCGTCCTTTCATGAGCAGCTGGGCTGGAGAACGAACAGAGGTGCAGGACTAGGATGCCATGCCATGCCATTGCCAGCCAGTGGTAGCCAGTGGTACCACAACCACAATTCCCTGTTGTAGAATCGCCATTTTTTGTGGGAATGGGGTTCGCTGGCGGCCTACCAATACTGTAGGCTTTCCGTTTTTTTCCTGCTTGGTCATCTTGTCTGACTGTCCTCCGAGGATCCAACAATAAGCATTCAAATTCGGTCGCAAACATGCCGTTCATACACCATACACGTGCCCGTTCTTTGAGGGCTCAGGGCTCCGTCTACACCCGCGGATAAGACGCTGACGCTTGCGTGGGCAACGCAGCTTGACCTGGCGCCACACTTACAACGACACGCAACGCACAGCGCAGCCGGCCACGACTCCCGGGCGTTTCGTGTCACAATCCAGCGTCAAGCCGTCATTCCACTAGCATTGACCGTGGAGCCAGAGCCACCACCCCCATCGCCTCACCTCTAGCGAATACGGCTGGGGGCTGGCCGTTCACTCGACTCGACCAGCCTCGTCTCTGCCTCGCTGCCAGTCAGCCAGCCGACCTGCCACGATCCACAGTGCCACAAAAGGAAAAAGCGATCCGGCCATCTCTCATCTGACACAACATAGGAAGATCTCACACTCTCTCACTGATTCTGAGTTGACGTCGCCGATGCGACCAGGAACAAACAAATGGCGAATCGCCGCTGCAGCGCAGCGTGGGAAAGTGCAAGCAACAACGGCTCCGACCTGCAGTGCCTTTTCCTGCAGGTTGCTTTCCCGATGGATCGCATGGAAAATTTCGCCGCGACGGCCATTCGCGCCGCCACGGACGCTGCGCGGAATACCGACCACGCCGCTACCTCAGCCGGCGGCACCACCTTTGCTTATCCCTCCGGCCAGAGCATCCTCGCCACAAACGCAAGGTGGTTCACCCCCACAATGCCGCAACTTCATGAACGTGGCAAGGTTGTTTGTAGTCATGCAGGCCACTAATACAAACTAGCTAATGCAACTAATACTAGTTAGCAACCTTCAACCTTTCTAGCTAATAATTAGTAGGTTTATTAGCAGGTATTTTTGGATCCACCGGTACTAATTTTAGCTACTATAATTTTTAGTGCTAAGGGATCCAAACATACCCTTAATTTCTCGCCAAATACGAACTTATCACAATGTGTCATCCAAGTCCAATTGAGACCTGGCCCCACCCCAAAGTCGCATGCCACCCATTTGGACTTAAAGGATGATAACGATCGACCCTAAGAAAAGCTCAAGATTTCGAGATTTAGTAATATAAATTCAGGCCTCTCATTCCTTTTAGAGAAATTCATTACACGCCATTGGCATAAATTTGAATTTCTTATCTGTCACCTAAAAAACACAATTCTCATACATGACATTGGTGTTAAATTTTACTAATTTCTATACCAATAAGCATACAAAGGTGGCCAGCAATGAGAGAATGGGCGGCTCTATGAGGAAGGAGGTGGCAGAGATGGATCTCTGATTGAGGAACGGGCGGTGGTGTTATGTCTCGACTATGTGGCCTCTACCTTTGGACCTTTGGATGCTCAATTGGGGAGTCTTCCCTTCACTTATTTTGGTCCACCTCTTGGTTTGACCAAGCCTAGAATTGATGACTTTCTTTCTTTGGTCACCCGATGTGGAAAGAGACCTTAGCACCTAACTATTCCTATCTCAGGCTGGGAAGCTGCAAATGACCGACTCTGTCTTCACATCCCAACCCATATTATGTATGAGCACTTTTCAACTTCATGTTACAGGTAGAGAGCAAGTGGATAAATTCAGAAAACACTGTTTATGGAGAGGATATGATGATAACAATAGAATTAATGCCAAGGGTGTATGGACAATGGTGACAAGGCCCAAAGAAGAGGGTGGATGGACTGGGGTGCTTGATCCAAAACTCAGAATGGGGCTTTGCTTTTGAAGAACTTGCACAATTTTTTAATGGAACTAATATTCCATAGGCGCAACTTGTCCGGGATAAAACACTACTTGAATGATAGGCTCCCTAGCCATGTCAAGAAAGGATCCTTTTGGTGGAGAGACACCTTAAAGCTTTTGGACAAATTCAAAGGTATGTCATCGGTCAATGCTAGTGATGGAAAATTCTCTTCTTCTTTGGGATATGATTGCCGGAAAAGGCCAGCCCCTCAAATTCAACTTTCCGTAACTCTACTCCTTTGCTAAGAAGGCCGACATCTCTCTTTGCAAAAGCTGTTGCTATCTCCGAGTTCTCCAATAATCTTTTTTTTTTTCCTACCTCTCTATGTTGAGGCTTTTGATCAGTCTGTTGGAAGGTTACTTTCAGTCCCAAATTCAATTTCAAAGAACATTCTTATAACCTAGATGTTTGGACCTATATATGGGAAGGTTCAAACTTTTCTTCTAAGAAGGCTTATTGTTGTTCAAATGGATTTGGAAGTCATCATGTCAGCACAAACATATGGTTTTCTAATGGTTGTTGGCCAGGGATAGACTGAGCACTCAAAATATTATGGATGGACCTTCCTATAATTGTGTTTTTTTTGTCTCAACGCTGAAGAGACAGTTGACCATATGTTCATGAAATGTGATTTTGTAAAGAATTGTTGGGGCCTCATAAGATTAACTTTCATTAGCTCCCCAGATGGGTTCCAAAGATTTGTAAGCTTCAGGCATTAGCTGAATGTTAAATTCTTCATGGAGGTGATCATTATAATGTGCCGGAGCATCTGGACAATTAGAAATAATGTTATCTTTAGAGGAATCCCGATACTGTTTTTGGTGCTAGGAAGTAGTCAAGGATGTTTTTGGGCAGCTTCTATGGAGAACCAAATTTAAAAAGAGTTATTTTCCTCTATTGATCTATGTCTAGAGCAACTTGTGTAATTTACCAAATTTTCTTCATTTCTTCCTTTGTCTCTTAAGCTCTCTCTGCCCTCTCCCTTCACGTTTCTTTCTTTGTGCGTCTGATTGTGATACTCTTGCAATCGTCTTGGTTACTGCTTTTTAATATATTTCAGTAGGGGGCCCAGTTGCCCCTCCTGTTTTTTCAAAATAAAAAATATCAAGAACCAGACAAGGACGGAGCACCAACCAGTGCATCAGAAGATTGTAGGCGTAAAAACGAAAGACAGCAACGCACTCAATCATGCGTAGTTAAGAGCATAAATAAAAACAAGAAAAAAAAAAGAAGGAAAATTTTCAAATAGGACAAAAGACCATCCCAGTCCTTCTCATCCTCCCAAGTCCCAACCCAAGAAAACCAGAACAACGACGGGTTGAGCCCCACCGTGGTCGCCCAGCTAGCGGACGCGCTCCCAACTCGGCCTGGCCTGCAGGACCGCCGCCTGCCATGTGGCTGGCACCACGGCACGTCGCCGTCCGACGTGCCATTCTCGAGTTGAATCTCGGGTCAACGCGCCGCGCGCGACCTCCCTCGGTGACGTATAAGTAGCCGAGCTACCGAGCCCCGAGCCTACCAAGATTCACCATGATCCATTGCACTTGCAGCAGCAGAAACAGCAGCTCATTTCGATCCGCTCGTGCCATTGCACCGCAGCAGCAGCGTTCGACGGCATCGTCATGTCGTCGTCGCCGGAGACGGAGGCCGCGAGCAGCAGCAGCAAGAAGTTCAAGGGCGTGCGGAAGCGCAAGTGGGGCAAGTGGGTGTCGGAGATCCGGCTGCCCAACAGCCGCGAGCGCATCTGGCTGGGCTCCTACGACGCCCCCGACAAGGCCGCGCGGGCCTTCGACGCCGCCTTCGTCTGCCTCCGCGGCCGGGACGCGGCCGGCGCGGACCTCAACTTCCCGGACTCGCCGCCGCCGTGCCGAGCCGGGGGTGCAGCAGCGACCCACAGGAGGTGCAGGCGGCCGCGCTCTCCCACGCCAACCGCGCCGCCGTCACGGCCCAGCAGGCCGCCGCGGCGCTCATCATGGACGACGCCGATGGCGGCTGCTCGGCGCCGCCGTGGGACGACTATTACTACTCCGTGGCGCACGACGCGGGTGCTGCTACCAGCGCGGCGGAGGTGGTGGCGCCCGTGCGCGCCGACGGGAGCATCGACTGGCGGCCCGTCATGGCGCACCCGCCGCCGCTCTTCTCCCCAACCGGCGCCTGGGGCAGTAATGCGTACGACTTCCTGCAGATGCCACTGCCGGCGGTGGCGGTGGCCGACGAGGACATGGATGACGGTATCCATGGCGCAACCGCTTCCCTCTGGAGCTTCGACTCGAGAGACTCCTACTTCAGATACTAGCAAAGCAACAAGCTACATCAATATCGTCAACATGCATGCATGCTGGTGTCGCTATGGCGACGCATCATGCATGTATCCTGCATTGCTACACGGCCGGCATTATTAGTTACATGCATATGCATGCATGCTCTCACTAACCCGTAGATCATATCAGTATATATGATCAGTGACATTTTTAACGGAATTTTGGGGTAATGATGGGATGCATGCATGGTAAGTAGAATTCATCAAGCAAGAGAGCGTAGGTTTTATGCAAAAATAAAAAATAAAAAATGTCTTTGTGTAATAATGTATAGCTCCCCTTTCCTTAACCTTGTTTTAGGGGGAAAAAAGGTTGTAATTTTATGGCATTCTCCAGAAAAATTATGGTTGTAAATTTTTATGGCATTCTCCACACCACTGATGAGGTCTTTTACATGTCCAACTCGCGTGCATGCTTTCAGTTAAAGCCTATATAGGCTACTACTGGCTTATATATATTTTTTCCATTCAAATAAAAACGCGGGAATATTTTTCATGTATCTGTCATGCATATTCATCAACAACTTGCAACAACATAGATCACATCGTTTTCAAGCATGTGTCTTACAGTACCGAATAGTATATTATCCATTATATTATGTCGTCATCATGATCCCACGCACTGTCCATTTCCCTATGGTGCATATATATGATGCTGTAATAATACAATCTTTGCATTGGCAAGGCTATTACTAAGAGCTGTTTTATTTGGATACTAATAACTTTAAACAAAAATAATTTAGTTGTGATATAGCTGGTTCAAATATATTTTTCTAAGTTCAAGTTCTAGATTGTAAGTAGAGATATATCATCCATATATTTTCTGAATTTTTATTTAGCCAAAAAGTGTGTTACTCCCTCCGTCCCAAGATATAAGGCGTAACTACTTTTTATTCATGTTCCATGATATAAGGCATGCTCTCTCTCTAGAGGCACATATATCGATACAATAGTAGTAGTGTTGAGAGGGAGAATTAAATGCATCTCTTGGTTTTTGAAACCCGTGGTAGTTACTCCTTAGGGCACCCATGGAGTTATCATGGTTTTTATAGACTTTTTGAATTTCATGCTTGACCATCCGTCTTATTCAAAATATTTATACAAATCATAAAATAAATTAATCAATATTCAAATATCTTCATTGATAAAATAAGTCATAAAAAGATAAATTATATTTGTGCAAAAAAATTTAAATAATATAGCGCTACATCGAAAAAGATAAATACGGAATAAATGTGGATAAAAACCATGGTAGGACGGAGGGAGTATGCCTTGTATCCCGGGACAGAGGGAGTATTATTCATTCGATGGTGGGTGACGTGTTTATTTGTTTGAATAACAAACTGAGATATATGTGACAATGATTTCGTCAGTATTAAGATCTACCAGCAGCTTAATTAGTCCCTCAAAAGATCTTGTAGATCGATGTAAGGTGTGTGTGCCTGTGTGTGTGCTTGGGAATAAGGCCGTGTGTGCCTGTGTGAGACGTGATAAGTGATTTGTCTACATTTGTGTGATTTGTTTCAAAGTAAAAGAAAAACGTGGTGAAAAAAAGTTCGGCCAATCAGCTAAAAGAGGGAACATCCGAAGATGCCTGCTATGGCATGCGCAAGCGACACATAAGGCTTTTGTCAAGGTCAGGAAACTTTTCCACCTCTATTATTTTCTAATAATAAAATAATATTGCAATTATTGAACACATAAAAATGGCACGGCCGGGTAATTTTTTTCTAAACAACAACAGCGCTAAAACAAAAGACTTATTTCTATGTTTATATATATATATATATAAAATAGAGGCCATATACTTACTGTTTCTTTATCCTACTAACGTGTCAATAATTCCAAAATGCCAAAGAAAAATGGTCTTTTTGGGAGTACCGTACCAGTTCAGGGAGTACCAGTGTCGATCATGACCAAGATTCATGACGACCACCACGTACACGGACACATATATACTCCTCCCGTCCCAAAATAAACGGCGTTTTCGACACATACAGTTATATACTAAAATAGGATTAATATTTATATTACATAAAGTATCATTGGAAAGATCTTTTGATCCAAATTTATTTGGAAAAAAATAAAATTCTTAACTTTTTATTTTTGAGAAGTTATAAACATCAATAATAAAGTATCCTTTAAAACTATTAACTTTTAAAAAAATAATAATGTTAATATTTGTATCTTTAAATATATTAAATAAATTCATAATTCCATGATTAATATCGTGATATTTACTATCATAAACTATAATTTGATAATTTTTATAAATATTTGTTTCATATACCTATTCGATCGTTAGGCCACCAACTACTTAATCTTAAATAACACAAATAAAGGTGACCGTCAAATTTAACTAATTTCACAAGCTCTTGATTTTTTCTTATTATATATATACTATACACAGTACTATTAAAGAGGCACACTTGCCTTTAATCTTGTAATTAGGAATTAAGCACGCGAGCTGATGACGTTATTTGTTGTTGACTGTTGATCTAGAAGATGCTGTGGCCAAGGATACGGACAATAATAACATGTACTCACCTACTATACCTAGCTAGTCTCTCTGTGCGTCTTCATGCTGCCGTCATCTTCTATCTCAGCAAATAATGCACTTTGGCTTTAATTTGGCTTTGTACTTTGACATTACTGCCGTTTTTGTCGTGCACGTGAGTTGCGTGCGATTAATTTGGATGCATGATGCACCTGAATTATTATTGGGTCTGGGATCCTTTGTGTAGTTTGTTGTGAATATAATTAGCTTGATACTAGCTAGTTCATGCCTCATAGCTAATAGCGTGTTTGGGTGTGTTTTTTTTGCTTTTCCGGCGGCTTGAATATGTGAGATGCAAGGCAGGCTGAAAGGAGAAAGGGAAGCAAACACGCTATAAATGAATTGGTGCTCTTGTGGCTTAGTGACATTCCTCCCTAGTAGTGATTGTTGATGCTTTAAGATTTCTTTGTGCTTAAACCCGTCAATCCAGAGATAAAAGAAAGAGTGAGTGCTCCAAGGGAGCTCTACCTTTATTAGAACAACCGGTAGATATGGAGATTTCCCATTTTCCAAGTCATCATTATAGTCGCCAGCCCCCCGATCCAAGTGCCCCTACCCTCTCCCCCTCTCCCATCCGGGTCCCACGCCTTTCTCCCCTCCCCTCTGCCCCTTCCCGCATAACGGCGGCCGCCCCGCCACGCCGCCCCGGTAACCGAAAATTTCGTAACCCACTCATATCCGACCAGCTCAACCGAATGGCGCCACTTTGAACCCCTCACGGGCCAAGCCACGCGTCCCCAATCGTTTGATGCCTGTATTTGCTTGTGGGCCTGGCCTCCGGCGGCTTGAATATGTGATGAGATGCAAGGCAGGCTGAAACGAGAAAGGGAAGCAAACACGCTATAAATGAATTGGTGCTTGTGGCTTATAGTAGCTTTCCTCTTGGTTGTAGTGATTGTTGATGCTTTAAGATTTCTTTGTGCTTAGTTTGAGACCCGCCAATCCAGAGATAAAAAGAAAGAGTGAGTGCTCCAAGGGAGCTCTACCTTTATTAGTGAGTGAGTGCTCCAACGTAAACCGAAAGAAAAATCATGTTTATTTCTTGCACTTGCTTTCTGTGTCTTTTTTTTATCATCACAACTTTCTTTGTTTTTACTCCTTCCGTCTCTGAGTATAAGACGTGATTTGACTTGGTGTGGTCTTTCAAAAACATATTTTGACATGTAGTTTCTTTTATAATATATAGTTTATAGGAACCAAAGCTTGATTATTTGAAAGTATTTATAAATACAAATCTAATGTACCTACTTTTGCAAATAAAACTTTTGATATAATTAGGTAAAATCTTAGTAAAAGATAACAAAGCTTGAATTTTGAAATACGTGCACGCCTTATATTTGGAGATGGAGGGAGTACGTGCGCACCTTATATTTATTTGGAGATGGAGCTTCTAAACTACTGTGCTCTAGAAGCTCGATCAGGGACAGTGGGCCTGTGCCCTGTACAGAAAAACCTAGGGATGAAGTTGACGTATGCATCTGACGCACGCATATGGCTAATTGGTTGCCTGCTATCATATCAATTCATAATGTCTCCGCGTTGGGGTGGTCCAGTTAAACAAGCAATCCGATCAGAGACCAATCTCAGATGAACTTCTGTGCACAGCTCAGCTTGAGCAAATCAGTAGGGATGCATGCTTGTGTTACTTGTTAACAATGTGATTGTGCTGCTCATCGTACGATCGAGCATAACACACACAGCTAGTCAACAAGAAGGCCGTGTGTTTTACCACACCTTCCCTTCTTGTGGAAGAAGACCACCTTGCGACTTGCATTGCCCTAGCAAAATCAGCTACCGCTTCCTTTTGTTCACAAGAAAGTCGTCATCTAGGTCATGGCTGGTTAGTTTCAAATGCATGCATGTGTCCCTTTGTGCCTGGCACCGTACCCCTGCTGGAAACAAGAAGGCATGCAGCGATGGACCGGAGGCAAAGAGGCAAGAGACACTTTTTCCTGTCTGGGACTATACGCTGACTGAAATTAAGGTGGGTGCATCTGAAACTGAAAGTTCTGAACCCGTGTCCAGGAGGAAACTGAGAGGGAGGACACTATTGTTCCTGCTACCAAGTGCAGTAATCGACAGCGAAACCATACTTACGATCAGGAAAAGGGAAGGCGATGTTTCAGCAGCTGTGCCTCTCGAGAATTTCCCGCTCATTTTTTCTTTTAAAAAAAAAAAAAAAAAACAAGCTAATAAGTAGAAGTAGCCATCATATCCTGAAATTAAGAATACACATTCTAGCTTGCTCTATCCTCTTCTCTTTTTCAAGACGCGATTTGACGTGACGAGTCACCAGCTAGCGCCAGAGCTTTATTAGCATTTAACTGTTATACCCTCTGCTATTATATTAATTAATTAATTGTATTGACATCGTATGGGAGTGCTTCTAGATGCTCATACGTTTAGACTAGTCCTAATGAGTCGTTGACCAAGCTTATAGAAAAATACGTAAACATCTACAACATCATTTCTGCTTAATGAAATGCACAGCGTGATCGCAAAAAAAAAAAAAAAATCTCTACAACATCCAACAAGATTAATTACATACACCATGAAATATATTTTGATATTACATTATTATCTTTTTACAAACCATGGTGTATGCTCACATATATGATATATCTATGTTCGTGTCTTCACACTAACCCTATAAGCATCTACAAAAGACTAGGCCAGCAATCTTGATATTGTTGAAGTCACCACATACATCTCACTTCGTCTACTACTGAAAAATAGTATCACTAAATTCTAGCATAAATATTGAAAAATGTGAGTACCCACATCAAGTTGAGGATTTAAGTCTGATGGGCAAGTTCCAATAATACAAGGAAATTAACAAGCCAATTTGGTTAATATATAGTGTGTTATTTGATATATAATAGATGTTTTTCTCTCTCTCAAGCATGTATCTTAGCACATATTTCTTTAAAATATAATTGACAACGGCATTCAAGCCCTAGCCTCCGCATATTGCACATGGTGCGGGTAAGGCTTAAGCGCTAAAAATACCCTTCCCTGCACCCACGCTAGCGGGAGCCTACGGCACTGGGTACGCCCCTTTATAATTGACAACGGCATACAACATATTTTTTCTAACAATTTGATCAAACTTAGATAAGTTCAAATTAGAAAACAAAAACATTTTATATTCATTAAAGCAGAATGAGTTCGTAATAATAATTGTACGATCAAATTAACAGCATGTTTGGATAATCACAACTACAATATTATAATAAAGAGTATTTATGATATTATTATAATTAGGATTATGAATCATAATAGTTAGTGTGTTTGGGTACCTTAGATTATGGTGATTGATAATGATCGGTTAAAGCGAGAAATTCCTATCTTATTATCCTTATAATTTGGCAAGAAGTTAGATAATTGGTTGAGGGCAAGCTGGAGTTTTAGCACCAGTAATCCCTTATAACATGGTCTCACCTTGACTATGGTATTATGGTAATCAAGAGGCTTGATTATAATATTCCATCATATAATCAATATTGTTTGGATGACGAGCATGCATGTATATTAGTCTCGGAGCTAGCAATGCATCTGTCAACATGACAACCGCGCGCAGCTAGTGGTAGTGGCGCATGAGTAAGAAAAATATTGAGCGCGTGCGCGTATTAAAAAATGTGGTCGATACGGTTGCTGCTGATTCGTGCCATCCTACAACAGTGACGGGCGTGCAGGATCATATCTTATCTGTTCCAGCCCTAAGATTCGCCAGTTCCTTCGCCGGACCCTCTCTTCTTAGAACCACAGAAACGCCTGAGGCATACGTATACTATACACGTATACGTACGTGGTTCTTTCTCGCTACTCGATCGCTATACAAACACCACAGACACACGCGCGCGACACATCTCTCTCTTTTTCCCTGATTCGAGTGAAAGAAGCCGTATGCTTGTTGAGGTCGAGACCGGAATTAAAGAAAGCCTTGGAACGGCTACGATCGAGACGAAGACGACGGTGATCGATCCAACATCTTTTGTCCAGTTCATTCACTGATGGCTTTTGCTTATCGCCTAGCGTTCCTCGCGCGCTATGCATGTGGTGTCCAGCCATCATCCCTTGCAGCGGCAAATTCGTGTTGTGGCGCCCCATCACTGTCAAAAAAGCAAGGCTGGGATAAACCCATGAAAATGACCATTATATTCTTGGTATTGGTGGTCACTTTCAAGTGTAGTTTTAAATACTAGTCTGCTGAGTACATACCTTACCTTGCACTGGTTGGAGTTTTGGAGACAGGTGAAAAGAGCAGGCTAGTATGCTGGTTACCTTGCATGCTTGTGCATCTGATGGCTTGAGTTCAGTTATCTCCAAACCTCACTGATCACATCATGGCAAGTACTGACATCTTGCAGGTTGGCCCATTAAAGATCGAATGTAAAGCCCAGCCCAGCCTAGCCCAACAGATAGTAGCTGATATTGAGGCCTAGCCATGTGAGACGTGAGACCATAAGGTTCTCCTTTCCTTGATATGCTTAATAATAAGAATAAACTGTACTCTATATACTACATACAGCCTTCAAGGCATACAATATATTGACAGCATTCAATTGTTGCCAGGAAGATTCTGGCGGTGCCAAATGTTCATGGCCCAAATCACAGGTGAGATGATCGTCACTGTAAGCAGCAAACCTATCTGGAGGAGAATCTCCTCTCTATTTACAATTCTAGATCAACAAAAGACCTGGAGAGAATTGGAAAGCAGCCGGGATAAAATTGATTTCTGAGGATAGAGAGCACCAATCCCCCCCACTACTCATATATCGTAGTCAAGTTCTGTGCTGTTCAGGGCCACTGCCAGCTTGACAAGCTGTCCTTGCTCATCGTAGACATCCAGGTTCTCACATGGTTTCGGGAACGTGGGCCTCACGACGCGCCCCTCGACATAGGAGCACTGGAAGATGTGCTTCTTCTTGTAGCTGATGCCTACCGACATGTCCTGGAAGCTGATGTCCTTGATGGGGATGACGTCGCTGCCATGAGCACGGACAGGCACCCGAACACCCTGCCCATGGATTCCCTTGAAAGATATGCTCGTGATGTCTGGGAAGGCAGTTCGGTCGTATCCATCATCAGCATGCTCGTTGTAGTCAACCTTTATCACAATCCCAGCACGGACATTGTCAAAAGTTATGTTGCGATAGGAGATATTACGGATGTAGCCGCCTCTTCCTGTGGCAGTCTTTATCCTCACACCTCTTCTTGATTCCCAGATGCGTACATTCTCCACTGTAACATTTGCAACTCCGCCAGACATCTCACTGCCTATTGAAATTCCAGCGCTGCAGACACAGAGAGTAGAATAGTGTAAGCCTGGTTGATAAGGCTCAGCAATTCAAAGGAATATGCACAAAAGCAGATTATTGTAGGCAAGCAATGTAGCCAAGATATCTCAATTCTGACCTCACAAGAGAGCGGGCGGTTACATTGCGGATTAAAATGTTAGAAGATGGGCGACCATATGCAATACCATACTGATCCCAACCACTCTTTATAGCTATTGCATCATCACCAACCGATATGTAGCAATTCTCAATAAGCACATCCTGACAAGAATCTGCATACACTTATATGTCAGAAATAGTAATTTACATTATAATCTGTGGTCAGTATGACCTGTAACTAGTGTAAGAGTTAGTGCAAACAACATGTTATAGTATGAGAAAATGGCTGTATATCTATGGTACTTCAAGTGCTTGGTACAGTGTCAAAGTGTTTAAAATAGGAATGACGTACTGGAAGCCTGTTAAAAAAATACAGGTGTAGCAAGAATACCTGGATCTATGCCATCTGTGTTTGGAGCATCAGAAACAGGAGATAAGATAGTAACATTTGAAACAGTCACATTTGTGCAATCATAAGGATGCAAGTGCCAGAAAGGTGAATTCCTCAATGTTATGTTCGCAACAATAATGTCCTTGGACCACATCAGCTGCACAAGAGGAGGTCTCGTGTTATTCAGAATTCTTCTGCGGTGCTTCATCCACCAAACTTCACCCTGGCCATTTATGCTCCCATTATGTCCTATTTAACACACCAAAGAAGGAAAAGGAAATATATGAAGATCAGATAACTATATTCAATTAGACAGTGAAACAGAAAATCAGTATAAGATTGGGGAGGAAACAAGCTTGATAAGTTACATCAAGAGCATTGGATTTAAGTCAGATGTACACTTTTTGCATTTGAATGAATTTGCTTGTTTATTCAGTAAAATTTCATTACAGAATATGACAATTCAAGCTGTACATGTATCTCAACAGAAGTGCAGGAGCTCCAGACATCAATATAGGAAGCACAGGGTAAGTTTAGACTGGGGGCTAGGTAGTTTCTTTTATGCCACAAACACAGGATGCTACAGAGTTGCAACACTTATCTCGCTTAAAATTAAAAAGATGCACTTTTGCTCAATCCACAATTATGCAATATGTTGTGGTTGTGTATTGTGTAGCTATCCAGATAAATTACAAACCTGTAATGACCACATCTTTCAAATTCTGTCCATGAATGAGACTCCCAAATCGCGGCCCTTTGCGCCCCCGCCCATACCCATATGATGGTAATGCTGGCATCAATGGCCAATACTTCTCATCCTGTCCAGAAAACATCAGAATGCCAGTTAATCAAGCTCCCAATTTGAAATGTGGGCGTTTGTGTTCTCCATATAAGCAGCATATGCATTCACCAAACTCTTAATGCATATATACTAGTACTAGTCTAGAGTCTAGATGTTTTCAACACTGAATATTGCCGTTTCGTCCAAGAAAATCTTACTCTCCAGGACACATCAGAGATCAGACGGCAAACATTCTTATGTTTGTCATTAATAAAATTTTTTAGTCAATAAGCCAAATCATAAACTATTCTATTACAGTACGGAGCATGTTAATAACTAAGCAATTTCGTCACGACATGCACATGAGAAGATCTATCTAATCTAATCTAATTACTGAACTCCCACAGGTAAGTTGACAGAAACAGTGAATTCCTTACCGTAATGCCAAGGATCTCCGCACCCTCGGCGAGAAACAGCGTCATGTGGCTGGTCAGGTTGAAGGGCGCCGTGAGCCAGCGCCCGGGGGCACATTGAGCTGCCCGCCGCCTCGCTCCGCGAGGGCAGCTATGGCCTCGACGGCGCGATCGAACGCCTCGGTGTTGACGGTTCGGCCGTCCCCGACGGCGCCGAAGTCCGTGAGGTTGTACGCCGTGGGGCGAAGCCGCGGCGCGGGGCGCGGCGGCGAAGGCGGCGCCGACAGGAGCCTGAGGAACCCTCCGCCGCTAACAGCGCTGGCGCTGCCGAATGACATCGAGGCGCTCTGCCACACGAACACGAGGGCGAACCCGACAACCCAGCATCCGGCGGCGAGTAGCGCCTTGTTGGCCGCGATGAAGGCGACCGCGCCCCGGCGGTGGTGCAGCCTCCCCACTCCCGTCTCCACCATCGCGCCGCGCGGACCCCTGCACTGCAGGCGGCGGCGCGGCGGGGCTTCGCTTCCTCGAGATCTCGCGACCTAGGTCGGACGCGGCAAGGCGCGGCGCCGGCCTGGGGTCAGTCGGTGGCGCTGAGCGCGAGGGGCGCGTGTTCCCGGGGAGGCGAGCCGAGAGGGAGGCGGTCGGTGTGGGAGGGCGAGAATTTCCGCATGGGAAGTTGGTGAGGAGGTTTTATAGGATGCGGGAGAAGCCGTTTGAGTGAAGCCGACGCGATGGGATGGCCGGACCGGACAGACACACGGTTGTGTGCGCTCCTCCCCGATCATGGTGGGTGGGGTGGTGCCGCTGTGCAGTGGAGAAGATGGCCAGAATTACAGTGATGCCACTGTGAGCCCTTGGTCCTTTTTTTTTTTTTTTTTAGATTACACAGTATAACGTAGACGCCAACACGCACGCACACTCACCCCTACGAACACACGTGCGCAAACCCTACCCCTATGAGCACCTTCGAAGGATCGAGCCGGCAAATCTTGAAGTTCGAAGTCACCATCGGGCGCCGCTATCGACGGGGGCGTCGCCGCCTACCACTTAATGCATAGTGTTAGAAAAATCCTCAAATAAATCCAGGGATAAAGTGTCGCACCCGTGATTTGAACCCTGGGTGGGAGCCCCCTAACCAATGGCCTTTACCATTGAGCCATGAGTGCTCTGGGAGCGTATGGGCCCTTTGATCGAAATCGGACGGTGGGAGATACGTCCACTTCGTTCGTGCTTCTGATGAAGGATTAACATTCTTGTTGCCACTTTGGCAACAGGGTAATTACGAAGAGATTGCAGAAGGATGAATCAATGAAAATTATGAAATATTGTGATTATCCATAAACCTTTGTTCAAGGAGCTCAAAGAGAAATCAAATTAGTTGGACAAGACATGAGAAAGACACCACAGGTGTTAGCGAAAGCCAATGGATAACGGAACAAGACATGTAATCGTGGAGGCGATTGGACACCGGTAGATGATGCTCCACTCAATATTTTTTCTAGTTTGTTCACTTATAGCACACATCATTTGTTGAGAGTGGTACCTAAACACACTCTTTCTATTTTGGATATTACTTTGGACATACATTGTGAAAGGCCGTCTAGGACCTATGATGGACGAATCTAGCCACCAAGAGTAATAGTCCATAGTGGTAGGGTGGAGGTTGATGAGGGAGGGGGGGCACATAGGGCTTTAGCCGTGCAACAGGTCGACGTGGGTGGACTTTAGTGCCAAGCAATAGTTCATGGTTCAGGGCTTAATTAAAGTCTGATCACTATGACTAGGACCCACGACAATGACACTACTGGGTATTGCTCTTCCTAATGGGGTGACATTAAGGTGTCTTCCCTGGCCCCCTCTTGCTTTGCATGACTCTTTAGGTGAAATGAAAGACACGTCTAGGTTTTTAAAATAATGCGCGACAACGACAGTGTTTCTAGCATTGTGTTCTTTTTTTAAGGCAATAGTTTCGATGGCCATGGCCCATGTTCAACAGCGCCACAGTCCTGTTATAGGACCTACCTTTTGCTATAGAATTCATATTTGAATTGTTTGGAAGGATAAGATATGGTGAAGTCAAAGTTACTATGTTGGCAGGTGTGACATAACTCCACAACAACTATGACATTTGGTGACAAGTTCTAGGCCGTTTTATTACTTGCAAGAGCGAGAGCCTTATGACTTTGATGCTTGGGCTATGATCCATTGCAAGAAGTGGAGTATGCTTTGCCATGGTGTCAAGCTTGACAAGATAACTTTGTGTACGGGCACCGCATTTTGGTTATACCGTTGATATCAAAGTTTTTGCATGTTCTCTTTAATTAATATTGCGAGTGTAAAACCTTTTATATTCCGTTTTTCCTAAAATCTAGGTTAGTTTTTTTATATTAATCAATCCTTCTAGACATATTGTTTCGGTTGTTTTTAAGGCCAAGTTGTTATTGTCTCTTATTGTACTATTAGAAGGCATAAAGTTGTCAATTTCTCCTCGCTCAGTCTGTCAAGCCTGAAGTTAATTGTTTGTGCTGCTTGCTCATGTAATTTTCTAATCTCCTTATTAATACAAACCGACTATGTTCGGATCTTTTAAAAAAATTAAAGAAAAAAATAGTCTGAATTTGAGAGTAGTAATGTAAAGTCAGTCCTATCAAATGCATAGAAACTAGATAATTTTTTATTATGTTCATTAATTAGGATATCAACTAAACAAAATAGTGATATGACCTTAGAATAATTGAGAGAGAGAGAGGGGGGTAAGGAAATAGTTTCTTAGATTAAAAAAATATGTTTAAGCAAGAACCAAGATATAGAGAGGTACGATATACTTCCCCGTTTCAAATTATAGTTCACTTTAGCTTTTCTAATACATTGATTTTGCTATGCACCTAGTTATACACTACGTCTAGATATATAATAAAAGAAATGGACCTAGAAAAACCAAAGTGAATTACAATTTGGAACGGAGAGAGTACCAGCTAGGGAAGAGAATATATGTGATTGGATAAAAATTATTTTGAAAAAATAATTTATTAGGATTATGATTTCTAAGAACACCTCGAACAATATAAGCTAGCACTACACAAAACAATAGTCATGCTAGTTAAAATTTCATAGTCATTGGCCTTACGGTTTAGATGATTTTCTATGGAAGTGAGTATTAGATGATTTGTAGATAACTATCATATCTTCTTGCTTTTAAAATTTCATAGTCATTGGCCTTACGGTTTACAAATGACATTGTTTTTTTGGTGATGAGTTTATCTCCCTCGGTGTCCACGGGCCAAATTACATCAAACAACAATGTGTGTTACAAAAATATGGAGAAATACGATGTCCGTCGTCAGCCAAAGAACGTCACTTTGGGTGTCTTATGGACAAATTTCCTAAAAAAAAATTATAGTTGGACAAGACATGCATGCAAAAGCAACAAAGGTGTCCGCTCTTGCTTGTTCTTCATTCAGGTGGCAACTGCAGCCATAGGGTACTCATGGTAGCATCATAGTACAATGCTTTTCTTCTTGCAGCTCACCGCCCTCTCTGGAATAGAGTTTGGTGTGGGCTGGTGGCCATTTCGCCGTCTCTTCCTGACTTGGGTTTGACGCAGCAAGTAGGTACGAGTATGTATTCGTTCCTTTGGTGACGGACGGGTGAGCCGTGGCTGTCGTTAGGCGAATAAAGCTCGTCGTGGATCAGCATCACCAGATCAGGGAAAATATAATGCCCGTCCTTTGGATTATCCTATGCACCTACCTGATGCGATGGATGATGCATTAATTGCAATTGCGGGCTTGGTTGGGTACCAAATTTTGCCCAACCAAAATCAAGGAAAGGCAAAATTGAGACTTCTGAAAACCATGTTGTCAAAGTTAGGGTAAAAAACCATGCATTTATTTGCCTACCAAAATCAAAATCAAAGCTTGTTAATTTTTTTTTTTTTTTTTTTTTTTTGAGAATTAAAAACAACACGTGTGCTCACCCCTATTGAACACACGCATTTATTTGCCTACCAAAATCAAAATCAAAGATTGTTAATTTTTAGGCTCTTTTATGTAGTTTAAAAATTTTCTAAAAGACTTACTAAAACTTTTATCATAAACTGGTGTGTCAATTCTTTGATAATAAACCAATTGACTACTTCAATTTTGGTATGTTATGGATTTGGTTAGGCAAGGCCTTGCATATTGCGCATGGGCGGCAAGGGCCGGGGACCCCTACACCAGAGGCCTAGGCGGGTTTGTTTCTAGCCCAGCACGACGTACGGCCCAATATAATGCTGTTGAAAAGCCCAAACAAGGCCCGGCCTGGAGCCACCACGACGCTGACATCGTCGTCGTCGTCCCCACGCAGCCGGTCCGCCTCCCGCTCACCGCGGCCCCTCGGAGGCGCCTCCTCCCCCCCCCCCCTCCTCCTCGTACTGTTCTGCAGAGAACTGGAGATCCATCCATCCGGACTTTGCATTGATTTCTTCTGTCGGTAAAGAAACCTAATCTGCTCCGACTCCGAGAGGAGCGAGTTTAGCAATTGTATCGAAATCTTCCTCCATTAGTCCATTCATCAGTGGTCTGTTTACCTTCCTGGGTGGTGGCGTCTTAATCTGATTGATGCACCCATATATGGTTCGGTCCAATTGATTTCTTCTTCGTCTTTTTTTTATCAGCGCGCAAGAGCGACCTCAGTCGATACCGAAGGGATTGGGACACACAAGGTGTGGGTTGTGAAGTTTGTTTTCCAAGAGATTGGGATTCAACTGAATCTCCACACACTGCCCTGCAGTAAGTCTGTGCCTATTGCGTTACAACCGTTGTAATGCTCTAGGTGATCATGGCATTCTCTGATTCCTTCTTACGCATTGTGGTGTTCAGCTCAAAATGAAAGGAGTACTTCAGATTGAGGGGGCATCAGGGCGTGAAAAGAAAGCTCCTAAGGAGCTGGAGAGCGTATTGAACCAATATTTCGGATATTCGGGATTTCGAGGAAAACAACTTGAAGCTATAGAAGCTGTTCTATCAGGTCTGCTCGCTTGCTGTGCTCGTGTGTCCTTTTATTTATATTGGCTGGTACCTGTGTTGCTCAGATGTTTTCACCGTTATGGGTTTTGTTTAATATGTTAAACAATTTATCTGCAGGAAGAGATTGCTTTTGTTTGATGCCAACTGGTGGTGGAAAGTCAATGTGCTATCAAATCCCAGCTCTGGTGAAGACAGGCATTGTTCTTGTCATTTCACCCTTGATAGGTGAACTGATCCATACATTTTCAATAATGCGATACTGTTTATTACTTGGAAGTTTATACTAACAGTTCCTTGTTTTGATTGAAAACTCTGCTAACCAGCACTGATGGTAAGATTTATGGGCCATAGATCTCCTTTTCCTGTCATTCTTCATATGCCATGGAACATCATGTGCTTTGCATATGAAATTTACAGGAGAACCAGGTTGCTAGCTTGAAAAATAAAGGGATTCCGTCTGAATTTCTCTCTTCAACACAGGCATCTCACACTAAACAAAGGGTAAGGTCTCCACGCACTACAAAGGAATGCTCTTGTAGGATAGCTCAATTGATGTGCCAATTTTTTACCCTCCTGTAATCATTTCAACTGACATCATAACCTCAAAGTGTACCCAGGCTTATACTCTAAGATTCAGATTTTTTACTTTTATTTTTGAACTGCCCACTGTCTCTAGTAGCGAGATATGAACAGCTCTTGCATAGCTCTTCTTATTTTTGGAGTTTACAATTTTATCATATGTATGCTGTTATGCTCTCTCTCCTCAGATACATGAAGACCTTGATACTGGTAATCCTTCTTTGAAGTTGCTGTATGTCACTCCTGAGCTTGTTGCAACATCAGGCTTTATGGCAAAGCTAAAGAAGCTCTACAACAGAGGTCTTCTTGGTCTTGTTGCTATTGATGAGGTCTGAATTAAGCAATGCCTTAACACTTTGTTATTCTTCGATATGTTATAAATGACATTTGTTGCTTATTTCTGTCATTTATTAGGCTCACTGTATTTCATCTTGGGGCCACGATTTCAGGTATGCAGTGATTTGTATGTGTTTTGTGAATACTTACTGTCAATCTTAAAATTAGCAAAGTGCTGTTTTCATGAAACGCAGACCTAGCTACCGCAAGCTTTCATCATTGAGGAAGCAGTTCCCAGATATCCCTTTGTTAGCTTTAACTGCAACTGCTGTTCCGAAGTAATGCAACTAGCCAACCTCATCTTTCATCTCTTTACCTTTTTTGTCTCAATATTATCATGGTCTCATTTGCTCATTTTTTTCCCCTTCGCCAGGGTCCAGAAAGATGTGATATCATCACTGTGCCTGCAAAATCCAGTAATTCTTAGAGCTTCATTTAATCGACCCAATATATTCTATGAAGGTAACTTTTTTGATTTATTGATCATTTATTTGCCTGGTTTTCCATTATAGAACTAATACAATTGTTGTTCCCATATAGATTATGGTGCATTATTTTCTAAATTTCACCACTGACTCATGATTAAAATATTCATCTGCCTCTATGTTTTGTTCTCCCTTATGGTATGAATTATGTTATCAATTAATTGCAGTTCGTTACAAGGATCTTCTTGATGATGTTTATGCTGATATATCAAATTTACTGAAGTCAAGCGGAAATGTTTGCTCAATTATATATTGCCTTGAACGGGCAGCTTGTGATGATCTAAGCATGCATTTGTCACAGCAGGGTGTCTCTTCTGCTGGTATGCTGATTAAAGTCATAATTAGCACTTAATAACTTCAAGTTGTAGCAAGATTGTTGCACTGGAGTTCTTCTGATATTTCTATGTGCATCTCCTTAATAGCTTATCATGCTGGCCTAAATAGCAAAGTGCGAAGTTCTGTTCTCGATGACTGGCTTTCATCGAGAACTCAAGTTGTTGTTGCAACTGTAGCATTTGGGTATTGCTTCTCTTCAGTTCTTTTTTACGCCATTTCAGTCATCTGTATGGTGATTCCTTCTTCATAATTCTTAGGACTAATGTTTTTCCATATTTCATGTATGTTTCTGCCTCGATCTTTGACTATTGCTTTGTGGATGCCACTCCATAGGATGGTACATAATACTCCTGTTGCATTTTATCCTGTTCCTGTTTCTGAAGAAGTGCTCATTCATATATTGTCCTTATTTTCCTTTTCAGGGTATTGATAGACAAGATGTCCGTATTGTATGTCACTTCAACTTGCCTAAGTCAATGGAATCCTTCTACCAGGAATCAGGTCGAGCTGGTCGTGATCAACGGCCTTCAAAGAGTGTGTTGTATTACGGATCAGATGACCGGAGGAGAATGGTAACTAGTTTTCAGACAATATATTTTACATTGGAAACAGTAGAACTGACATGTGTGGTTTGACAGGAATTCATTTTGAGAAACCCCAAAACTAACAAATCACAGCCGTCTTCCTCTTCAAATGAGCTTTCTGAGAAGGCTCTAGCTGACTTCAGTCAGGTTGTTACTGTCAAACATATATATTTGTCTACTGGGCCATGCAGCTGATTCAAGTCTATTATGTCTGCCTCTCTTGACGCAGATTGTTGATTACTGTGAAAGTTCTAGCTGCCGGCGAAAAAAGATCATTGAGAGCTTTGGAGAGAAAGTATGAGAAGAATCATTAACTTGTCAATATGTTTTCTGCTTTATGTTACTGAATTATCATTAAAATGGTTTAGGTACAACCAACTTTATGCCAACGCTCATGCGATGCTTGCAAGCACCCAAATTTAGTGTCGTCACGTCTGGAGGAACTCCGTCGTGTACCCAACTGTCGTTTTAATAAGATCTTCCCAGTGTTTCAAAGGTACACGACAAGGCTTGGATGTATTTGTTTTTTTTAGAATTTTACCTGCTTGATTGATGATTATAAGTGGGTTTTTCCTTCACACTGGCATTTTCTATGCATTGTTTTTTTTTTGTATGCATGACAGCTCAATTAAACCAGCACACATGGACACAGAATTCTGGAATCGTGAAGATGAGGCAAGCATATCAGCTGAAGACATCTCAGATTCTGATGGTAGAATTGTAGATCATTATTCTTTTCATTTCATATTTGGAAGATACCTCTCTGGTTGTTATTTGGAGGACTGGGTGCACTAATATATGCAGTTCTTTATGGCAGATGGGAATGAGGTAATGAGTAATATAGCCATTTCAAAGGTTCCAGCAAAAGCTGGTCTGGATGCAAAATTTAAAGCCCTGGAGCGTGCTGAAAATGCTTATTACCAAGGCAAAGGTCAGACCAAGCAGCAGGTGATTCAAATGCTGCCCCTTTGTTTTTGGTTATTGTTTGTTTAAACATCTCATGGGGTGGAATATCAAAACCTAAGTGACATATGGGTGGTTTTTACGTCTCTTCCATTAACGAAGTAGTTTCTATTTGAAAAAAAAGACCCTCCCCCTTGTTAGAGCTTTCATAAATTAATTACTAATTCTAATTTGAAATGATGACTATTACAGGGTGGTGGCCTTGCTGACAAGAAAAACATCTCTCAGGCGCTAAGAGATGCATGCGGAAAAAAGATTGTTGGATGCCCTTGGACAAGCAAAACTGCGACTTGGGAATATTCCGTAAGTCTGCTTCCACTTTGGCACTGTTTGAAAGTGTGGGTTTGACCATTAGTCACTTTGCCCAAACTGCTAAACAAAGCATAAGATACATTATGTTCTGAACTTGTTTTTTCTCATGCACTGTAGTAACTTGCAGAAAACACTCGATTTTTACATACTTTTTTTGTTGTTGTTCCATGACTTGGCAATGCTGTCAGGTGCGACGACGAGGCTGCTGCTACACACCTTGAAGCAGAGTGCTTCAAAAAATATGAGAAAGTGGGCAAGACATTCTACAACTCACAGATAGCCGCCACAGTTCGGTGGCTGTCATCGGCAACGTCCAGTCAGATGCACGACCGCCTCGACGCTCTTATTGTCCATAAAGATGATGCATCAGGCTCCCCCGACATTGTCCCAGAGTCACCTCCAGCATCTCCTGAACTTGTCACCACAAGGCCAGGAGAAACCAGTAACTATAAAGGTGACGACAAAACGCAGCATATTCGTGAGTTGGAGAAGAGGGGGCATTCAGATGAGTCTGCGAAGGGTGCTGCGGCCTCGACTGGGAACATGGTGCTCCCCGCGAGGCCAACTGGGAACATGGTGCTCCCTGCGATACCAACATTCAGAGAATTCTTGAGCCAAAAAGGAAGGGATCGGGCAAATGCGGCGAACCAGCCTTCTGGTATTCGTAGGAAGTCTAGCGGTCAGGTTGATAAGGAAGAAACCAGCAAGAGGATGAAATCATGAATGACTGCCGGGCAACTTGATTTTTTTTTTGTCTTGTTGTTTTTTCATCACTGATCAAACATTGCAAGTTTACGTTGTAGTGAAGCATTCCTGAATCCCCGTGATGATTATCCTCCATGTCTAGTTTGCACAGTGAAAAAGGGTGTTATTATACTGTTATTGCTTAGGTTCTCGTACGGAATGAATGTATATTATACATGTGCATGTCGATCTTCTAAATTCAAGCTCCGTTTTTATTGAAATAATATATAAAGAATACATTCTAGCTTCTTTTTATCAAATAAGAGGTTTATTATATATTTAAAAGTGTAAATAGTACAAAAGGAGATACTTAGAAGAGGAGAGGGGAAAATCTCATTAAGCTATCTTGCCGTTGTTTTGTAGGAGGGAAAAAAAAAATATAAACTCTTTGCTCGACATCAAAGCAAAGCAAACAAAATCTTAGATCACCATGCTTCTTTCAATACTAGGACCAATGTGCTTAGAAATCAGATCATTCCTGGACACTTTAGCCTCCTTTGTTGCCATCGAGGTGATTAGTCATGTTTTCCTTCGATGCAAATGGTCACCTTGTGCTGGAAATATTAGGGGTGTTCGGTTTAGTCAACCCGACTAAAATATAAAAGTTGAGGTACCTTGACTTCTCAATTTTAAGTCACTAGTCACTTTATTTTCGAAATAGGGATGACTAAAATCTAAGAGTTAACTAAAATTGAGAAGTCAGGTACCCAATTTTTATATTTTTAGTCAGGTGACCACCTAAAGTTTTAATTAAAGCGCCGGCTTCAAGTCTCTCGGGATGAACCTGCTGGCCGCGATCTGACCCGTCCATTCCCCAATCCAACGGCCACCAACCACCCGCGATCTGACCAGCACACCTCTCCTCCAACTCCAAGTTCCAACCCAATTCAAACGCTAACCGCGCAACGTCACGAACTCCCTCGCCGGCGACGCAACGCCCGCGATGTCGAAGGCCGCCGCCGCGGCGTCCCTCCCGCCGCCGCCGCCGGGAGGTGGCGCACCTGGTGGATCAGCTCCAGCGGCACCACCTCGCCCCCGACGCGTCCCTCCTCTGCAACTCCGCGCACTCGGACCTCCTCCAGGTAGTACGTCGCGCTCACGCCGCACTCCTCGCTCTCATCCTCCGCTTCCCCACCGCCTACCGCGCTTGACGCTGCTCATCTGAACCTGTTTCCGCTGCAGGCGCGCGAGGAGGTCGCCGCGGAGCGCGTGCTCTACCTCGAGGCGCTGGTGAGTCACCCCTGTCCGCTTTGTCGGATATGCATTTTAGGGTTCTGACCAGATCTGGCGCGATGCGGCAGGCGGTGTACGCGGAGGCGGTGGCCATGGTGGAGGAGTACCACGCGGCGGGCGGTGCTGGCGCCGGCAAGAAGCTCAACTGCTCCCCACAGGTTCGGCATTCTCTCGTGCCCCTCTCGACAAGTACCCATTTTTCACTGACTGGTGCAAGTAGCGCTTGAAATGCGAGCAGTTTCATTGACTGATTAATTGATTGATGGTGGACATTCCTCATTGTTGATTCCGTTTATTTGGCATAGTAATCAACAAGTAATCTGACAAATGATATTCAGTCACTGGGCTTACTATGCCAGTTCTGAATGCAGGTTTATGAGTCTTTGGAGCACCGTTTGGCTGTGGCAGAGGCGGCACAGAGGTTGAGGCTCCCACTGCTCTCGCAGGACGGGGAGGTCCACGAGGAGGAGATTGAAAAGCTGAGCACCTTGTCAAGGAGTTCATTTGATAGTACTCTGACAAGCGCCACACCCAGCTCAAGCTCAATCTCGACAAGTTACAATAATTATAGCAGCACTGCTAGTGCGGTGACTGTAGGTGCTGCCCATGGGAGTGGTAGTTTGGAGGGAGTTGAACCCGGAGTTGGTGGTGTTCCTGATCGTTTTCTTGGAATCACATCTGATTATCTGTACCAAGTGCAACAAGAGCAGCCAGCAATGTCTGTGGTAAGATCAGTTAGTTTTTCCCCCTAAGTGGGCCTTGTTTCATTTGGTGAATGTAATTCTAATAGGTACCTTGCAAAATGTGAATTATCTTGTTGTCAAAGAGTGAAAAATTAAAATAAAAATGACCATCTCACCTTTGAAGCATCTGCTTTGTATGGATTGCAGGACATGGTCGATTATCAGAGAACTTTGGCTAGGGAGATTGAAGCCCGGTTAGAAGCCAAGTGTGATGCTTTAGCTGATCTACTTGCTATGGATGAAAGGGGTCAGTTACTGAAACTTGGGATGAATAGATATATTTGCATATAAATTGTCACACTCCCTTCATCCTTAATTTATACAAAATATCCTTGGTAGCTTGATTTAAGAAAGATCAAAACACTCAGAATTCTTATTTTGGCTTTTTTTTGGTCTCATCTTAACATCTTTGCTGCAGATTCATCATCCATCAGTCAAATCTCAAGTGCCAGGCTTCCAGAAAGGTGAACTTTGTTGTCCTACAGTTTCATCAGATTGTTTCCAGCTCATCTAGTATTAATACCATCTTATCGTCCATTCCCTGCGGCAATCCCATCCATTTACATAGCTAGCTTATCGTGGTGCCAATGCCCGGAGCCTGAGATAGGATGAACAGGTGTCTGGAATAAGTATTTATCACAATTTTCTTCCCATTTCACAGGGTGAAGTTAATCATTGAAGAGATAGAGAAGGAAGAGGCACATTTACTGGACGATCTTGCTTCAATGGATAGAAAATTTGCTGAACACTATAATGTATGTGTGTATGTTTTTCCTAATTGTTAAATTTTGAGCTTTGCACCTACTTTGTCTTAGCATAAATTCTCTCAGCTTTAATAAAATTACTTATGGCTCTCAAAATTGAAAAGGTCCTGGAGCAAATTCTTGCTGTGCTTATACAGTTTGTTAAAGACAAGAAATTGGAGCATCAGTACCAATATGTAAGTTTTCTCATGTTCCATTGTTCCTTTCTGTGATTTAACTTCTTTGTAGAAAAAAAAACATGGAAATTTTTCTTATTGTTTGTATTGCCTCTTTAAGTGCCAAATCTCTTATATTGGCTAACAGGATGATCTGAAGAAGACCTGGCTTATCAAAAGGTGTCGTACAATGAATGCTAAATTAAGGTTGGCATCCACATCTTTGACCGTAGCATAACATATGTTTCTCTATACTCATGTAGCTATTCTCCCTTTTACAACAGTTTTTTTAATCATTTCAAGCGCTAAGTACTTAAATGATTGGAGTTGACATTTTTCTTGATTTGGTTCTAGCTATCTAGAGCATCATCTGTTGCGTGACACCTACACCAAGGATACAGTACCAGCACTTCACAGGATCAGGTAAAGTAAAGGCACTAGATCTTATAGTTTACTGGACAGTTAAGTTGCACCTGCTATTATTTTGATATATTTTTTTATTTGTTTAGCACATTGTTGTTTCAGTGAAGAACCTTCTTAACATATCAACTGCCTTTGCAGGAAGTATCTTGTAGAGGCCACAAAAGAAGCATCCAATTCCTATAATGAAGTGGTAAGATACAAGATTTCCCTCTATATCCCTCAAAATTGTGACCACATGCCGATGCACTTAGCACAAAGTTTTGGCTTCTGCTCACAAAGAGGACTGTAAAAAACACAATATCACTAGAGCCAATGCTGCTACTTTTGAGTAAAAAACAAACACCTGGAGAAAGAACGGTGTGCCATCTTTCAGCATCCACTCTGTCTGCAAACAATCATCAAATCGTATTCACACCCATCATTTACTATTTGCTATAATAATATTCGGTCTTGTGTCAGATTTCACGATTGCGTGAGTATCAAGGCGTAGATCCACACTTCGATGTAATTGCAAGGCAGTACCATGAGATTGTAAAGGTAATCTGGCTCAAATTTGTTTTGCCATTAATTAACATGTGGTTGATGGGGTCATTGCAAAACTGGCCGAATTGCAGAAACTGGAGGGCATGCAGTGGACAATTCACCAGGTGGAAATGGATCTGAAACCTCACCATGATCACGCTGCTGTCTAAAAATCCATTTTTCTTGGAAGCCATGTATGTTACTTGAATGCTGTGGATGATGTTAGTGGTGTTTTGTTGCTCCAGACCGATCAGGCTGGATAGTTTATGTAAAGTTGATTCCGCTCCACGAGTTTTCATTAAGAAGAAACCTTCTTCCTAGAAATTGACGTCATCTGAACTGGAGCGAGCTCTTTCAGTTACCAAGCGATTCGTGTAGCATGTGAGCCGCGAGCTCTTTCAGTTACCAAGCGATCTGTAGGCTCGTGTAGCATGTGGGCTGGGCCAACCACCCGTACCACCTGGCCATAACACTGACATTTCGAGTACATCTACAGGACGCTAACATCGCGCAACCAGAGTATAGAGAAACACAACGAAAGGATAAAACGGTATATTGTACAAAATTCGATTCCTTATATCCAATGCAAGCAAATACAGCTTTCAGGCACAAGAACAAGTAAGCTTTCAGGCATAGACCAATGAACAAGTAATTTCCACTGGCGACAACAATTTGTTTTCAGGCGCATACCAACAAGCATTCAAGCATTCATAAAAGAGTATGAAACCATGAATGTCTGTCGGGCAACTTGATTTTTGTTGTTGTCTTTTGTTGTTGTTTTTTTTTTATCACTGATCAAACATTGCAAATTTACGTTGTAGTGAAACATTCCTGAATCCCCATGATTTTCCTCCATGCCTAGTTTGCACAGTGCAAAGGGAGTTATTATTACTTAGCTTCTCGTACGGATGGAATGCATAAGAAACACGGCACAGCAGAGTTGTGGGAAACAGTGATAATTTATGTAAGTTAGATACACATGTCGAACCTAGCATCCTATTTGATCAGCTCTTACAACGGTCAACAACTATACCGGACTATCTGTATCTTACTATGCAGTGTTAGGGATCCGAGGAATCCATAGGATCCGATGAATCCTTCTCAAGCTCAGTGATCAGCTGCTCAATGTTCCTTCTGTATATAGGCATGTAATGATCATTGATCATCATTTTCGACAGCCTCAGCTTGCCGTACAGAGATCTTGGTGTCAAGAAGATCCCCATGCTGCTATGTGCCTCCCCATTCGTCACCTCATCCTGATCAACATCTGCCTCCTCTTCATTAACTGCTTCTTCCCTGCTGGAGGTTAATATGTGCATGATTTTTCCCGGAGGGTAGAACCTATGCACTTCCTTGGTCTCACTGAGCACATCTTCAGCCACGCCACCCACCTCCTCAGCAATTGTACTTTCAGTCATATCTTCCACTATGTCATCATCTTCGCCGTCCCTCTTCCGTACAACTCACTTTCCAGTTGCTGCCACAGCTCCACATCGGTCATCCTGTCCTCGTCATGGTGATCAGCGATGTCATCGTCGCTATCTACCTTGTCATCTACCAAGCCAATAGCATCGACCGCCACAGCAACGGAACTCTGAACCTCTTCTGGTACAGCTTCTGATGTAACTGTCTCTGAGGTTTCGACGGTTGTTTCAGTCAACAGTGCAGTGGATTCTGATCCACTGCTTGTAGATGCTCTTATTTCCTCTGATGTGACAGTTGAAGTAGATGAAACATTATTTCGCCGTCTTGGTCCAATACAAGCCCATGAGGATAGTTGCAGTCCGGGTCTTGTCCATGCTGCCTGTGCTACACTGCGAGCTCTCCTCATTACAACCTGGCCATAATAATATTATCATTGGAGGTCAAGGACACTGCAATTATTCAAACTAGAAGACAACTAAGCTTCCTGAAGATGGTGTAACATATGAAGCTTTGAAGGTAACCTGTGTCCCAGTAGATACAGGTCTTAAGATTGCGCCAGCACCAGCTACTCTTGCTTTAGCATTCGCCATTGAAGGAAGTCGCGATCCCAAGGCTGATGCTGAACGATAGAAAGTGCTTAGGATTCGGGTTTGTTCGATTTGGTGACGGAGATCATTTAGCCAAGCAGATGCTGTAACCTGATATGAAGGGATATTGTCATCATCTTATGTTCTTCCAAAAGTGTGAATGCAAGTGTGCTAATAAATTTCTAGAAAAGAAAACCTAAATTATCATTCAGGGTTAACAAAGTCAGCAATATCAGTAAGAAACCTCTGAACGAAGATCATCAACTGATGCAGCAGAAAATGTTGGAACTAAATCAGCTCCATTGATGACTGTAGTGATAAAATGCACTCCTGACTCTGCCAGTTCCCATGTCATACATGCAGCTGCAAGACAGAACATCATCTAAGAAACATATATTCCTTTAATATCTCTGCATAGTTATATGGGATTTAAGTTTATCAAAGACTCTAGTATGGTAAAAATATCAAATTTAGGATACAAAACTATAACAGTTCCAATCATAATAACATCTAAGGTCTTGTCTACAGCATACTTTAACATTTGGATTTTATAAATAGAGTGACAGCACCAATCTCAAGTTCAGAAGCACTCTGTACTATCTACTAACCAATCTCAAGTTCAGAAGCACTCTGTACTATCTACTACCAATCTCAAGTTCAGAAGCACTCTGTACTATCTACTAGACCACTACCCCTGTGAGTATGAAAACATGACAAGCAATTAAGTATATATGGTAACAAAAATGAGAAAAATTTCAATGGAAATTTAAAAAGAATGCAAATATCGTTTTCATGATTTGATTGAGAAATTAATGTTCTCAAAGAGAAAAAAAAACAAACATAGCAAGCAAACCTGGAGCAAACGCCACACAAGTAGTAGAGGTAAACTCCTTTTGCTCCCTCAGGATGTATGTCAACAGAGCAGCTGTACCACCCCCAGTGAATGTCCAACAACCTACATAGATTTGCCAATTGCCATTAACACCCATTGATTGCAACACTTTGAGAAGTCATAAAAGGTTAGGGTAGTGATGCTTGTACTCTGGCATCAAATACATCAAAAAAAAAAAAAAAAATGAAAAATGAAATAACTCCTACCTTTATTTTAAAGTCTGGGTACATCTGCAATGCTTGTGCCAGACAAGGCCCTGAGAGCTTTGCAATCCACCTAGCAGCTGCAACCATCCCAAAATGAGCATATCCTAGTACTAAGTCACTAACACCACCTTCCTGTACAATTGTATGGTGAAATGGAACCACAGCACCAGTGGCAGCTGTTAATGTATCTCTGATGCTATGAGTTCCCCTAATTAATAAAAGTATGGACTTTTTGTCTCTATCAAGCAAAATGGTGAAAGCTGGCTTCAAAATCTGCAAGGAAAGCACGGAAAATCCTGGATCAATGCAAAGTATAGTGTTCTTGTGCATAACAATTGGAATATAAAATCAGCAAAAGAATGGCAATAAAAAAACAATAGATAGTTTTCACTCACTCCTGCTTTAGGTTCTTGCATAAGAACATCCTCCGCAGAGTAGCCAGTCGCCTCCAAAAACAACGGGAATGGCTTCTTGGAGAAATGCCAGCAAAGTGTCAGCAAATTGAGAAGATACTTTAAGTCAGCAATGACTTCAGCTCCTTTGAGCTCCACACTATCATTTCCAGCGTATATGCTTGCTACAGATAAGTTTCCCTGGAGCACATTTCAGAAGCAGAGCTATCAGAAACTTCGTAATAGTATTGGCAATCAAAGTGCACTCTGTAATTTTGTTTCATCAGATAACAGAACTGATCAAATTTTATAATAGATAGCTTTGTCCTGGTTCTGTATTGTCATAGAGGAAAGCTTTAAAGGATGACATGAGCAAAACAGGAGTGAAATGTAAAGTGAAGCTTAAGGGTCACAATTGCCTTTCAACCTCCAAGAATCAGGATAAGATCAACTAGAAACAAAATTACCAACAAGGCGTGAAGCACCAACCTGTCTCTTGAGGAGGAAACTAATCCCGAAAGCAAGGTCACCGATCGGCCACTTCCCAAGGGTCTCCGAATACGTGAACCGCAGTGTCTCCGACAGCGTCGAGATAGTCTCAAGCCAGGTGGCAGGGGCACGAACGTCCCTCCGCGACACCCTGCTCCTGCTGGGAGAACCCGGCGTGGCCCTGGGCGCCGCCACGTCCCTGCTATTGCTGCACTCCCCTTCCTGATTCAGCCTCTCTGTATGCAGGCGGCGGTTCAGCGTGTAGTAAAAGCAGCGCCGCGGCACCCGCTGCGGTTGCCATCGTCGCTGTCGCCATACTTGAACCGTGGTCGTGGGTGAGTAGGTGGTAGGGGGATTCGTCTTCGTCAGTTGCAATGTGCAATGTGCCCCCCCACCAGGATGGCCAGTGGGTCACGGCCGGCCTCCGTGCAGTTGTAATCCAAGCTCAAGATTATTAATGGCGCAGTCAGACAGTGTTATTTAACCACCCCGAGGCTTCCTCTGGCGATGCGATCTTGATCCTTGGAGGCAGTACAAAGTCAAACCTGGTACCACAGACAGGAAAACCGAGTTTTTATTCAAGAAAGGGAAGGTCATCGATTGGGTGGGCACTGATCACCGAGCCTATCCGTTTTTTTCCAAGTTGTATGAACAGTTGAAGCATCCCCACCATATGACATCAATCAAACACTAGTACACTAGAGTAATTCACACAGACAACTACCTAAGAGGGTCAAGTCCAACACAGGTGAACTAAGAAACCGGACGGACACGGAGAAACAGGTACCGGGAATGAAAACAAGAAAAAAAAATCATCCAGGACCAGGAAGAGGGATATTCGATTGGAGACGTTACCTCGACTGATCAACAAATGCGTGCGGCAGCGATCGATCGATCGGATTGGCCTGGGAGGCCGGAACCCGCTAGGGTTTTGGGAGGGGGAGCGGAGTCCAGGTGCGCCTACCTACCGGTGCGGATTTTGCGGGAGGGAGAGGGAGAGGCAGTGAGATGGTGTTCTAAATCGCGTCGATTCTTGCGGGGCGGCGACGGCGGATGGGATGGGCGAAGAAGGGCTTCTTCCGGGGCGCGTCCCGCCGGACGAGGCGCGTTTCCTTTTGCCCTTTCCGGGAAGAAAGCGGTTGCGCTTGCCTTGACTGAGCTGCTGCCGCTGCTGCCGATGACCGATGGGCCCGCCTTGGAGCGGTGGGTTTTCTTGTGTGCTTTGCGGTGGGAGACAGACAACACGGGTGGGTGGCCGACCCAGTACGCGAGCCGCGTTGTTGTAGGTCAGGTCAGGTCAGGTTGCTTCGAGGCCAAGGCCGAAAGCCCACGACGGGGCGTTCCAACTCCAAGGGGTTGTCGATAGAGCCGGCGCAGCCAGTTTGGACCCACAGATCTACTTCTACGTCAAACGTGCTTCTCTCAGTTTAGTTTCATGGATTTAAAAATTCAAACGAGTATGCATACTTCTATATGTTTATATATCTTATTTATACTTTATACGTAATATTAATAATAAGGAGTAAAAAATCTTTTCTTCATCAATAACTCTGACCTCTCTCCACACTCACTCTCACATCAAATTATTCAGATATGGTATTACCTCCGTTCAAAATTATAAGACGTTTTGGTTTTTCTTGATATTTTTCTTTTTACTCAGATTAGACATAGTAACTATAACTAGGTGCATAACAAAAAAAAATATATATCTAAAAAGTAAAAAAAACGTCTTATAATTTAAAACGGGAGAGTATAACATTAACATAGGGTCGTTGTTTACTTGCAGGAGGTTAATTGGATAAAGATCACCATGAAGCCTGGCCTTGAAAAGCTTAGCATGACCCATCTTCATGATTACACCATAGCCCTCGTGAACAAGAGAGTAGTTGATATGGCAAGCATCTCTAGGACTATTTCCTGGATTATTTGATAAAGATCACCTTGAAGCCTAGCCTTGAGAAGCTTAACATTTCCTAGATTATTTGATAAACAAATTTAATTGGCTCCAATTCGTCCACACATGTAAATCACTCAACATTGTATAAGCATTTTATGAACAAATATGGTCTACTTGGTTTGCCTCTACTTGCTTTAGGCTATCTCCAACAGCACGGACCCGACCAGACTAGGAGACTCATTCCATGGTTTGGGTCACGAATAGGAGAAATGACACGCATGTAGAACTTCACTTCTCCAAAGACTACACAAAAGCAGAGTCGGCCTTCTTCTTCGCCTTGTCCTTCCGCATCGCGCCTCCTCCGGCAAGATCAGCATGCCCCTACACCTCCTTCCTCCACGGGTGGTGGGGGCTGGATCCCCTCGACGGCGGTTCACCAAGGTCACGCATGGTAGCGGCCCCTAGCGCTTTCTCCTCCTCTCTGCAGACGGTGGGTCGTCTGTGGGTAGTACATGCCCTAAGTCCACCTTAGCAGAAGAAGATCAGACACTATTACTTGCTAACCATATTATTTTTTTTTTAAAAAAAAAAGCTTGTTGTTCAGTGGACTGAAATTACATTATATCTGACAGTAAAGTTCAGAAAGACTAGGAAAGAGTGCAATCATATAGCTCGTGGGTTAGCCCAATTACAGTTAGCAATAAGAACGGTGCACTGCAACAATTTCCGTGCTGTTTTGGCGCAAGAGTGCTCCTTAATATTAAGAATCTCTCTTCTGCCAAAAACAATGCTTAACTTGATTCAGGCATTTTTTTTTTCAACTTTTTTTTTTCAAAATTTCCAGTAACAGACGCCATTCAGTTCTGTTGTTCATATGCGCTTTGGCTTTGAGCCACGAGGATGTGGTCAGATCCTAACATCATTACTCTATATATTGAATCTTATTCTAATTAACAGAATCAACAAAATCATGCATGCTGTTTGTTGGGAGATTTGGACGCCTTACTGATCGATAGATTCTGTGTCGCCTGTCACGTCACTTGTTGATGACGAGGATGATTTTTCAACTGTTCAATCTCAACTAGGAAGGAGAGAAGGCTGCACGAGCTGAAAGGGGGAGCGCTGAGGACGGCGAAGGGTGCAAATTTAAGAAAACCAACTGTTCCATTTACCTGAGAGCATTCATCAAAGGCTTGCTCTTCAGTTCAATTAACTGAATGGAGACCTTTTTGGGTAGAACTATGAACAAAATACAATTATATTCCTAAAAAAAATAAAAATAGCAGAGTTCCCTTAATATACCATGATCAGGGCTCTTGTTAGAGCAGATCAAAATAATGCGAAAAAGCTAATGAATGTTGTGAAACCATGTGTGTATGGGTGAATCTCAAAGCATGGAGGAAAATATCCAACTCTAGAGACTCTATGGTGGATTTTAGGGGAATAAGAGAAGAGTCTATATCTAGCGAGGATCTAGTATTTGGTGGATTTTAGATGGGCATCCATGTAAGTGACTCAATAATAGAGAGCCTCCATTCCTCCCAACATTCTCTCCGAAGAATTTAGTGCTCGCCTTGTGTACTGATGGTTCATGTAGAAGGGTGAACATATCCCTAGGGAGGAAATATCTAGATCCTACACAAGAAAGGTGAGGTGATATTTGGGCTCAGTGCTACTCATAGCCAAATTACCTCCTATAAATAGATAGATACCCCCTATTGTAAATATGAATGTAAGAACAAAGCTCCATGTAAGTGACTCAATAATAGAGAGCCTCCATTCCTCCCAACATTCTCTCCGTTCCTTTTTTTGTGTCATCCGTGATGATTCCTTGTGTACTTTCGATGGTTCATGGTCCTATAATGTGATTCTTAACAATGAAGAGTAGAAATTCTAGTACATCTTCACCTAAAAGAGTCTCCCCTTCACGTCGAACCTCATAAAAATTCCTCACATCATCGCATGGCATTAAAAAAAACAAGAAGGCATTTAGGATATGAGATTTATTTTTCGATCTCTCACTCAATCGAGGAACTTCAAGCATATGTGAGTGGGAGGGCTCCTCAACTGGAAAAAGCAAAGTGCTAAATTGCAATCCTTGGCAACGAAACACAGCCAGAAGAGTCGACGGACGCACCAGGTTCCGGGTCACAAACGACAAGCTCGAAAACGGCTTCTATTGTTTTTCAAATAGGTTGGTATACCACTCTTGACATTAAACTAGCAGACGCTCTCACAATCTCAAACTTGAGCACGAGGAATAGCATTATTGTTTGTGCACATCTCATTTTCTCGTAAAAGCGACCTCCAAACACATGCAAACTCAAGGATCAAGTGGCACACCCCAAGTGTACATCACCATGTCATTGTTGGAAAATCATTTGGCGGCATAGGTCCTAACACACGCAAAGTTAGATCGCACCGAGAAAACCAGTTTCCATAGATCATCAACAATAATGACTGGAAATGCCCTATAGGTTATTGGCACACGTCTCCAAGTGCCGGACTGGATTGGATATGATCCACTCCATATCATCACATGACCTTCTTGGTCCATCGATCTTGACCTCATGGTGTTCCATTCCAGTGACTTGCCCTTCACACTTGGGAAGTTGTGATGGTCACCACCTTGGTCACATGACTGAAGGTGATGTCCTTCATTGCATCATCACATGTGAACTAATTTCTGTGTATTATCTTAATCAGATGTCAGTTGACACTCAATTACCAAAACCACAAGGGACCTTTCACCTATAGCGTTCTTAACAATGAAGAGTAGAAATTCTAGTATCATAAAGAAGGCATTTAGAGATTTATTTTTCCAAGGTATTTACGAACTCCTCTTTGTCTCCAATCCTTGCCAAACCATAGACCTTCTATTGTTTTTCAAATAGGTTGGTATACTACTCTTGACATTAAACTAGCAGTCTCACAGTCTCAAAGCAGTTATTGTTTGTGCCCCCGGTAATCCAACTAGCGGACAATATGAGGACGTCTTTTGGAATTGGCAAACAGGGCACGCCGCATGGTGTTCCAAGGGGTTTGATGGTCATTGAAGGTACAAAGGGGAGCCTTGGCTAAGCGTACATAAAGGGTGAGCTCTGCCACGAGCCTTTTGTCTCCGCCAAACCATAGACGAACTAGCGGACAATAGGACGTCTTTTTGGAATTACCAAACGGGGTTTGGTAGGAAGGTTTGTTTTCGTTGACTTTGAAGATGAAGAAGTTCTGAACTAAAGGCGTACTGGTGCCTACTTCGACCAGGGCAAGATGGCGGTGGGTCGCCAAGATCTGCAAGGGATTTGCCTTGTCGGGACCCGGAAAGCCCGGCAGCTGCGCGTAGAGGCGGGAAACCTGCGGGGGTTGAGCGAGGGAGAAGGCAATGCTGAACTTGGCGCCCCAGGAGGTGGTGCCGGACGCCCTGATGGACGCCACCGTGTTGTCGGGGAAGGACTTGTCGTCGTCACTGCTGAAGACGTAGGGCTCCAGAAGCACCCACTTGGGGAAGACCCCGGCGGTGGACATGGCGACCTTGCCTTGACAGCAGATCGGGACGAAGAGCTGTGCGGGAGCGGCGGCGCCGGCTGCCATATTCCTTACCTATGCATCTGTCACCGACCTATTGATATTGGGTTGGCCCACGGCCTGCGCCAGGCCTTTCCTTTCGGCCCAAAATTTTTGACGCGTGTGCTGCCACCATCTCCTCCACCCATCCCCTACTCGCATCCGATCCGATTCTCCACACCCGGCCACCATTGCTTCCATCCAATGGTTCGCCGTCCCGACTGGATCCTCCTGAAAACCATAGCCGTCGCCGGCCGCAACAGCAACGAGGCTGCCACCGCCACAGGCTGCACGAGGTACGGGATGACCATCGAAGCATCACTCTCTCTCGAGCACCCACCACATCCCTCCATCCTGTACGTGTATAGCTCCGACATGAACCCGTGCGTGCCCCCCGACATCATCTGCACGGTGGAGGACCTCCTCCTCCTCTCAGTCAACTTGGGATCTGGACCCTCCTCCATCTCGCCTAACGACTGCGACTATTTCATCTACCGGGCTCACACCAGCGCCCCGTCGCTCGAGCTGCTGCAGCGCCCTCACCCCTACTTCAACCACAACGACATCGGCCTCGTTCCTCGTTCAGATGGTCAATACACCGTCGTTGTGTTGATTCCCACAATCTCTTTGGACCAGTTCGATCTTCACTTGTACCACTCCGATACCCAGAGGTGGAGTTGCAGGACGTTGCCTGTGAAGGCGCCACAGCAGCCGTTTCAGGTGAAGATCCCCCCAGGTTCAGCTCGGCTTCGTGCACATGTAACGAGCAGTGTGACAACCATCGGAGGTAAAAATGGTACCGTTGGCTGGGTTGATCATTGGCGTGGCATCCTGCTCTGTGACTTGCTGAATGATGAAGATAATCTCTCCCTTCGTGGTGTGCCTATTCCCTTGCCGTCCAAGTTGCTAAGCTGTGCCAACGGGGATGATTTTCACTTCGGACCTGGAGTGCAACACCGTTGCATTGCCTACGTCAGAGACAAGGGCCTCAAGCTTGTTCACTTGGAAATTACTGACACTCGACTTCCCTACAGGGACCCTGAAACAGGGGGCCTTCGCTTTCTGTGTGGAGGACTGGGCTATCACCACATGGAGCAACAAACATATGACCAACTTGTACAAGGATTGGCACAAAGAGTGCACGGTCAAAGCTTCTGACATCACAATCAACAACCCAGCTGTTTCCCAGGCGCTTCAGTCTGGATTGCTAATCCGCAACAATGGGGATTCAGGAGAGCAGCTGGCCTTGCAAAACCTTTCAATGTCTCAGCCCACTCACTGTGTGAATGGTAAAGATGTCGTTTACTTGGTGGCCAGGAAGAAATATAAGCACCCGGGGGCATGCATTCTTGCTCTTGATATGAAGAATAGCAAAGTACAAGCTGTAGAGGAATTTGGCACTCAAAGAGAGCTTGGTTCATCTATCATCTATCACCCTAGTATAATTTCCAAATATATGATGACTCCACCACGAGGTAATTAATTCCTTGCCTCTCCTGCATCTTGTGACTTCCATCCTCTACTGTACCATATGACTTCCATATGTTTGTGTTTTAATTCATTTTCCATTATAATTAACAACACAGTGATAATATGTGCTCAAGTTTTCATAGTGGCACCTACCAGTGATTATTGATGGAGCATCATACTAGATCCTTGGTGCAATGAGAGAGCTGCTGATGTGATTGCAAAACAATTGTAGTTTTCTGATTGCATCAGAGTTGAGTGATATTAGGATAGTAAACTTGTTTTTATTTTGGTCAGTGGTACACATGGTATATCCAGGAGAAACTGTTGTCCATCTGCTGAACAGCAACCAGCTAGACAACTAGTAGGGTCTACCACTCCACCACCTAGCGTCTGGCAACGGAATTTACAAAGTTTATCACCAAAGTCATCAGCAATATTTTTCACTAGGTCATGCTGGTTTTTTTTTTTTTTTTTGCTTAAACCTGTTTTGACAATGACTACGTCAGGAGTCCCCTGTCTGCGAGAAGAATAAATTGGTTGAGCTTCAATGATTAGGAAAGTAAACGGTCGTTCAGTGAGAGAAGTGATTGCTTGGCGTCCCGAAAGATGAAGGTATGTAGGCCAGCCACGTAGGCCTGTCGGCCCGTGAGCGGCCGACAGGGTGCTATACATCTCAATTTTTTTATAACAACTTTGAAATTTACAAATATTCAATACAAATAATATTTAAAAAAAATCCTAAACAAAAGCCTGATTTGCATTTTTTTATTAGAAAATTATTAAAAAATCCTAAACAAAAGCTCAAAACTGGCAACTGAATTTGGCATGGATGTTTAGAAATGCCATGAATCATGAGGAAGCCATGTCAAGCTAGAATAATGAGTAAAACTCAATGTTGATGGTGCTTTTAAGGCCCTAACTAGTGTATTCAGTGTAAGCAGAATTCTTAGGGTCGGGTACTTGTTCTTTTGTCGAACTTTGCAAGTTTGTCACTCTGCTGAACAAGTTGAAGCCATTGCATACCTCGAGAAGGACTGAAGCTTGTTGCTGAGTGGGTTCAGAAAGATTAGGAGAGAGTACCATATAGCTTTCATAGCTTGTTGTTCAGTGGACTGAAAATTACATTACATCTTACAGTACAGTTCAGAAAGATTATGAAAGAGAGTGCAGTCGTGTAGCTCGTGGGTTAGCCCAATTACAATTAGTATGCAATAATTCTCGTGCTGTTCCTCTTATTAAATTGGTAAATTGCCAAAAAAATTCAGCCATTTTTTTTAATAAAAAAAAGTAACAGCCGCCATTGATTTTGTTGTTCATATGCATTCTGGCTTTGAGCCACGAGGATTTAATTTTGACGTGATGATGTCCTCAGATCATAACATTATTATTATATTGAATCTTATTCTAACAGAATCAAGAAAATCACGCATGCTGTTTGTTGGGTGATTTGGACTCCTTACTGATTGATACAGCCTGTGTCGCTAGCTGTCGCGTCACTTTGTTGATGATGAGGATGATTTTGCAAATAAAAGTAAGCATCGTCTCGCTCCTTCCCTTCGTTCTCTCTCGGTCTCTCGAGTCCATTTTGCAATCGTTGGAAATGTGCAGTTTTGTGTCCAACACAAAACTTGCAGTGTTTTTGTTTCCTAGTGCTCGTGCTGATTCCTTGGTGGATTATCGGTTGCCGCTGCATTATTGAAACTCTTTCCGATCTTATCTACCACATGTGTTTTTAGGAAAGAAAAAGGGCTGTACTTGTCGGAGCGCGCCAATGGTCATTATCTTTCCCATAAGGCGGTACGTGGTTGGATTGGGTTGATCAACAGATTATTATACTCCTAGAGTGGGTAGTACCATAGTACTCCCTCCGAAAAAAAAAATCTTGCTTTCTAAGAAGTGAAAATGATTCAAACTTTAACTAAATCTATATAAAAACACTAATGCTTATAATACAAAATAAGCATCAATAGAATAATAATGGAATATATTTTTCTAATAATTTTATTTAAGGCATAAATATTAAACTAGTTACTATAAATTTTAGTCAAGTTGACCGGGACGTCTCATGGTTACATGTTTTTTTTGGGACCGAGGGATAGTCATCATATACATAGTTTAACAAGCCGACAGGCCATGCCGACAAGTCACAGGATCTTTGAAAGGAAAGATACCGACCCATCAGAAATGTCTCTGTTGTCGCCAGCCAGAGGGAGGAAGACAGTGCAACGTACGTGTTTCATTTCAGATTTCACCGATAATCGAGCATTCAGTTTAATACAGAGGGTTAATTCAAAGCTTTTCAAGTAAGCAAGGCGATCATGCGTAATAAGTCATAAACAAAATTAATAAATTAATAAAGAGTACAAGTATATAGCTGATGAACTATCTTATTAGTTCTCTATTGTATAGTGTTCCAATAAAATTCTTTCTTTGGCAAGTGTGCAATAACAAACTTCAAGTGGCTCAATCATTGATTAAGAGGGGATGGAAAGGTTTAGGGATTGCTGTCTAGGAGATGGCCCAGAATATGTTAAACACATTTTCTTTAGGTGTCATTTGGCTAAATTTGTTTGGAGTGTGGTCAAGGTAATCTGGGGACTACAGGAATGTCCTACTTCTTTAACAAATTTGACATATAAACGGCTCTACGGTAAAGGGCCGCTGCTTGCAGCCAAATTGATAATGTTCTTATTTGCTTGCTTTGCATGGGCCTTATGGACTAACAGAAATAAGATGGCAATTGAGAAAGCTTTTCGTAGTTCTACAATTGATGTCATATATCATGCTATTTCATTCCTGCAGAGGTGGGCAATTCTGCTTAAGGAGAAGGATAGAAGCCGGTTGATGCAAGTGAGGAAGGACATCCTGGAATGGCTCAAGCATTTTACACCAAACAAGCTAACTTTTCCATATATGTAATAGAGATCTAGCTGTTTGGAAATTTAATGTCTTGAGGACATGTTTTTTTTCCTTTCTCAGTTGCTTTACTTTGTGCTGTCTTACTCTATGAAAATTCATGTTGGCTTTCTTAAAAGCTGAGTTAATAAGCACTTTTTTTTTAAAAAAAAATCTAATATGTTCTAGAGTATAATGAATCCTTTTCTTTGTTTTTGAAGGAAAAAAAGAGACTAAAAGGCTAACACTTTTTTAAAGAAATTTGTATTGTTGGCCCTCTAAAAAAAAAAAATGCATTGTTTTTTTTTGTTCCTCCCCTGTATATTTCACATCCATCCTGCCCTCCTTGTGATTTCTGGATGAGTACATCAAAAATACTGTATTTTTTCCTCATATAAAAATATAAATATTTCAATAACTATGTTCTAAATACAAACTTCATCATGTAAACAATTAAGTAATCAGTCATGCGCATCGTAGGACAGATAAGAAAAAAGAGAGAGCGTGTGTAGTACTGCACGGCGTACAATGCGTCTGTTTCAAATCTGTTATTATAGAATTGTACGTGTACGTATTATTGTATAGTACAAGAAGGAAAAAAAAAAGATAGCGTTCTTCCAGTACCACGTAGCGTGCGATGAATTTTGGATGCAGGCGTCGATAGAGAAATCTTTTTCTTTTATAATTTGTGATGGAGGGTTAAGCAAATCTGAACACAAAGAGTTCTTTTTTTTTTTGTGTACTCTTTTTCTGATTCTTGAGATCGATCCAGAAAGATGCCATACAGTACAACAGTTAACAGACGGAGAGATGAACAAGTGGCCGGGGTGGTAATTGTTAGAGAACACGGCAGATGAAGGAGGGATGGCAGATGAAGGAATGGCAGATGGAAGGAGGGATGCAGGGAGCAACAGAAAACGCGAGCGAGAGAGATTATTGGCTCTATACAAGCACACACCTGACCTCCACAACTTTGCGTGCCGCCGCATGCATGCAGTGCAGCCGGCCGGCCGTGAGACCTTGACTCAGACGCCGACGGTGACGATCGGCGCGAACGCGGTGCCGAAGGCGCACTCGGCGCCGGTGGTCGGCCCACGGAGGGAGCTGAGGACGGCAGCGCCCTCGAGGAGGTCGTTGATGGCCGTGGCGTAGTAGGCGCGCAGCCGCCGCAGCGTGCGCCTGTACAGCACGGCCAGCCACCGCATCCGGAGCCGCCGGATCGCGCCAAAGAGCCTCTTTTGCCCCCGAGCCTCGCCACGGCCATCTTCTTCCTCTCTTCTTCCTTGGCGCCGCCGCCGACGCTGGCACAGGCGGCGACGAGGCTCCACCTGCCGCTCTGGCCACCAGTCTCCGTGGCACCCGGAACATCATCGGCCGCCGTGGGGCGACGCGGGTCGCCGCAACGAGCTGCTGCTGGTCGTCGTCCCCATCAGATCACTGCGTGCTCTTCTCCCGCGCCTGGCTTGCCCTGGCAAGCCCTGGAGGCTAGCCAGCTACCAGTCGTGAACCAATGGACAATGAATGGCATGTGATGGTAGGGCCGTGAATTGAGGGGGAGTATGAGTAGTTTATAGGATACTGTAATCACTTAATAATTAAGCTTACAGAGCATTGTTTAATTTTATAGCTGGTGTGCATGGATACTCTACTGATCTACTCTATGGGGAAATGGTAAGGTCAGATGGAGACGCGTGCTATATACTTTGTGCTGAATGCTGCTATTGTTACTCAATAAGCAAGAAAACTAGAAACGTCATCTTGCTTAAACAAGCAGGAGCTGGCTAGCTTAATTTTACTCTACTGATCTACTCTCGTACGGTGTACATGCACTGTGCACCGAGCGAGCTGTCGGAGCGGATGAAGAAGAATTTTGCCCTGTTGTAACTTCTAATGTGGGCGTTGACAGACCGCTACTGATTTTGGGGGCTATGGAAAATAAAATAAAACTCTATGCAGACGATACTGAATGGCTATATATCAATTAAACCAATCACAGACATTCCCAACTGCTTGATGGAGACATATCTGAACTCTGAAGTCTGAATTGGACAGATAACAAATGGTGATCACTGGTGAGCAGTAGAGCGACGATGTCTTCTCAGCGCTAACCATTCGTTTTCAGTATCGAGCTTACAATCGCAAAATGACACACATCACGATACACGGACAAAAATCCATTCTGAAAAAAAATGGTGCGAAATCATACCAAGCTAGGATAGAATTTGCATCTAACTCAAAAAAAAATATATATCCCTCCAAGAGGTGATAATTTGAGCTAGTTTAAGTTGGGCCCACTATTTTTTTTTTTTAAACGGCAAAAGCTTTGTTGCATTTTTTATTAGACAAATAAAGAGAAAAAAAAAAATTACAAATAGGTATTTACAACATCCTAACATGGAGGACCGACTCAACCACTCTTTCTCACCAACACTCCATCTTGCACACCCCAGGCTGCAAAGAAACCTGCAGAGAATAGCAAGACCAACTAAAGCTGAAACCACTCGTACCCTATTGTGCAACTGTTTCAACATTCCTAGAACCCATGGCCAACTAATACTGCATAATCTCCTTAGTGAAAGGACAATCTTTGCAAAGGTGTGCAGGGGTCTCAAGATTATTTGAACAAAATTTGCAATCAGTGCCATCTGTCCCGCCCCTTTTGAGTAGGTTGTTTGTTGTCGGTATTTTTTTTTTTATGTAGCAATGTCCAAGTAAAGATTCTGCATTTTTGCTCCGCTTTAGCCTTCCAGACTGGTGACAATCTCAGCCTACTGAAGACCCATGTATGTAAATTGTATTTGATAAGCACTTCTCGCGGAATATTCTCCATTTGATGTCCACCTCTAAATTATAGTATTTTCAACTGAGTCATCCCTCGGTACCCAATTGATGGCCTCCCACAGATTGATGATTGGCTCCACTAAAAATGTCTTTTCTTTCTCCCTCCATTCACACCTAATAATTAAAAAAGTACATTTAATATCAATCTAACCCTTCCATTCAAACATCTCTTTGACTAGAGTTAGTTTAGGGTTAGAGTTAGAGTTAGAAACCAAGTTAGAGTATCTAGGCCATGGGCTCATGGCACAGCATCAGTCTTGTTTATTATCTGCGGATTATTGTCTTGTTGTGATGAGTCATAGGCTCATGGCACAACATGACTTGAGCAGTAAGCATGCATTATGGGAGTTAAAAAAAAATGGGCAGCATGCATGCGTCAGAGCTTACATCAGTCGGTATCGGAATGCATGATACATACATAGTATATTGTACACGAAAGCTCAGGGACCAAAAATAATACTATGCATGCTGATGTGCAATCAGGAGTACCCGGCAGTTGTTTATGGTATCAACCACTCTCGTCGTCGAATCCCTAGAGGGTCAAAGCTTCATGATAAGATGTAGTATATACATACATATTACATCCTCCTTAGAGCAAGAATAGTCGCTTGGTCGCCGGTGACTTGGCCACCACCTCATCCCAGTTTACCAGCAGTAGTGGCAGACCCCACATCCAATTAATACGATTTCCTTGTGTGGGCAGAGGCAGCAGCCTATCCCAGCTGCATGCACCGCTTGCCCTCTATGAGCCCGCGACTCGGGAGACGGCAGCATCGTTCTCTCTCCAATTTTCTCACTCCTCCACATAGGAATATAGTGACTTGGATACCTCAGTCGCGTGCTGAATCACCCTGCGTGCTGAATCACCCTTATTATACTTGCTCTTACTCATGCTCTCCTTACTCATCGATCACAGGCACAGCGAGGATATGCTTTCCTTACTTTGAGTTTTAAAATGTTCGGCGATGTACACGAAAGCTCGGGGATAAAAGTAAAAATAAAAATAATTACACATGATTTACTGCCCTTTAAATAAAAACATATCATATACATCTATTTTGCGACGTATCTGTTATGTATCTAGATATAATATATGTCTAGATTCATAGTAAAATAGATGCAAAAAACAATCAAAATGTCTTATAATTTGGACAGAGATGGTACAATAGAATGCCTTATTTTCGATTCACTCATACATATCGTCCTGATGGAAAATTTATTTTAGTCACCATTAGGATCCAGACAATGAATTTCTTGAAGACATCACCTAGCAAACTTCTTTTTGTTGAATCGGGCTTCTTTGTAGTACCCAACAGCTCATTGTTCATCACTGGCAAACTAGAAGAGGTTTGTAAGACTGAAGCCTATAGTCGTTGTGCTTGTTTCCCATTCTGAAGTTATGAACCGTTTTGCAAAGGATCTGTGCCGGTGTGCGCAATCTAGGTTTGTATAATCCGTGAATAATCTGCTTAGAAAGAAAGGTTTGAGAGTGACGCATAATGTAATATCCTAAATCCCAGGAACGCGCGAAAGCGTGACGGCGCGAAAGCGCTAATGTAAAAACTCTTCTCTTAAATACAAAGATGCACAAATCTTTTGCGTATTCGAGAAAAAAAAAAACCGCTTTGCAAATCAGACACATTCATTTCTGCGTAAGTTTTTTTCTTAGTTTTCATTTAATTTTGTTTTTTATTGGTGGATACTGACGACTTCTTCATTCCATGTAGTATGTCATGAAGTCAATGCTAAGATTGTCGTCACTCCATGTAATGACCCCTTGATGTATGCTTCGTCTCAGCGAGACAAACCCAATTTCAGGTATGGTTAGTTCAATGCAGAAATATTGCACATTTTCACCCACTACTCAATGGTTGTGGTATTTCATAGCGTGTTAGGAAAAAAGGCTTTGAAAAGACATGAACAAAGTAGTAAATGTGGTGAAGATGATGACTCGGAACAAATCTTACCCTCTGAAAAAAAGTGGAGAGGTTCCATTTTTCGATCATTATTGCTTGAATCAAGATGATATTAATAAGGTAATGTTCCATATACATTCAGTCCTTGGTCTGATGGAAATAACAGTTGTCAACAACTCAACATTTGGTGATTGCATAAGCTTATGACTGTAAATTTGCGGGTGCTTGGATGCTGTCAGAAATATCTTCATCTAGCAAATACTTTTCCAACTAGTATGATTAGAAGACTACACTCTGTCCCAAGAAGCAAGAAAACCTATATTTGCTTTTGATTGTAGTTTAGTCTACTGTTTGTATTTAGCAAGTGGGTCTTATGTATTTTTTGCATGTTTTTGAACTAATTTTGTACCTCCTGTTCTTTAATAGAATGATACACAACTCTCATGTTTATTCAGGGAATGTATTCCCATGACGTAGTTGGGCCTAGTGTACGTGGGCCTCATACTCGTTGTCTTCTTCGCCCAATACATTTGTGAAAGCCCTCCTGTAAAGGTGTTTAGCGGAGGTGATGGTTGACGCCGAAGGTGTCAACGAAGCTCCTCGTGCTAATCATGCTAATCCTCACGCTAATCATGTTGACGAGGGTGAGTTTGTTCGGGTTGTGGAAGTGTTGGTGAAGGCCCTCTTGCAATGTTGGTGTAGATGGCGTAGGTGGTGGCAAAGCCTCTCATGCCGAAGAGCTTGTCGGAGACGAAGGCGATGTTGATGACGAAGAGGTGTTGGTGAAGTCCCTTTTGATGAAGGTGTCAACGAATGCAGTGTTGGTGTAGACATCAAAGTGTCGATGAGGTTCCTTTGGCCAAAGAACGTTAGAAGTCATGTAAAATTCACCTGTAAGAACAAAGAGTCCAAGTTTTTTTTTTTTTAAACGGTATACAGCTATAGCACTCAATTTTGTGTATAAAGAGAACAAAGAGTCCAATTTTTTTTTTTCTAAAAGAAGAAAAATAAATCTCACGATCGTGTCATAAACACACTCAGGGCTTGTTTGACTACACATGTATGGTTGTATCCATTTCGATTCACATGTGTTAGAGTGAGTTAAGATCAAAATTAGTTAATTTTCACCCTAAACACATCTATATAAATTGAGATGGATACGAATGCAAACAAATAAAACCTCATCCATCTACTTTCAAAGCCCCAAGCCATGATCTCTTCCACGCTATGCCTAGAGTACCACCATTACTGCTCCGTAAATTCTAAAGAATTACGTATAGCCAACAACAATGGTCATGGAAGTTCCAAGTCCACATCTTGCATCAATTCTAATAATTTCAAAAAGGAAAACAAGAGAACAGTGTCCCTGTCGAAAATAAAGCTGGGGGGCATCACGCAAATAAAAAGCTTGAAGTATCTACTCTACTACAACTGCTCTTGCTTGCGAGTTAGAGACTGTAATAATGCCTTTACCAAGTACTACGTGTACCTTGCACTGAAACGTGTCCACGTGCATACGCAAAAACACCCGACCAAGACCGTCCACGTTTCCACCAATGACAATAGGCAGCGAAAGGAAAGGTAGGCAGCAAGCGGCCACTCTGACTCCAGATGCAGAGCCTGGGGAAACCAGACTCCCATCTCCTCGACAGCGTGGCCAATCCAAACTCCACACATCCCGGGCCCACACTTGCTTTTTTTATCCCAAACCAACCCCCCTCCAATCTGCTCCGAGCACCATGGCGAGGATCAGGGGCCCCGCGCATCGCCGTCCTGCTCGCTCTCGCCGTCCTCGCCGCCGCGGCGGCGGCCGAGGAGCGCACGCAGTCCACCTACATCATCCACTTGTCACCAGGCCACCCGGCGCTGTCCGCCGCGCGCGCAAACGGCGGCGGTGAGGCGGTCCTCCACCGCCTCCTCCCGCGCCGCCTGCGCGCGCCGAGGCCTCGCGTGCTCTACTCGTACCAACACGCCGCCACGGGCATCGCCGCGCGGCTCACGCCCGAGCAGGCGGCGCACGCCGCGGCCGTGGAGGGCGTCCTTGCCGTGTACCCCGACCAGGCGCGGCAGCTGCACACCACCCACACCCCGGCGTTCCTCCGCCTGACCGAGTCCGCCGGGCTCCTCCCGGCCGCGTCCGGGGCCGCGTCGTCTCTCGTCGTCGGCGTGCTCGACACCGGGGTCTACCCCATCGGCCGGGGCTCGTTCGCCGCAGCTGATGGGCTCGGCCCGCCGCCCGCGTCCTTCTCCGGTGGATGCGTCTCCACGGCCTCCTTCAACGCGTCCGCCTACTGCAACAGCAAGCTCATCGGTGCCAAGTTCTTCTACAAGGGCTACGAGGCTGGTCTCGGCCACCCCATCGATGAGACCAAGGAGTCCAAGTCGCCGCTGGACACTGAGGGCCATGGCACGCACACCGCCTCCACGGCGGCTGGCTCGCCGGTGCCCGGCGCCGGGTTCTTCAACTACGCCAAGGGGCAGGCCGTGGGCATGGACCCCGGCGCGCGCATCGCGGTGTACAAGATCTGCTGGGCGTCCGGATGCTACGACTCCGACATCCTCGCCGCCTTTGACGAGGCCGTCGCCGACGGCGTCGACGTCATCTCGCTCTCCGTCGGCTCCAGCGGGTACGCCCCCAGATTCTACACCGATTCCATCGCCATCGGCGCTTTCCACGCGGTGCGCAAGGGCATCGTCGTCTCCTGCTCCGCTGGTAACTCCGGCCCCGGTGATTACACCGCCGTCAACATCGCGCCGTGGATCCTGACAGTCGGCGCGTCCACCATCGACCGCGAGTTCCCGGCCGATGCGGTCCTCGGCGACGGCCGAGTCTTTAGCGGCGTGTCTCTGTACGCTGGCGACCCCCCTCGACTCCACTCAGTTGCCGCTGGTCTTCGCCGGGGACTGTGGTTCCCGCCTGTGCCTGCTGGGCGAGCTCGACCCGAAGAAGGTGGCCGGCAAGATCGTGCTCTGTCTGCGTGGTTACAACGCTCGCGTCGAGAAAGGAGCGGCGGTCAAGCTCGCCGGTGGGGTCGGAATGATCCTCGCCAACACCGAGGAGAGCGGCGAGGAGCTCATCGCCGACTCACACCTCGTGCCGGCGACTATGGTCGGCCAGAAGTTCGGCGACAAGATCAGGTACTACATCCAGACGGACCCGTCGCCGACGGCGACCATCGTGCTCCGCGGCACGGTCATCAGCAAGTCGCCGTCCGCGCCACAGGTGGCGGCGTTCTCAAGCCGAGGCCCCAACTACCGCGCGCCAGAGATCCTCAAGCCCGACGTCATCGCCCCCGGCGTCAACATACTCGCGGCGTGGACCGGCGCCTCCTCCCCACCGACCTGGACATCGACTCGAGGCGCGTGGAGTTCAACATCATCTCCGGGACGTCCATGTCCTGCCCGCACGTGAGCGGCCTCGCCGCGCTGCTCCGCCAGGCGCACCCGGAGTGGAGCCCCGCGGCGATCAAGTCGGCGCTCATGACCACGGCGTACAACCTGGACAACACCGGGAGACCATCAAGGACCTCGCGACGGGCGTCGAGTCGACGCCGTTCGTCCGTGGCGCCGGCCACGTCGACCCCAACGCCGCCCTCGACCCGGGTCTGGTGTACGACGCCGGCACCGATGACTACGTCGCCTTCCTCTGCACGCTCGGGTACTCCCCGTCGTTGATCTCCATCTTCACACAGGACGCGTCGGTCACCAACTGCTCGAGGAAATTCGCTCGCTCCGGCGACCTTAACTACCCTGCCTTCGCCGTCGTCTTCTCTTCCTACCAAGACTCGGTCACCTACCACCGGGTGGTGCGCAACGTCGGCAGCAACTCCAGCGCCGTGTACGAGCCCAAGATCGTCAGCCCGTCCGGCGTGGATGTCACGGTGACCCCGAGCAAGCTCGCGTTCGACGGAAAGCAGCAGAGCCTGGGCTACGAGATCAGCATCGCGGTGTCAGGCAACCCGGTGATCGTGGACGACAGCTACTCGTTCGGGTCCATCACCTGGAGCGACGGCGCGCACGACGTCACGAGCCCCATTGCCGTGACCTGGCCGTCCAACGGTGGAGCAGCAGCCATGTAGAACATCAGATCCGAGATCTCCACGCACCCATCCTGCCTGCCATTGTTTACTCGACAAAGCCACGGAATAATTCAGCTGCCCCTACCATGGTTGTGTTTTGGACCGACCAATGGACCATGCTTGCAGCTCTATTTTCATTTAGGAGTAGGTTGGGTTGAGTAGAGCATGTGATTGGCTGCTTGCAACTTGCAAGACAGCGAGGGTGCCATATGGGATTTATGGCTGATGGAAATTGGTCATGTACGTACGAGTCTGTAAGTCTGTCTACAACAAGGAGATGCAAACCCAGAATGCGTCCCCAAAAGTGTATTTGCCTACCTATAAGGGCTTTTCCAACGCTCCACCTGGCGTACTGCTTCATGTGTCCACATCAGCACCGAGCTTCATGTCATAGCAAGGTGCTGCCTCACAGAGGGTCAGCCACTCCCGCAGAGGAAGCATAAGCCTCATCTGACATAAAGCTAGAGCAACAATTGAATTAGCGTTGTGGGATTGGGGCGCTAGGGCCAGAGGTGAGGCAACATATGCATGTGAAGTCATTTCAGCAACAAAGGTAGGAGACCAAAGTTTGTGGTAGGGACCATAGGGAAGATGATGGGTTGGGGAAATTATAGCCTTGGTCGTAACTCTCCTAGGTGGAACCATGATTTTTTTTTTCTAAGGCTAACGGGGAGGTACCACCCGCATTGCGGCTGCCCTAATACTCCTACTCTCCAACATATGACCCATGTAGTCGACCCATTTTGGATACCCCGCCCAAACGATAGGCAATGATGCATCGCCTCTCTCCTCGCCGCCCACCTCCTGGTGGTGGCCCACACGCCGCCCTGCGGAGGCCATCGCCGCAAACTAGTGCCATGGATGCCACCACGCCGGCCCACGCCACGACGCCGCCCACCCACCCACCCGCCGCCGCAGCATCGAGCCGCCAAATCGGGGTAAGCGCCATTGGAGACGAATCAGATCCTCACCGCCGCCAAGGCCTCTCGTGGGCGAAGCTTCCCACCATGCTTCCCACGGTGGCCGCTTCCCACCGCGCAAGCACGCCTCACCCCGCTTCCCACCACGCCAAGCCCTGTCTCGCCCCGGCTTCTCGCTGACGACTTCCCCCCGCTTCCACGACATGCTTCTTCACCACGCGGTGGTGTCCTCCCCACTCGCCCCTCGCAGACCCGTTCGCAAGGCAAAATAAGCGCCTAGGATTAAAATAAAAGAGAACCACCACCAATTCATAACTTTGCTCTTCTTAACCCCCACACGTAGATTTTAATCCTCGGCTCGCCCTTGGGTAGCTAGGTCTTGAAAAGCTACAATGTGCACACTTGGATCTCGGGCAGTGTCGTGGTTATGAGTTGGTGGTGGTTCTTTTTTTTTTTGAGTTGATGTAACAAGGAAAATTTATATGCATTGGTTGATGTAGAGGCTGAAATATTTATTTATTCTATCTATTTTTTAAAAAACTTTTTTTTCATCCAATTGAAAACTCATAAATTTATCTAATGGGGAGCCATCGTTCGATCTATGCTAGATGGTAAGTAAAATTTTGTTTCTATTAAGTAGGAATGCAACATTTTTCTAGATAAATATTCTTGAATTGTTTTTTTTTAACTCTTTTAGAAACTATTAGAGATCTAAGAGCATCTCCAAGAGTTTAGTAAATTTAGTTTCTCAAATCTTACTGTTTGTCAACTCCCAAAATAATATGAGTAGAGAAAAATTCCGGTATTTGAAACTTTGCAAAAGTTGCCGGCTCATATATCAAAACTGTTAGAGGCGTGTTTTTTATTATTTCCCAAAAAAAAGATAAAGAAAAAGATGGGGCTCTTGGAGATGCTCTTGTACGTGAAATGGCAGTATACAAGACAACCCACCCAACGCAACGCAAGCCAGCGACGTCGTCCGGGGCCCGCAGGACAGGAGGGCCCAGTTCACTTGTTGGGCTTGGACTGCGCGTCTCCCTTCTCTATACCACCTGCCCACACGTCGGTCCGAGCACAACCCTAACACTCGGACTCCACTGCCGCCGCCACGGACCCTCACTGTGCTGCGGCGCAGCTTCCCCCCACAAAGCGCCGAGCACCAGCCGCGGAGATGGAGCTGCTAGGTCGCCATACCAAGAAGAGGAGATCCAGGAACCTAGCAGCCGGTGAGCCACCGCCGCGGACAACGGGAGCCGCGGAGGCGTCCATTTCTGAACCTACAACCCGCAGCAAGGAACCGCCGCCGCCGCCGGCGCGGCCCGATGCTGGTGGTAGCGGCGGCGACGACGATGCCGTCGATCGCATCAGTGGACTCCCCGACGCCATCCTTGGTGAGATACTTTCGCTTCTCTCCACCAAGGAAGCCGGTCGCACCCAAATCCTCGCCTCCCGGTGGCGCCACGTCTGGCTCGCTTCCCCTCTCATACTTGATGGCGCAGACCTCTACAACAGACCGAGACCCAAGGCCCTCCTCGGCGACAGCAGCGAGGACATGGACAGCGACGACGGGCATGACGCGTTTGCCGCCGCCAACGAGGCCGTCGCCAGCGCGGTCACCCATATCCTCTCCGCTCACCCGGGCCCCGTCCGCCGCTTCTGCATCCCGTGGCTCTATCTCAACAACTTTCCCGCTACCGTGGAAGCCTGGCTCAGCTGCCCGGCCCTTGACAACCTCGACGAGCTTGAGTTCGGGGAAAGATATGAACCGATATGGATATGGCGTTTTCGACCGTATCAGTTGCCACCAACACCTGCCTCTACTTTCCGGTTCTCGGCTACCCTCCAAGTTGCTACCTTGAGCAAATGCGAGCTCCCAGATAGCTCAGTGGAAGGGATTAACTTTCCCCTCCTCAAGCAGCTCGCCCTTGAAGGTGTCAGCATCTCCGAGGGCCCACTGCATACCATGATCTCCAATTGCCCTGTCCTTGAGTGCTTGCTGTTTAAAAGGCAATATTGGGGTAGGCGCTGTCTCCGGATTAGTTCCAATAGCCTTACAAGCATTGGCGTGCGTGCTGATATTGATTGGTCTAGGGTAATCGCCTAATATGGCAGGCAGAGCACCAAACATTACAGGAAGTCATAATCGTTGATGCCCCTTGTCTTGAAAGATTTCTCTATTTTGATGCTCCATCATATGCAATCAGGGCAATGAATTTAACTGTAATCTCGGCACCTAAACTGGAGACCTTAGGCTGTCTTAAAGAAAGTTTAAGTTGCCATCCCAGGCTCGTGTTTGGCACCACAGCTATTCAGGTAGATATGACATTCTTTTTTTTATTCCCATGAATTGGCTGCTGAGATTTGTTTACAGTTGCCGAGAGTTTCATATCATCTGCATTTGTGCACGTCCTAATGTTTTATTCGATGCTCGATTCAGGGACTAAACGTTGTGAGCTTGACAACGACATTGAGCACCGTTAAGACTCTAGCTGTTGCATCAGATCATATTAATCTCGACATGGTCATTGAGTTGATGAAATGTTTTCCATGCCTGGAGAAGTTGTACATAAAGGTGATAGTTCTTCACTTGCAGCTTGTGGTTCACAATGTTCATATATTCTATCCATTCACTTGTTAATCCTTGTAACAATATGCACATGTGGTTTGAGCTTTCTCATTTTTATATTTTTTTGTTCTTCAGTCGTCTATTTCAGGGGAAAAGAATGTATGGCGTCGTAAACACAGGGATTTCATTAAATCCTTTGATATCCATCTCAAGACAATAATGTTGAAGCAGTATCGAGGTACCAGATCCCAAGTCAATTTCGCCACATTCTTTCTACTGAATGCAAGAGAGCTAGAGTTGATGACACTCGACGTTGAATTCAAAGATTACAGTGAGGCTTTTTTTACAAAACAACATGTGGCACTTCGGATGGAGAAAAGGGCTTCAAGAGGTGCACAGTTACATTTTACAAAAAAACGATGTACCCGTGATGTACATGTCAATCATGTCCGTGGTTTGTCTATAGCAGATCCCTTCGAATGTAGATGTTAGAATTGGTCTTGGTCTTGCCACTTGCATTTGGTATTTGTCTAAATAACTATTTCTCATGAATGTAGTGTGTTGAATATCTATCTATTACTTAGAACCTGGGATATTTAGACAAAATATGCTCAATCTTAGTTTGTACTCTCTCCATTTTAAATTCTAAGACATTTGGTTTTTACTGTATTATTTTATCTTCATAGTTCTAAACTTGTGTTTGCCGCAGTGTTGCAAACAGTGGGGTATACTGTCACTGTAGCAGTTGTAACGGTGTTGTAGCATTTTGTATAGGATGCAGATATTTGTAATTTTGCAATAGAAATTTAGACACCTTATTGGTATTTGGGGCATTAGCGGCTTTCGTGGTTCAGTAGCACCAATTAGGTATTCCTAAGCCATCCAATATTTGATTCTTTGGGACGATCTGATCAAGATTGAACCAGCCACATTATCTTCAACCTCCGGAGGTCTCTCTTAGACTTAGTTCTCCTTGTACAGCATATAGCCTGATCCAAACCAAAATTTATAAGCTGCACATCAGATTGCACCGTTTCTTTTGCTGATGTATATGGTTTTGGGATGGAGCCGGCTTCCTGATCCTCACTTGTTTGTGCTTGCCCCATCTGAACCGTTTATCCTCTTAATGAAAAAAAAAAGTCAGTGCTGCATGCTGGGCTGTGCGCGTTGGGAACTGAGGTGGGTTGGGACAGATTGATTAATTGATTGATTTTTGGGCGGAGTTAGATTTAAGGAATTGTCTCGTAAGCTATGGTTTAGGTCATCCTAGCGGGTTAGGAATTCTTTGGGGGGCATTAGCAGACCTAATTGGTGAGAGCTCAAAAGATCTGAAACAACAGAAGCCCAGACCCTGACTTGAAATGCATTCATACTGGAGACAGGTCTCCAGTTTCAAATGAATACTTTGAAGATATTTAATCAAGGCTACAGAAAAACGGTGAACTAAAGTTTGCAAAAGGCCTAATCAAAATTTTACATGAGTACAATATAAATAAATAACCCGCAAATAGAATAAAACGGACATCATACAAAAGGGGATAATGTTGTTAAAAATGGACTAGTACAATTGTACCGTGACAAGGTACCATCTCCACCTGCTCCCTACAACCGACTTTAGTGATTAGCATATTTGACGACAAAAATTAGCTTTGTGTTTGGTGATGTGGTCAGGTACTTGGGCAAAGTGTCACGCAATTGCCTTGCATATTTTCTAAATCTCTATAGATTATTTGGTCAAAGTTAGATCGTTGCATAACTCTATTTCCAACTTTGAAGTGATGCCGACAGTGTTTTTTTTTTTTTTTTTTTTTTTTTGACAAACTGAGGGACAGAAGTCCCTACAGTGCTTTATTGAATAAAACGAAAAAAACAACAGTCCAGAGTCTTGAGTTTAAATTACAGATTCAAGAAACAAAAAAGGAATCAAAGAAAATAAAAAACAGCTTTATGCATGAGATATGCTTTGGCTCCATTGAATAAATCTAGGAAGAAGGATGGGCTTAATTCTGTGCTTTAACAAAAGCAACTCTTTGGAGAAGACTCGACGACATTCTCCAAGGGTAGGTTGAACTCCATTGAAAATGAGGTTGTTTCGAGCCATCCATATGGACCAACAAAGAAGAATTATGGCATCCATGAAGAAGGGGCAGTTCAGTTGAATTTTGAACTGGGAACACAGCTCAGGGAAGGAGACTCCAGAGGGCACCTGAATTCCAATCCAGTCCCAGCACATCATCGAGAATTGTCCTGGTTAACGATAAAATGCAGTTATTTTTCACTAAGAGGAGAGAAAACGAAATACAGTAGGTACAAAAGCTTCCACGGCTTATGACAAATTATGATACAAGTTGTTGGTACGAATACGATGGATCACTGCTGAAATAATGCAAAACAATTTTGTAATGCAACTTGCAACAGAAAATAAACACAAATGCACACGTACGTGGTTGCTCGACCGGATCACATCGCCGCTGCTTGACTCGCCGGCCAGGTGATGGCAATGGGGCTCCTGACCCTGTGCTCCCCGTCGCTCCACACGATGGACCCGAACGTGTACTTCTCGGCCACACCTCCCCTCATCCGGCTCGAAGGTGACGGCGTACTTCTGCGTCTGCTGCGTCGCGCTGAACTCCAGCGTCGGAGGCTCCACCGTGACGCTTACGCCGTCGGGGTTGTCAATGTTGGCCGTGTAAGTGGCCGTAACGTTGCTCCCGACATTGCGCACGACGCGGCGCTGCGTGACCACGTTGCCATCGGGGCCGAACACCACCGAGAAGGCCGGGTAGTTGAGGTCGCCCACGGAGGCGGTTGAGCGCGTCGAGCAGTTGGTCGTCGAGCCGTCTCTCGTCAGGACGGCGATCTGGTTGGCAGTGTAGCCGAGCGCGCACAGGAAAGAGACGTAGTCGTCGGTGCCGGCGTCGTACACCAGGCCTGGGTTGAGGGCGCGGTTCGGGCGCACGTGGCCGGACCCGCGCACGAATGGCGTGGACGCCTTGCCGGTGGACAAGTCCTTGATGATGTCCCCGGCGTTGTCGACGTTGTACGCGGTGGTCATCAGCGCGGACTTGATCGCGGCGGGGCTCCAGTCCGGCCGCGCCTGCCGGAGCAGCGCGGGCGATGCCGCTCACGTGCGGGCACGACATGGACGTGCCGGTGACGATGTTGACCTTCACCCGCCTCGTGTCGCCGCCGAGCCCCGACGGCGAGTTCTCGCCAGTCCATGCGGCCAGGATGTCCACTCCGGGGGCGGTCACGTCCGGCTTGAGAATCTCCGGCGCGAGCAGGTTTGGCCCGCGGCTAGAAAAAGGATGCCATTCTTGGGGAAGACGGCGTCTCGCCGACGACGGTGCCGAGGAACAGGATCGTTGCGACGGGGAGAGGCGAACGACACATCCGTCGCGGGGTGGACATGTGGTGTGGTGGAGGACTGCTCGCCGTTGACTTCGGAGTTACCGAGGATTGCTCCAGCTCCACCGGCTAGATTGACAGCTTCTCCTTTAGCTGCTCCACCGAGGACGCCAGCGTCGCACACCACGATCTTGCCGGCGACACTGCTGGCGATCAGCTTGCCAGCTTCACAGACGCTCGAGCCCACGTCTCCTCCATAGACTAGCGGTAGCATGCTTGGACCGAGCGGCGTGCCGGCATAGAGGGAAGTGCCGGTGAAGGTATCGCCGCTGCCGAGAACGACGTTCGCTGGGAACTGGCGGTTGAGGGTTGACGCGCCCACCGTCAGGATCCATGGCGCGACGTTGACGGCGGTGAGCTCGCCGGGCCCAGAGTTGCCCACAGAGGCAGAAACGACGATGCCCCGGCGGACGGCGCTGAACGCTCCCACGGCTATTGCGTCGCTGTCAAACGGTATCGCTTGGCCGTCGACGGGGCCGAGTGAGACGGAGATGACGTTGACCCCGTCCTTGATGGCCTCGTCGAATGCCATAAGGGTGTCAGAGGCCGAACACCCACTTGCAAAGCACACCTTGTAGGCAGCAATGCGGGCGCGTGGCGCCATGCCGGTGGCTGTACCTTTACCGTAGTCAAAGAAGCCGGCGTCAGCCACGGCAGAGCCTGCGGCCGTGGACGATGTGTGCGTGCCATGGCCCATAGTGTCCAACGGCGACATGGAGTCCGTCTCTTCAAGCTCCAGGCCATGCGCCGCCTCGTATCCCAGGTTGAAGAACTTGGCGCCGACGAGCTTGTTGTTGCAGTACGCGGAGGCGTTGAACTCGGGCGTCGAGACGCAGCTGCCGCGGAACGTGCTGGGAGGCGGCGGCAATGACGGGTCCGCCGCGAAGGACGCGCGGTCGATGGGGTACACGCCGGTGTCGATGACGCCGATCACGACGTCCCGTGGCGCCGCCGGACGCCTGGAGCAGCCCCGACGACTCTGAGAGACGCAGGAACGACGGAGTCTGCGTGGTGTGCAGCTGGTGCGTGACGTCGGGCACGACGGCCAGCACGGAGGAGCTAAGCGAGGCGAGGTGCGCGGCCTGCTCCCCAGTCAGCCGCGCCGCGAACCCCGTCGCGGCGTGCGCGTACGAGTAGAGCAGTCTCGGCGCCGGGTTCGCGACGCGCGAGGGGAGGTTGTCGCGCAGGAAAGTGCGGTAAGCGCCCGAGAGCGCGCGGGGGCGGGACAGTCGGGGCGCGTGCGCCGGCGCGACGTGCACAATGTAGGTGGACACACGGTCCTCTGCTTCGGGCTCCATGGCCGCCGCAGCGGAGATAGCGACGACGATGGCGGCGAGCAGGACGCATAGCGCGCTGGCGAGCCTTGCCATCGGTGGGGTCTGGGGGTGCATGTGTTGGGGACTCGTGCTCATGTGCCGGCTTGTTATCTGCGCCTCGCGGAGTTTGGAGTCAGAGCAACATGGCGAATGGGCACTTGCCGTCCTACTCGATCGTCTAGTCGTTCTCAGTATTGTAAGACAGAGACCATCGTATGGAATACACGACCTGCCCGCGATGGCCTCTGCACTGTACATGGCCTTACCAGGATAATGCCGGTGTCTGAGAATTTCTTAAACGTAGTTCTTTTTGTATCACGACTTGGCCCTCTTCGCTCTTGCGTCACTATGGCCTTAAAACATGTACTTCCAAGTCAGAACACGCAAGGCTCAGGACAGAAGCAAATGTATCATGGTTGATTGTACTTGTACTCTTTTTGTTTTAAAAAGAGTAAAATACACGACATATCATTAACTTTTCGGCTCGTACCACTATGTGCAAACATCTTCTAAGTGCAGGTTTAGGGTCATTAAACTTAGTACGGTTGTGGATCGAAGGTCCTTTTTAGTGCGGCCCACATGGAGTTGCTCACGCCCCTTCCCCTTCCGACGAGACTAAATCGTAGACGACCACGAGATAAGCTAACTCGAGGTCGATCCCCAACACATGCAACTTTCCGAGAAACCTTCGGGGCCGACCACCGGCGCCCGGTGCCCCGCCCGACCACCCTTAAAGGTCGCGCCCACGGCTCGCTATGACGACGCGATTGCCGCAACACCGCCGGCTCGTGGACGAGGACGACGCCGAACGAAGACGACGCCGGGCGAAGCTTCCCTCGGTTAGTGTCCAGCGGTTCCTCTCCCCGCCCATTTCCCTCGACCGACCGACGCCGATCCGCCCGGCCGGCTCGCCGCTGACCGGCCGACCCGGGCGGGCGGAGGCGGTTCGGTAGGGCAGGACCCATTCGCTAGGTATGGGTAGGCGGGCGGGGGGAGCGGCGGTCGTCCATGGCGGCGGGGAAGCTCGGAGGCGGCGGCAAAATGGCGGCTAGGGTTCCGGCGAGGGAAAAGAAGAGAGGGGGGGGGAGAAGGCGGACACCGGCGGGGCGAGGCGGAGGCGGTGGCGGCGGGGGCGAGCTGGTCGAAGGAGGAAGACGAGGAGGTGGTGTTAGGCGCCGGTCGGGCCCTTAGGTGGGATGGCCCACGACTAGATGGTCGGCGCCTAACACGCCCCCAACTTTCCTATCTTGAAAGCGTCCATTTTCGTAACTTTTCTTTTTAGAAAGTTTTCTATTTTTAGCAAAAAAATGAGTTATAAAGTTGTACATATAACTTTTAACTTATTATATATATAACATATTACCTATAACTTATACAGGTTATAAAATTACGCCGAGCTTATTATGTATAACTTATTAAAAACACATATATAACTTATGCATGTTATAAAGTTACCTATAACTTATATATATAACTTATGACATCAAACACATGACTTATACATTAGCAGGATTGAGTACTCCTCTTCCTGCACCTTCGTGTCTCATCAAGCAGCCAGACCAGTAATGGCCGAGTGAGATGCGACGGTGACTAATAATAGCCGAGTGAGATGCGATGGTGTGGGGAGAAGCAGCAGATAAGCCATGGTTTTCCGGAGTGCCATTTCATCTAACACCATGTGGGCGACCTTGAGGTCGATTCTGACCTTTGTTGTGTGCCGTGCTGCCCCACGCCACTGCTCGCAGGCACGGCAGTGCTGGGTAAATAGACGGGTGCGTCCCTGCGACCGTGGCGGTGCGAAGCGACGCGGGCGGCAGACCGTTGAGGCCGTAGTTCGGCGGCGAGGTGGCCGTGTGCCATGCCATGGTGGAGAGCACGCTGCAGGTAAACAGACGGAGCTTTCTCCCCCTGACGCCCTCTCCCACGTCACCGCGGCGTCTCCGGCGGCAGCCTAGCGGAGCGACCTCAATGCGAGCGCACGTCGTGGCTATCTCAGCCACCTTGGCTACCTCGCAGTGGACGAGGGGCCGCTGGGCCGTGGTCGACGGCGCCCGCACCCCGCCCACGCCGAGAATCTGCCCGATCTATATGGAAACGAGCGATCGCATGCGAACTTTCCATGTGAACTGACCGACGCTACGAACGGTCTAGAAAAATATGATGTCATGACCCTGTGGATCCAACGGCTGAGAATTTACATGATGACGTGGCCCTATTAGGAGGCTTGCTTTTTTGGTAGCAGGATTCCTATTTGGAGATTGGGGAATTATAATTTGTTGAGTATATTGAAAATCATAAACAAACAACAAATGGCAACTCATTTATACCATAAGAAAACCAGTATTTCTTTTTAGCACTATCCCTCCCAACTTATTCATTGTCTGTCAAAAAAAAACTTATTCATTGTCTCATAAGAAAATTTCCAAATTAGTATAGTAAAAAACAGTCCGCATGTTTTTTGTTTTCCAAGGAACACCGCGTCTTGGCCCATAACCAACACTATTGGGTCACCCATAAAGCACACTAGCCCACTAAGCAGTAGAGACCATTGATCTTGAAGCCCAGCATGGAAAATCCACTAACCCGCCACGACCCTTTGTGGGACTAGCGGATAAGCCCCCGGCATCGGCGCCTGCACACTGACCACATCAGTTCGCGGTTTCGCCATGGCCACCTCCACCACCGCGCTCCACCCGCAATTCCGGCCGCCGCTGCGCGCTCCCCGCCATCTCCGCCCGCTTCCACAATTCTCGTATTCCTCGCTCGCCCGCACTCGCGGCCGCGCTCACGTACGGGCCTCGGCGGCGTCCGCATCCGCGCCGGCCCAGCGGGAGGCCGCTACGGGCGTCCCGTGGGGCTGCGAGATCGAGTCCCTGGAGAGCGCGGCGTCGCTGGAGCGCTGGCTCATAGACTCGGGCCTACCGGAGCAACGCTTGGCCATCCAACGCGTGGACATCGGCGAGCGCGGCCTCGTCGCCCTCAAGAACATACGCAAGGGGGAGAAGCTGCTCTTCGTGCCCCCTTCCCTCGTCATCACCGCCGATTCGGTAATAAATCCTAGGCTCTCACTATAACCACAGAGATGCTGTTTATCTTCTGTTAAGAAATGATGTTACAATTGGTACTCTACTGTGCTTTGTATATATTATTATCAGGAGTGGAGCCGCCCTGAGGTGGGTGATGTGATGAAGAGGAACTCCGTGCCGGACTGGCCACTTATCGCTACTTACCTCATAAGTGAAGCCAGTTTAGAGGGCTCGTCGAGGTGGAGCAGCTACATAGCAGCGTTGCCGAGGCAGCCTTACTCGCTTTTTGTACTGGTATGGCCGGGGATTGTACTAGGCGTATTGCTGTATTGAGAATGGGGATACACTCGTGAGATAGCATTCTCAATCTTGTACAGCCTTCATGTGTTATTGCAGGACTCGTGCAGAGCTAGATGCATACTTAGTGGCCTCACCAATCAGGAAACGTGCAATTCAGAGGATAACTGACGTGATTGGGACGTAAGATTGTCTACCAATACTTCGACTGATGTTTGTTTAACAAATTGACCCCCCTCAGCTGTTGAAACACTGCTCTGTTCATTTTGGTAGATACAACGACCTTCGAGACCGTATATTTTCCAAGCATTCAGATTTGTTCCCTGAAGAGGTGTGTTTTGCCAACACTGCTACTGCTATGTTGTGTACACATACGAGTACAACAATACAACAATACTTGTCCAGCTTCAATCCTTTGCACAGAGCATAGATTCAAGAATTTTCAAATCTTGAGGTTATATTATATCTGAAGAACAATGAATAAATGAATAATATACATTTTTGAATTGAGTATCAATATAATGTTGTGAGGAGTTGGTCACATGTTTGTAACTGCATATTTTAATTTGATTACACTATCGGTGTCGATTATGATATTTTACTACTAATTCATTTATATTTTTAACCTTACCAGTGTGCCTTGTTTTTTATTATTTTAGGTGTATAACATAGAGACATTTCTATGGTCCTTTGGGATTCTGTTCTCACGCCTGGTAAGACTGGATCCAGTAAATATGATGTGAAAACTGTTTTACTTGTAGATCTCTAATATCTCTTTTCATGATTAGTATGGATTCTTTTGCTTACTAGTTACTATTGCTGCCATTATTTGATTGCTTGGTTGGCCTCCAGGCAACCTTAGCTGGAAGGAGATTTGGACTGCCTGGGGGGCAGAATCGCTGCCTGGGCAGCAGCCAACAGGTTGCCTGGGGGCTCCAAACCAATGCTAACCTAGGATGTGCTTTGATCTATTCTGCAGGTTCGCTTGCCATCAATGGATGAAAAGGTAGCCCTAGTTCCTTGGGCAGATATGCTTAACCATAGCCCTGAGGTACTACCTTTTTTTTATTAATACAAAGGACCATCCTTAATAGTGCTCAAATTTTGCTTAAGCATCCTTATCCCCAGATTTTCGATTTTACATTCTCATAAGTCTTCCTAACATTATATTGCTGCTGGAATTTTCTTTGATGATTAATTGTTTCCAGGTGGAAACATTCTTGGATTTTGATAAGTCATCACAAGGAATAGTTTTCACCACTGACCGCCATATCAACCAGGTGAGCAGGTAACAGATTCATTTATTCCTTTGGCTCTATTCTCAGTTATCTATCAACAAATTAATTAACAATACTAGTGTGGCAGTGCCGTGTTTGAAAGTCCATTTGGCATATTTATTTACTCATGGTTTTGCTGAAATCTAATTATTGTTTCATTAGCGCCCGGGCTTACTGTTCCCTAGCAATAGGCATTTTAAGGACCTATTTGGACTGGAGGAAACTTCAAAAGAAAAGCATAGGATGATAGGAATAAGAAACGGAGGAAAGATAGTTCAGTGTGCATTTCGGAAGATACAACCATCCATATATCCTATTGAATACTGTGGTGAGGTGCAGTTGGCAGCTACTGTCCCTGCACCATGCCTGACCTCTCTCGGCCATCGCCGGTGTAGTGTTCCTATCCGGTGCCAGGCCACCCTTTTTATGCAGTCCTGCAGCCGTCGAATGCCTGTGCCTTCCCATCATGGTCCACCTGCAGACATGCTGCCACTTGTGCACCGTTTCTTCACAATGATGATCAGATCAGAACATTGTAGAGAGAAGTAGCAGGGAGCGATAGATCCAGAGGAAGGAGAGGAGAGTGACCGGATAAGAATGAAAGAGGACGATTGAGTTATTCTACTGCAACTGATTTTGTGACCCCCACAGATTACATGATCAACAAGTCAGTTGCTACGTAAGGGATAGGTGGCGTGTACTAGATGGCCTTTTGACATGGACAAAACTAGATTTGTTAACCATCCTTCTTTAGCTACATGAAATTTGTTTTGGTTTTGACCTGATTTTTTTTGTATGTCCTAAGTCTGGGTGTAACTGGTGTTGTTTCGCTTGTTAAACTGCATGTTTTGATTTAACGTCTTCAGGTATTTATATCTTATGGGAAGAAATCCAGTGGTGAGCTATTGCTTTTCATATGGTTTTGTTCCAAAAGAGGGAACAAACCCAAATGATTCGTTGAATTTCTGGTGTCTCTTGATAAGTCTGATAAGTGCTATAAAGAGAAATTACAAGCACTGAAGCTTAAACGGTTTATCAGAGTAAGTGCTCATGATACTCCTGAGGTGAAATTTTACCCTCTCAATATTGAACTTCACATGATAATATCGTTGTTGTCAATATAAACTATGTTTATTGAACTGTTTTTTCCTTTTCTATATTGTAATCATTCTAAATGACCCTTTATTGGATTAGAACAGTCCTCAAACATCACTGATTTCTTATTGATACTTCAACATAGTATTCAGAATAGAATACAAAAATATATTACTGAGAACAGATTACAAAAAGGCATAATTATATAGTGGATGTTAAGTGCATTTTATTGAGACAGAAACCAGTTCTTTTTACCAGAATAAATAATTTGAGGAAATTAAGTAGAAGTTGCCATAGATTTGTACTTGATTCTTGATTTCCCATTCATGACATATAGTTTTCTTTGGGGAAACTGAAACCTACCATCAGTTCAGCATCTTGTACACCACTCTCTGTTTATTTGAATTCCATGCAATGGTTTTACAGTGTAAATTTCTGATATTATCAGATTTGTATAGTTGTATTGACAAAAAATGGATCTGATAACCATTTACAGATCTGAAAGTTTCCCTTTGCGGGTCACAGGGTGGCCAGTTGAGCTGATGGCTTATGCCTTCCTTGTGGTCAGTCCACCTGACATGAGTCAACGCTTTGAGGAGGTTTTGTGGCTGTTATTTGAACCTGATATGGTTTCAAATTCTCAACAGTGCTAGAGTTAGGAGGATATTCAGGATAATTTGAGCTTATGTCACTTATTGGTAATGGCATCTGCCAAATTATCCTTGCAGATGGCTGTTGCTGCATCCAATAAAAAGTTCATCCAAACCTGGATTGAGTTTTCCTGACCTGGAAGAACAGGCCCTTCAGTTTATCTTGGACTGCTGCGAACCTAATATAGAAAAATATACAAAGTACTTAGAGGTGATGTCCTTTCCATGCATCTCTTGCACATACGTCTTGTAAGATTTTAACAATCTGTTCCTATTAAGGAATATTTTGATCCTGTCACCCTTTGATGAATGCTTTTTTGTACACAAGTCACTGTGATAAGTATTTAGTGTAAACCGATAATGTTTCAGGGTGGCGGTGGCTCTCCAGAAGTTTCAATGAATGCAAAGCAAGTCAACAGAACATTACTGCTAAAACAGCTAGCAAGAGATCTGTGCATCAGTGAACGGAGAATCCTGTATCGTACACAATATGTAAGTCAGTAAATCTTATTGATTTTGTATGTGCATTATGTTTCAATTCCTAACCTTTTACATTACCTCCAACTGTACCGCCCAGATATTGCGAAGAAGATTGAGGGACATGAGAGGTGGCTAACTTAGAGCTTTGTCATTGTTCAATGGGCTAAGAAAACTTTTTAAATAAGTGGATCGGCTATCTCATCTTGGCAGATCTTACCGTATAGATTTGATTTCTCCAGTAACATGGTAATTTGCTCTCGTATTAGGTCCGGAGTATTAATCACTTATGATTGCTGAATACTTGCATGTTTACTGGTTTTGTATGTTTCAATTTCAGGTCCTTTGATCTTACCGCCGAAGCCTCAGATGCTTATATGCCAAATCAGACTGCAGTCCAGGCTCTCAGGCCGCAAATTTCATCCTTGGAGAAACATCTGGATGCTAGAAATAAGTAATCGTCCAATGAAGGATAGCTGTGCGTTGGCATTGAACAGCCCTTAGCTTATACTGTGTAATGCGAGTCGTAACCACATGTTCACATCTGTAAATGTTCGCATACAGTATACTTAACCCCTTTAAATTATTCTGCGTCAGCAAAAGCAGAATCCAAATTGAAGATGCATCTGAGAACGCCGTCAGTTTTACTATTAATACGCATCAGTGATTAGCAAACGAGAGGTTCGAACAAAATGTAGCGAGCCTCCATGCTTGTCATGTTCACTGATAAAACAGTTAGAGCATTGATTCAATCCCGAATAGCGTCTTTTTTCTTCTTCTTTTTTTGAACCGAGGAACTCCCCATTTCCATTAAGCAAACGGAAATACAACATTCAAAGGAATGCTTCAGAAAGAAAAGACATCCCAGGCAAGGCTAAACCTTTTTTTTGTTTGAGAATGACACAGTACAACGCAGACGCTCACAACACGCACGCACACCTCCACCCCTACGAACACACACATACGCAAAACCCTACCCCTATGAAAGACCTCCGAAGGATCGAGCACCCTACAGATCCGGGAGATTCTCGAAGTCACCATTGGCACCTGTCGTCGACGGAACGCCGCTACCACTTTAATGCATAACTGAAATCCCGAAAAATCCCAGAAAAGGCTCGAGACACCGATTTGAACCCCGGTGGGTAGGCCCCACCACTGACCGTCCCTACCATCGGACTACAAGCCAATTCGCCAGGCAAGGCTAAACCGTAAAGCAACTACCGATGACATTCAATCGGTAGGCAAGTAGGGACGTACCCAGACGACTTAACACAGCAACTAAAACACAGAGTATCAGGAAGCAAGAAACATAAAAGTCTTGGGGTAGCAATTGCTATGTCATCTCAAACATCATCAGACACCGAACCACTATCAGATCACCAGAACCACGAGCAAAATGACTTTTGGCTGATTGACTCCTTCGACATCTTGATTGTCCAGGCTTTGACTTCATGCTTGATCCTCATCCTGGTTGTCCTGCAGTAATGCTCCATCATCCTTCTTGGTCTTCTTATTGAGCAAATCCAGAGCAAACTTCATAGTTGCATTGATTCCAGCCTTGAATGCGTCTTCTAGCTCTGCCCAGTACCTCATTAGAGCAAATGCAAGACAGATGATAGAAATGGGATTTTTAATGTGTTTGCCTTCAAAACAAGATTTGTTCCTGCCCTTCCATATGGCCCAACAAATGGCAGCAATGCCTGACGTATGAAACTTGGTACATGTGGGTAAACATATTTCACACCAATTCCAGCAGTTTTGAATAGAATTAGGTCCCGAATAGCGTCCTTAATACTATCTTGATAAGAAATACAAGACGAGAGCTTTCAAACGCTCCAAATGAGCATTACACAAACCACAATGCTACAAAACCCTGCACAACCCAATATATAACGCAACAACTATGGCGCATAACCAAACTCCCCAGCATAGCAGGAAACACAACTCCAGATATATGTGTTATCAGGTACGGCCGCCCTGATGCTGGTGACGTGAGACCGTGTCGGGTCAGTAAGGCAACCCCATCTGTATACAGGATTGGTCTCAGAATAGACTTGGTTCTCCATCATGACGCTTTGCAACTTTGTTCCATTACCCCCTTGTCTTAGCTCTGTTCATTCCAAGGCTGCTATGGAAATGGATGCTGAACTGGATCTCTGCATCCTTCCTCACGAAGGGTGCCATTAAGCATTGCAAGCTCCTGTAGCTGCTGCTTCTTGAAGAAGTCTTGGGATTCATCCTGCAAAGTAGAAAATAAGAACTATTCAGGTATCGATTCTTCAAGATGGACTAAAAGCAAGGAAGCTAAGAGTTTTTAAAAGGATATAAAGGTGCTGATGGCATACCACAGGCATAAGATCTTCAAGGATCTCGTGGGCTTGCATCGAAGCTGACATCAGTGATTTTAACAGGTAGCTCTGGCG